>JAZEWU010000017.1:5915738-5947235 GCA_036362915.1 Geotria australis | reverse complement strand
TTTTTGACGTGCTCCTTAAAGGAGAGAGTGCGGTCCAGGGTTACTCCATCATGAGTGTCCTGTCTTCTTTCTTCTTTGCGATTCTTCGAAGCACGATGGTCAGCTTCTAGACATCGTGTTAAGTAACGGGACACAGGTGCAATGCACAGGGACATGAGTCAGTTCTGCATACATTTTTTTTTCAATAAAGCACTGGATGTACGGAAGATTATTACTGTATATTCCACGAAATTTCACAATGCAGCATTGTGGTCTATTCTCCCATAACAGCAGCTTTGTTTGACTTCGTGAGCTCACAGCAAATGCACTGTGTGTTGTGTCTCGTGTGCTGGTTTTTGTAACTTTTTTATGATAGCACAAGGTCTTGCACAATTACTGTGTTATGTATGACTTCGCATGAGTCTTGCCTTGGTCCATGTATGTATACGGTTCTGTGCATATGTTTGTCAATAGATCTCGTTTAGTGTTGTTTGACATGCATGATTTGAGAGCACAAACGTGTGTGTGGCATCTCCGTGTTCTGTGTGTACCAAGTGCACTGTTTGATTATTTGTGTTCCAGGCCAGCCAGCACTCCTGTATGATTAAATGCCTGCTGGGCTACATTGTGGGCAGCAAGAGGGCAATGCAGCAGAAACCTTTGTTATGCACTACTTGTGTGCTCTCACATTTTTTTCCCACACCCACTGACCAGCTTGGTGTAGTTTGGTCAAAATAACCCCTGCGACCAGTATAGCGTAGGGAGGCCAGCATCAGACAAAAGGGCTTTTAGATAGATATATGTTTATTATTACAGCAGAAAAAATACCCAGTGAGCTTGCAAGCTCTTTACGGGATTCCTGCGACATAACAAACACCTTTAGGGAAATGAAACTTTGTGCAGTACAGACATGTTAGCGTATTATTACAGCAGTACCTAATGCAACTGTAAATGTGGCACAGAGCTGCCACATTTGCATCTTAAAAATACGTTGTTGCATGCAAAAAAAGCTTCGTGATTGGTTTGCATGGGGTCAGTTGGTCTTGAGTGTTCTGAATTCAAAAGTCGGTAGGTATTGCATGACGTCATCATCAGCCATGATCGAGGCCGTGAAGGCTTCCCCAATCTCCCGCCATTCCTTGCGACGTAACGATCCACTTAACGCCTGCACACAAGCCCATTTCTTCACTCCATCTCTGCGGTGTTTGAATAACTGCGGTGTAAATAATAATACTACGGGGTGGATAGAGGATGTAATGATTTAACAAACCTGCCCAAAGCAGCTGAGATGGAATTGGCAACATTTGGATTGCACGTTCAATGTGTTAACAATTACACCAAGGCAGCACCCCCTCTTTAGAAAATAAGGTTTTCAGTTACGCATTTTTATTGGCTTACGTAGTTAAATAGGTAACAGAGGCTAGAATTTGAGGTTTTGGGCATGTGTTGAGAAGAGAGTAAAGTAAATGTCATTAGAAGGCTATGGACATGCCACCAGTGCAGGAAAGAATGAGTAGATGGAGACTGAGGGATGGTGACATGGGAGGATGCAGTGGATCAAAATATGACCGTAGATATGGCTAAATAACTAGAGAATAGAAACACATGGACAGAGAAAATCCGAGCAGCTAACTATATGATTTAATGGGACTTTTTGGCTTGGAGGAAGTTGCATAATGTGCAAATGTAAGCAGAAGCACGTTTAAAATGTTTCAGGCATTATAGACTATCACCCAGCATTAAAACTGCCACCAGACTTAAAGATGCACTGCTTAAGATGTTGTTCCTTTGTTTTTTTATTTACTTTTCATTGTTGACATGCCGTTCTCTTAGCGGCCCTTGTGCAGCGCTTTGTGACCCTCGGGTGAAAGGCGCTATATAAAACGCTATTATTATTATTAATGGTCACTGTGATTTAATGTGCCACCTAGTAATACTGTGCCTTGAGGATACACACGTCTGTGCTTCTAGTTATAAGGCGCTGGATTTCGTCAACCCATGTTGTACAGTTCCGTATTCACAATCTTTTTTTAGGATTTGGTGATTAGATGTTAACACTATAACATTAAATGTCTCTCGTGGATAGGGGAAAATATGCAGATTTATAGCCTCAATGTTGTTACAGTATTAAGAATAGCGGGCTTGGGCCAAACACGTCGCCAGACAATGTCAGGAATTGAGAATAACAATTACTTAAATGTCAACAGAGGGAACGTGCCAGACAGGACGTCTATAAGAGCGACGGCATCAGTTTTGAGCAGGAGCCAGGTGCTGTGTATTAATTACATTGCAGGATCTAGAGATGTCAAGCCTTCGTCCAGCTGCGGATTGATCATGGTTGATGTTGAACATTTTATGTGAAAATGGCTTTCTTTGTCTTAAATTTTAATTTGAAAAATAAAACACTGGCTTTTTCCAAAAACAAAGCCGACGAGAGCTCTTTCAGTATAACAGAACTACAGGAGTATTACTGCTTGAACGAATATTGTACTGTACATGTTAAGGATGTGAGCGAATACAGTAAAAAGAGAAAACAAGGTTTTATTATTATAACAAATATTTGCTAAGCTTTTGTATGAATATTCAAATGCGAGATATGTCCAAGGTCAAACAGCTTAAATACCGCCACGGTGCAGTAATAACCAAATTAATGTGGTGGCTAGCGTTTTGTTGTCTGGAGGAAACCCCCCCCCCATAACCAAATCCCAACCCCTTAACCCCTCAGCGCCGCCACCTGTAAATCCCACAGTTGCCCGAGCTCTGGCAATTGCCATGGGGCAGCAACGACCTGCCTGCCTACCACGCAGCCTCCCCCCGTGGGCCGATGGTCGATCTCGCCGCCCAATGCAACGCGCCATGTGCCGTGGAAAATACACTGGGCTCCTTTAACTGGGGCACGTCCGGCTCAGTCCATTTCCAGTCCGCGCGGAGGGGGGGGGGGTTTCTTCTTCGCGATTCTTCGAAGCACGATGGTCAGCCTCTGGACATCCGTTTGTCTGGACATCGTTGTCTTTCAGCTCCTGGGCCTCGAAGTGTTTGGTAGAATTCGCAGGCAATGCCAAGTATTAACTGACAGGGATCGCGACGTGAACGCTTCTACCTTGACCCCCCGGGGGCCGGTGAGACGTTGTAGCAGTAATATTTACTATGCATTATAAGTACGTTGAGGGGCTCGTAGGAGCTATGGGGATTCGTTAGCGGGGGGCTGGTTGGGTGGAAGGGAGGCTTGTGTGCGGGACTTGTGGTGTGGGGAGGAGAATTAGTGCCAGTTCGCTGGTGCTGTGCTCATCCCCCCCATACGAGTACAATATATGGGGCTTTCCCTAGTACTTATGGTATTAAGAATTTGTTTCAACCCCATCAACATTTTGGGGGAATCCCCCTTGCTGTAAGATTCGTATTAATGTGTTGTTCCGTTTAATGCATTTGTAGGGGTTGGGGGGGGGGCTGCCCCCAATGTCTGCACGGTTGAGGTCGCGACCCACACGCGTTTGCGGATGGGGATTAAAAAAAATGCAGTTGCTAAGCAGAGAGCTGAGAGCCTATTATGCAGAGCAGCTAAAGCAACAAAGAACTCTAGCGTAGGGTGAAACGAGTGTTCGGAGTCTTCTTGAATCCATTTTAGATTCGAGCTCCCCCGTAACGAGCTTGCAAGCTCGCTGGGTATTTTTCTGCTGTATTTATAAAATAAACATACAACTGGCTCGTTTATTTATAGATGCAGCCATTTGGATGAACGTGCGTTGGGGGGGGAGAGGCAGTTCCAGACGCTGCTAGTTAGGCTCTGGGGATGGAAAGAATGGGGAATGCTCTCCTGGTCTGTATGGGAGGCAGATGGACACGGTGCGTTTCAAAGGGTCAGCGATGCGGAAAGGACACGTCCTAGAAAATCGGGCGAGGTCGGAGCACGTGGCGTCGAACGGAAAGTTATCCAGACTTTCCCGTGATAAGGGACATAAACCGACTAGAATTCAATATTGTATAGGGAAGTAATCTGGGCCACGTACGTAAAACCAATGTACCGTATAAGTAGTTTACAATTGTCATGCTTTGGCGCTTTTCTCGGAAACCCCCCCCCCACCAAATGCTGCCGTGACATATACTGTACGGTACAGTACAACATGTGCTTTGGTGATACAGTAGAATGACAGTGCCAATGGCTTTTTCACACGTTGTAAGGGCAAGTCACGGAATTGTCGCTTACATAAACGTCTCATTTTCCAGGCCTGTTAATGATGAATGTGTTGGTTTTTTTAAATATATAAACAGTATTGAACATAGGGCAGGATAAAATGGCAGTCCTCACAATCTGATAACGGCTGCAATTAGGTTTCCTCTACAAACGCGTGTAAGTTGTTGTCACCGTCCACTTGTTTAATATTCCAGCCACTGCAGTCTCGCGTTAACGCGCTTTTGTGTGTGGCTTCGCGACAAAGGTTTCCACAATATCCATTTTGAGCCCAAGATAAAACAATGAAAACAAAACTCACTCCTTCACCCCCCACCCACAGGGTGGCGCGGTGAGTAAACGCTGCCGCCTCACGGCAAGAAAAGACCCGGGTTCGTACCCCGGCTCGGGGTGCCTTTCTGCGTGGCGCTTGCATGCGGACTAAATTTATCCCGTGATTGACTAGCGTCCCATGCTTGGTATATCCATCGAGCAGTTTCTGACGTTGACGAAGTATGTTGGTTCCCCCCCTCTTACTCGCCTGCGGAGTGGTACGGTCCCACGGCAGATGACGTAATGCTTGGTCCCCGGGACGAAGGGGTTGGGTGGGGGAACCCCTGTCGGAGAGGGCTCCCCCCCCCGCACACGCTCTTGTCATTGCCGGCAACATCGGGTGCTGTCCCCCCCATGCGTCCCCTGCCTACATGCCTCGCGCCCGTCCTTCGATCGCGTGGGCTGTCTCAATTGTGCGATAAGAGAGACCCTTGGGTGAAGCGCTCTGTTTATGAGTTCAGGTCACGTGAAAAAGTGTGGAAGTGTTGTGCACCCGTCGATATGTTGGGGAAAAAAAACGAGCGAGCACACACAGACAGACAGCACTTTACCTTCAAAGACGGTACCGACCTGTAAGAGTTTTTTTTGTCCCCATCACAATGTTCCAGTTGAACGTTATTTTTTTGGGCCAATTATGTGCATCCATCCCAATCCATTGTCAGAAACCGCTTAATCCTGCAACGGGGACGCGGTGAGCCGGAGCCTATCCCGGCAGACACAGGGCACAAGGCAGGGCTATACCCATGATGGGACGCCATTCAATCACAGGGCACGGTGTTAATTTAGTCCGCAGGCCAATTAACCTATGCATTAGCATGTCTTTGGACTGTGGGAGGTGACCGGAGTGCCAGGCGAAAACCCACGTGGACACGGGGAGAACCTGCAAACTCCACACAGAAAGGCACCCGGGCCGGGATTAGAACATGGGACCTTCTTGCTGTGAGGCAGCAGTGCTCTCTTAATGTGCAATAAGCTACCTATCGGTTTTTTTTTTAACCCATCGCAATGTTCAACTGTTTTAACTACCTGGGTATAGCCCTGCCGTGCGCCCTGTGTTTGCTGTGATAGCCTCTGGGTCACTTCGACCCTCTACAGGATTAGGCAGGTACAGTAGTGATAATGAACGTATTAAATACATTTTTACGTATGACGAGGCTGCTGTGTCATAAGATACAATTGCATTTACCAATGTTCTTGCTCTTGTGAAACAGCAAGCATGGCTGCGGTGTCAGAAAATTGTTAGGGGTGGACAGCTTGCACGATGGGGAATGTGCCGGTGATTGCAAGCGTGGATGGCGTTCATCCTTATTTGCCACAGCCATTTGGTGCAGACTCTATTATCCATGAGCTTCGATTACGGCTTCAAACGAGCGCACTAAATGTCAAGTGACTCTCCAAAGGGCATCACGATGTTTAATCCGACGGCAGGTGGCATAATCCCTGAAGTCTAGTGCCAACAAGGATAGGCTATTGAATTTTCTTGGTGTGAAATGGCTTTGTTGGCTCAGGTAACTATGGTAATGCTTGTGTCTGAGCACTGGGCAGGCACAGCTGAGATCCTGGATTTGGAACAATTTGTTTTAATGCGTGGAATGTTAGATAGTTTCCTTCTCGTCCCTGGCGACTTAATAAAAAAAAAACGCTTTTAAATTTGGCCGTGCACTCAATTTAATTTGTCCCAGCTGCGAGTGCCTAAAATAAGATATGAGGTCAGGCTTTGCCAGACACAATTCCTGGGTGCCCCAATGCCAACAGCACATTTAATTTGTAACCAGTGTTTTTAAAATTCGAAAATAACTATGACATGGTGTTTAGAAATGAAACTGTAAACGGATGGTTGTCGTCATGGTCAATCCACTGCTGGATGAAGCTCTCCTGACATTGTCATCATTCCTCTGGATGTTGGAGTACAGTAATTTTGCTGTTGCAAATTAACTGATGTCATTGTTTCATCTCCATGGTGTTCATCCTCTTGGGGCTATTGTTAGCCATCATCTTTTGGCTGCCATCCCATCATGCTTTCTCACATGTATTTTTGCAGCATTGGTTTAAACATATGTTTTTAAAAAGCCAAAGTATTTGATGTACTACCAATGCAGTTTTGAATAGGAAAACCGTAACAAAACTGGTGGCTACTTTTCACCCAATTAAAATGAGCAGTCTCATTATTATGCAGCAACGTCCAACTACATGTTTGCTCCAATTTTGATTTGCCCCCCCTGTGTTGTCAGTGGTCTGGAAACATTTGAAACATTGTAAATAAACTACAAAAATAGTATTTATTATGGGTGGTACGACTCGGTCCCCGTGTTTGGTGTGGCTTGGTGACACCACAGGGTGGCACGGTGGTGCAGTGAGTAGCGCTGCCGCCTCACAGCAAGAATTTCCCGGGTTCGACTCCCGGCTCGGGTGCCTTTGTGTGTGGAGTTTGCATGATCTCCCCGTATCCGCCTGGGGTTTCGCCGGGTACTTCGGTTTCCTCCCGCAGTCCAAAGACATGTTGCCTAGGTAAAGTGTCCTGACTAAATTGCCCCCGGTGCCCTGAGATGTTGCAACTTGCTTACCCCTCTCCGGTGGACAACATAAAAAGCGCAATATAGCTCAACGGTTCCTTTCAGCCGCCGCGCCGCACTGAGCGAATCTTGTTGGTTGTTTCCGACCTCCGGGAGAGATGGCCCCTTGCTGGCTGCCAATTTAACGTAAACACATTAAAAAAATGTAATTCCAACACAAGTGATACGTAGAAACTGATGCGAATACTGTGTAGGTGTTATGAACTTAGGCATCAGTATCAACAAACTGATGGATTGTTCCACCCATAGTACTTGCACACATTATTATTGTTTATTATAAACCATTACGTGAGGTGTTTTCTCCATTCATAAGCTATGTTAGCTATGAGGAAAAATTACACGTAGGAGAAATGTTTTTTGAAAGGAGCGAAGGCGCTCAACGTTATTTTCGTAGTCAATGGCAACGTGCGTGGACACCTATGCATCATGCCCAATGGTTCTGGCCAAAGTATGTGACCATGGTTATGGCTCTGTTTATTGGGCTGTGCTAACACCGCTGGCCATGAAAGCGCCCATAAATGCCCTCGTAACTCCCTACAAATCTAGCACTTCCTTTTAACATTAATACAGACATTTCTCATGCGGTTTTGCGAGTATAAACTTCTTGAGGCCATGAGAAAACTGTGCAAGTGCTGCAAAGACTGTGTATCTTATTTAAATGTGTTTTTGTAAAGACAGTTTGTTTATTTGTATAACCAGGTGAGAACTCCAGAGACTAGGATAGTTTCGAGAGTGACCTGTATTATCAAATTGACAAAGGCAAAACAAATAAAATATAGTACAGCAATGAAGCAAATAGTGTCTTATAGATGAATCAAACATTTGAGATGTGTTATCCAAATGATACATTTAATAATTATTTGAAAATAAAATTGCAGCGGTCTGGTATATTAAGTATCTGTACAAAAAATAGTGTAATGTTAATGTATTGATGTAGGTATTCACGGCTTGATTCACGATTGTTGCTCTTTCGAGCTGGTCTTTCGGGATGGCTGTGCTGAGCGATATTGTTTGCAACTCATTAGGATTATTTTAAACAGAAACCATGCTAACTGTTGTCACACAAGTATGAAATTAGATTTTAAATTGGACATCATGGCCACTAGTCGTTGTTGGGGTGTAGTTGAACCTATTTAAACGTATATGACTCGAAAACACAATCTTTACACACGCAATCCGACACTGATACCGTGAGCTTAAAAATCTATACCTATTTTTAATTGATTCAGATTTTCCCCCATAGTCTGCACACTAGCTGTACCAAGGCCATGCTGCATATCATACGCATGCAATGGGAAACACGTTGCAGGCCGCAATAGTGGGGGTGGTGTGTGTACTGCCAGTGTTCCGAGACCTTTTAGCTGCACTGGCAGAGAGAAATCCGCCCTGGCTTACCCAGGTCGCGCTGCAGCATTCGTGTAGACCTAGCGACAGCCCGTAGCGACAGCCCTTATTTGGGGTTTTCCACAGTAAATATTACGTAACCCTGCACACGTTTTGTAACCTTGCCGTCCTGCCCTGCCTCAGGTCCCCTCGCTAGTGTCTCCACACTGGTGCCATTGTGAAACGGGGAGGATACACCCCATCATTCACAGCATCTGTGTACATAGCAACAGTGTTTGGTGGTTTCTAGCATTGTGAAGTGGAAAACAAAAAAATTAAAGAATCTGTCTGGAACAACTGAGTGCTGTGCCATCAATTATATAATCCTACCTGCTTCAGCCTAATCCGAGCAAAAGGCCTCATCACTTTGTCTGCTGAGCTACGCGGTGGCCATTGTGCCTGTTTATCCGGGATGTGTTGCATTATTGTGAGTCTGCTTAGAGTCTGGTGACCGGAAAAAAAACACCGAGCTTTACTGGCGTGACAGCACATTTTGTACAGACAATTTGACACTGAGATCCGTTGCTATGCCTGACTCACTGTGATCTGCTTGGACATATTGCATAAAGTGCCAAGTGTTTTGTTTGTTGTTTGGGATGCAGCCAAAAAAAAATCTGCTCATACTCTTGTTCCATCAAAGGTTCATTTCCTCAGCCTAAATTCTGGTGTTTTTATTTCAAGGCACAAAATGGTACCACGTAGCCATGTAGCTATTCATTGTTCCATGCCTAATCGCCATCATAATCATCAGCCATGATCGATCTACTACTGGATGAATGCCTTCACAACTCGTCATCTCTCGTGGTCTTGCCATCTATAGCAATCCATCTGGCATCTGCACACGAGTTTATTTCATTGTACCAGCTCTGCGGCGTGCATCCTTTGGGCACAGTCTCTCCTTTGGATGCCACTCCACTGATTGTCTTGGCCACCGACCTATCATCCTCCTACCCTTAGTCGATATGGCCTTAGTCAACTTCTTCTTCTTTGCGATTCTTCGAAGCGCGATGGTTAAATTACAGTTTCCCATTTAGTCATTACTTGTCAATTCGCACTTTAAGACCATTGAATTCATTGCGCAGTTAAGCTTTTCATAACACTTTCAATCGGCAGGCATATACACAATTTTAATATTTTTTGTACGATAATATTGCCGAGTATTTTGGAACAAAAGCCTGATCAGAAGGCTCCTTGACAGCAAACAGCACAACCTTACACCCTGCAGCCATTTAAAGCCATCATTAGGTGGCGCTGTGTTTTTTTATTTTTGCGGGGGTAGATTATTAAACTTCGAGTCTGTTTGGGAAGGTAGGTTTTGTAATAAAATTGCTCTCTTTGTCACAGATCCTTTACAACGCAAATCAACAACAGATGGAGGAAGTTATGGCAGCTGGAAATAAACCACTATTTTACGCATGTTCCGTGCTAAGAAACTGTTATAAATAAAGTGCTGCTGCCCCTTATCAGTCGACTGCTGGATTAAGGCCCCCATGCTGTGTCCAATCATGGGCGTTGTTTGACCATATTTCACACATGCAGAGCAGTGGTGCTTGGTGAAGGAAACGAGGGAGCCCACAACTGTTTTAGATATCACTCACCACTGATGTTAGATTTGGCCTGGAGTTACACTCAGATAACCGGTTTCATAACATGGTGTGTTAACCACTGTACCCTGTAAACACTAACATTAATGCATTTACTGTATTGCCATTTGTCAACCCATGATGCAAATGTTAATTTAACACTAATTACTTGAATAATATAATAAGAAGAGTTGCCCTGAATTGGTGACGTGACCAAGCGGTATCAATATTAAGTGATGATGGTTTCCTGTTTGTAGCTGTCATTCCTTTTATTAACCGTGTTTATATGTGGCTACCTGCATTCATATCAGGAGTAGATTTCATGGATAAATGTAGAGCGGAGGATCCATCAATAGTACCACCCACTTCAACATGCATAAGTGTTTAACCGTGAATTAAACTTGAGCAAATTGTCAATTGATTCTGCCATTTTTGCACGATGTCCGTAGATTTGCACATTATTGCTATATTTAACTGAGCTCTCGGCACACTCAGCCTTTGCCTTTAAATAGGTTTGTGCCAATCCACGCTGCTGTGACACATTCGAGAGACAACGGGAGGCTCTTGTCGTCCTTTCTCTCCTGCGGAATGATAGCGAACAGCTGGGCAGCACCCCCTTTGGCTTTAGGTCACTTCCAGGGTCAGAGCTAGACTCTGGCGGCCTGGTTCATAGAACTCTCTTTGTGGTGCAGTAGGAGGACAGTGTTCCGTGTATGCTTTTCATAAATTTCAGCATCGGGATATTTATTTATATTATTATAATCATCATCAGTTCTTAGTTGGGTATCCAAACGGTCAGCAACTCACTAGAGCCAATTATGTGCTTGCAAATCATAGCGATTTAAACCATTGTATGGCATACTGGTTTTCAATGTTGACAAGTACTGTATTCTGCTTGTGAGTTTGGCATCTGTAGCTGCCTGGTAATGTTTGCACAGTACTAGCAGAGTGCACTATGGCATTATTTTTTGTAGTAGACCATTTTTTTACGGGCCGGAGTTTTTGCCAACGGAAAAAATAGTTGAATAATGAAAGTAACCGGATAATCGTCCCGGATCTAAAAATAGGTAATGAAGCCAGACACTTTCCCCTTATTATACTTGAATGTCTATCCCAAAAAAATGTCACCTTACCTAAGTCATTGACCTAGGTAATGTGACCTAGGTCGTTGACTAGGGTAGAGAAAGGAGGAGGGTGGAAGACACTGTTTAGCTCGAGAAGAGGAGGCATTCGTTAATCCTGCTTAGGGCAGCTAGAGCAGGGCAAATATGTTGCACAGGAACGCGGGCTAAGTGCTATGAACTCTGACCTTGCTATCCCCGGAATGACCCAGACTCTGTTGGGCAAGATCAGCAGACGTTTCCTTCCGCTGCTCCCTGACAACAATTCCCTCGCACAGCAAAATGCCACATGAGTGGATGGCAGAGAAGAAGTGACTGCATGTTAACTTTGCTCCGTACTGTAGTTATTATTCAGGCTATTGGGTTTCCTTCGTAGATGGACTCACGATTGAAGTTCAGGTCCGATTCAAGCTGACTAAGCGGCTTTGACAGATGCATTATCTTTATGAGAGACGCCCACTTAGCTCAAGGACTTGAGTGGATGAGGACCTCAATGATGCTTGCTTAGTTAAATGAGACAAAAATCTGATTATGCAAATCATTTAACGTTTGCCAAGAGTGCCTTTCTTTAAAGAAAGAATGAACGTTACAAATACAAGTGTTGGTCATGTTTTCACCACACGTTGAACGCGCACCTGTAAAGGAGATATAAACATTCGCAGGGCTGGAACCCACGATTTCATAAGAGCTAGCTTTGCACCTTTACATAAATCTCATTAATGGCACGGCCACTCATAAATAAGCAATAACCCACGGCAGTGCCGGTGATGATGCGCGTGGGTTTGAACCCCACCGAAGTAACCTACGCAGTCGCTGTTGTCTCACTGGCTACGAAGGCTGGTGTGACTCCGTTTGCCGTCATTCGTTCGCTCAATTTGAACGACAGCCAGGGTAGCTGGCATAACGTCACTCGATGCAAATTCTGCTGGCGACAGTTTCAGTTTATTTGTTCCACAGATGATAGTCCCGTTTAGTCAGTTTCCCGGCTGTATTACAAGTAGGGCTGCCACCTGTTCTGTTTTTTTCCCCCAGGATCATCCTCCTTTTTGAGGCAGCTGTTCTGAGAAATCTGTTTTCACGGACCAAGTAATTCAAAGTCCGGGTGGTTTTCCAGTTAACACACGTTAAAGTCACATATCCCTTATTCTGTTTTTCTCCACGTTATGTCCCGGCTTTTGTGTGCCTCCGAGGGTGGCTCCCGTGGTGCTGCGTGAGCACAGCAACAACAACAACAACAACACCGAACATCAGTGTTGCGGAAAACGAGTTCATACGGGATATTGCACAACTTCCAAAACATGTGTGTTGACGGGCGAGGACGAAACGCAGACGAATCAAAACCAGTGCAAGTGTAATTTGACTTCACATTCCCGCCCACTCCGACGCACCCCAGCACCCTATGTCACCCGCGGTCTTCCCTTCCACCCTACCCTACATCCCCCCACCACCGCCACCAACTTGCCACATGACGCCGTGGACGCCGCTCGTCTGGCTGATCAGGAAGTTGGGCTGCGGTGCGTCGGTCCGGTTACCGGCAACAGCGAAAGGCGAAAGGTTAGACGGTTCGTGGTTGGGAAAGTGAGTCTGCAGGTTAGGGCCCAGGGTACCGTTGCAGAGCACACGTCTCGTGTCCACACACGCGTGTGTTTTGTTGACAGTTTTGAGCACCGCACACACACAGACGAAAGACAAAGATCCCCCATATAGCCTTAACAGACTGTAGGGGCAAGTGCGGTTAGTGAGCACCTCTGAAGGTCGACACGGCACACGAGGGGGTGGGTGACCAGCACCACGACCGGCCGCCTTTGTCTCCCTATTGGCGATGTTTACACACTGCAGTAGGTACTCATTTGAGGCCGAGTCGACCTAGGGGAGGCCCAGGACCGGTTCAGAAAATCGACACTGGTATTGGCCGTGAGCGGGATTCGAACTCGGGTCGCCAGATTCGTAGCCCAGTGCGCTAACCACTGAGCCACCGCTCCCCACCCACACACAGCGCCACCAACTTCTGCTTTCTCTCGGTTGGGGGCCACGTCGAGATTATCTCAGCCACGCACAAAGGTTCCGCAACCCCGCCAACTGAGCCAGCCCTGTAACCATGAAGCCAGGGCAATTACCATGCAGCCCAGCAGCCTTCTCGCCCACAACTCTGCCAGTTGACATTTGTTTACTTGTAGCCTACCCACCCACCCCCCGCACCACCACCACCGCCTGTTGTATTTATTTAATTGCTTACATGTGCCCACGAAGTACTTTTGACCTTGCCACAATCCCACCCCCCCCTCCCACCATTGCTCGATGCTCGGGGATTTCCAGAGTTGTAAAATCCCTCCCTCCCTCGCCTCCGGTGTGGGAAGTGTGCGTTGCTGCAAGGCTGCGGTCAGGTCAACCCACCCCCGTTGTTGGTGACATCAGGCAAACCGTCTGCTGTTTGGTCCCTCGCGTTCAGCGGCGTGCACCGCGTATCGACGCTGACCTTTAAATTCATGCGTCCACGCACGTTGTTTGAACTGTGTCTAAAGTCACTGTGGTCCTTTTGCGGGAATAGGTGCCGTGTTGGCGCGATGCTATCTCCCATCACCTGCTAGGCAGGAGAGCGTGGGTTCGATCAGGATGCCTGTATGTTTGGGGTTTCCCTCTTTTCTTTCTCCCCCTTGGTTTTTCTCTGGTTTCCCCCCCTCCCACCTCCACAAGCATTTAGATAATTTGGCTATTATACATTCCCACATAATATCAGATGTTTGTACGAGCTATCATGTTTGATAGAACGCTTCTGAAAAATAACTAATAGCTGAAATGGCTTGACTTACTAAATTAAGAGAAAAGGTCACGTGTACAGTGTTTTGTTTTCATGACTGGTCTGGCGCAATTTGTATAAGCGTCATTTAATCATCATCATTAACATTTCGATACCTGGAGACTCATTGATCCAGGTTAAAAATGTCACTAGTGTTGTGCTTGCTTTTTATTATATAGATGGTTCAACTTTATTACCCTGCTATTGTTCTCATTTAATTGGTTTGATGCCAGTCGATCTTTAATAACTACCCGGGGTACACATTCTACTGTGTTTTCAAGTTGTTTCCCATTAAAGTATTTTTTTTAGCACTGGTGCATTAATTTTGTTTTTGTCTAAAAATATTATTTTTAAGTCGAACTTTGCAGCCATCTTAGTGAAGTTTTTCAATATTTTGTGTGTAATTCACCTGTACTGCTTATACCAAAGACTTGGTCATCAACATATCTAAGAATACTGAAATGTTCTTCATTTGTATTTAACCCCTTATTTCTCAGCAAATATCTTTAAATGTTTATGTGAAATATATCTTCAAATGCTGGTATAAATCAGCTTAGTGAAAGACTATCACCCTGACTGACTCATCTTCTGATTTTTATGTTACTGCTAAACTTCATGCTTATCTACAGATTACATTCCTGAGATATGTTACCCACAACGTGGTATCTATTTTATTGACCCAGAATGGATGATGGGCTAAGTCGACCCCAAATCAACTCAAAAGACCTTGCGGAGTTCAATGAAAATGCAAGGGGCTGTGTAAGAAAATGGGAAACTGTAATTTAACCATCGCGCTTCGAAGAATCGCAAAGAAGAAGATCAGGATTTTAACTTGCGACCTTCCCATTGCAAGCCGCTTACTTTACCCGCTGAGCAACCTGGCTGATCAACTAAGTGTGGCGTACCCATTTGTGTCTCTGGGCGAATAAAGGCTAATGTCTATACATATGTAATATAATAATAATAGCATTTATATAGCCCCTTTCACCCGAGGGTCACAAAGCGCTGCACAAGGCTGCGGAGAGAACGACATAACAACGATAGAGAACGGAATATCAGCCACAATTTAGTTATTGAATACCTACAGCCTCCACTAGCTGCTTAGCAAAAAGGAAGATAAATACGTTCAAGCAAGGAAGTTGATTTTGTCAACTGCATCATGTGAACGTCAGTAGTTTAAAGTAGAATCTGCTGACTGCCTAAGCCTAAATGATGGCTACACCTCAAGGCTGAGCTCTTTGATTCAGCATTAGGGCAAACCCTTTAATACCTTTATCCGAGCTTCACCGGGCATCGTGCTGAGCCTGACATACAGTCATTCATTACATCTAATGCATCTGTGGAGGCTGTAGGTATGCAGTACATTGTAACGCAATGGCGGTGGGACTGAAGTCCGTGAACAGTAAATAGGACCTTATGGTGTGGTCTCTTTTATCCTCGACACTCATTGATCGATTTTATATTATCGAAGCCTTTTTGACAAGGCCATTGAAACAGGTGATCTGCCTAACTGTCGTCCAAGCAAAATTACAGGCATAGATTCAGGGAACAACATCAACAGGTTAGGAAAATAGCGCGGCTACACTAACGTGTATATTGTGAAAACATTATACATTATTCAATTCGCTGCAATTACATTACATTTCGAGGATAATTGATACGGTGCTGTATTGTATAACAGACCATGGAGGCTGCAAAACAGCAGTATTATGGTGAGGGCCTCCAAATTGTCTAATCACGCCACTGCTGGAAAAACGGTCTCCACTGGAGGGAGCTCCAAAAAGCCCTCTTGAGAGTGTTAGACCTTCTCGTTCACACTTACCAGATGTCTTGGACGAGTTGGCACTACTGTATACACATTTTACCCTGCTGACCTATCTGTGGTGTACCCAGTTCTACTGCTAGGCTGATCAATGTGGAAGGCATTTAAGAAACTTTCAGAATCGTTTCCACTTCCACGATGGGAGATCGAGTCATGGCAACGACCTCTGGATTTAAAGTCGAGTGTGCTCACCGTCCTAATACTCCTCAGACATAAGCGTGTCATTATTAAAAAGTCAGATAATTGGAAAACAGAATTACAAGACAGTATTTGTATTTATTTACCCTTCTTTTCAACCTGAAGTACTAATGGTTTTCAGGAACTTGTGAAGCAAATGCCAGTCACGTACATCACAGCTGTTTTTACGAGTGATTGTCTTTATCGCTAATTTCCATTTGTAAGGAAACACTCCCACAGTATACAGAGAGCAGGGAAATTTGACTTTACCCAGAAAGGCTCGCCAAGAAAGGTCCTGTTTTGAAAGTGGAGTTAAATGGGACATTCTGATGAAAACTCGCAACTACAAGGGTTAAACACCCACACTTCACTAGCTCGTGTGCTTGCAGTGCTACCTATTTGCATGTCTAGCATCGCCTGACGGGTCTCATCATCAGCAGCCATGAACACTCCACTGCTGGATGAAGAAGGTCTGCCCCTAGGCGTCACTGTCTCTAACCATTCTGCAATGTAACAACGCACCTGTCACCTGCACATGAGCTAATTTGTACCTTTGTACCGCTTCGCATATTTTATTATATGAAGCCACATTCCGTGTACCTGCTTCTAAATCCACCGACATTTACGCCTGCCAGTTTCAACTTACGTATTTTTCTTGTCTTGGGGCTTCTTCTTCTTTGCGATTCTTCGAAGCGCGATGGTTAAATTACAGTTTCCCATTTTCTTACACAGCCCCTTGCATTTTCATTGAAGGCTGAATCGGCATTTGTATCAAAAGTGGAAGAAAAAAAACCGAGGCGTGGTCGGTGCTCTTGTACGTGTTTATGAGCGTACAGATTACAACGCATTATCAGCTGGGCAGCCCCCACCCCCCCTCATCTTCTTGTCTGCTCCCATCATGCACGTCATTTAAATGGGCAACACAGTAGCAGAGGCATCTGTTGTCTCAGTGACACTAAGGTAAGAGCGCTAATGCCCTTTCATCCAGCTTAAGGGAACTTTACGAGCATCGGAGCACAAGCTCTGGTAAACACCGCCGTGGAGCGTTGTGGAAGCTGAGTGGCGCCGATACGAGCAGGGGCGTTTTTACCGAGTCGTCTCGGTCCGAGTACTAGGACCTCATCGCGCGGGACATTGGAGGTGGATGATGTCCGTGAGTACCCCATGTATTTAGCATACTTTGGATGCTGCCACAGTGGCGTAGTCATCCGCACACTAGACTTTGCAATGGGGAGGTCGACACTTCCGTCTCCCGGCACGGTACGGCAGTGGAAACGTTGGGAATGTCATTTTTAAATCCATCCGCGTCTGTCCATCGAGCAGTTTCAACGTTCAACATCACGGTCGATTGGCAGGTGGTAGGGTAAAGCTAGGGTGCTCTCACCTCTTACACAATATCTGACCAGCATGGAAGAGTAGGCCAAAATATTTTCTCGTTAGTACCCCCTTGAGCTCCCTCCAGTGTTACATGCATTTTGCTCGCAGTAGCAGGAACAGGCAATTGCAGTGCTGAACCTTTACCTGTTAGTAATTCAACATGGCATCAGCGATGTATTTGGTTTAAGATTGTCTACACTATAACCTTTCTATTCATCTGTGATGTTTTTTCCCCAATGCTGCTGTTTACAAGAGCCCTTGATTAAAGGTTCTGTGTATAAGAGTAACTTAGCGGAAAATGCGATGTTTTCAAGACACCGAGCCACACATCCTTTACGCACGATTTTAGTTCCAGCAAACTTTGTTTTTCTGTCGGCGTTCTTGATTTTAGTGGAACGTTTGCTCTGAGATGCACACACCTATCCGGTCAGTTTTGTGCGGTTTTTTTTTGTCCCTGGTCACGACTCGCTGTTTGTGGCCGTGTGCTGAAGGTCTGCCGGAGTTGTATTGATGTGGTCTCCATTCCCTAGTTATTAATAGTGCCGCGCTGCGTGATAGATGTCCACAGCACGTTTAACTCGGATGTGTTGCAGACCGCATGCAAGACGCATGCGGCATGGAGACTTGAGAAGAGGCGCCGACAAGGCGATATTTACCTTTTTTCGACTTTCCCTCTTTGGCTCAGACAGGTTCAAAGATAGATTTCAGCTCTTGAGTTTTACGTTTTCTTTTCCCCAAAGAACCTGTTGAACCAGCCTAAAATAGATACCTTAAGAGCAAGGTTCATGCCATCCTAATGTTTTATGATAAGAAACGTTTGCTTTTTTACTTTTTCTCTGCCATCAGCCCCCTACCGCAGAAGGGAAATTCTTAGGATAGTTAGTATTTGTTTATGAGACCCGTTCATTCTCTATTTAACTGCTGCGTTAGCCGGGTTGCGTTGGGTCATCGTAAATTATTTGTCAGATCCCCGAGCCAGCGATGCTGCAATCCTGGCCACAAACTGAGGTAGCTCCGAGAGGTTAAATCATACTCAAGTATAGGGAGTCTGACAGGTCACCAATCACTGCACAAAAAACGAACGCACTGAATACGAAAAGTATGTGTACGTGCACACAGGTTTTTTTTTACCTTCCCCTTTCACAATTTGGCACATAGCAACATTTTCTTAGAGGGAGCAGAAGGACTTCCTGTAAGAGAAGCGACTCAAGTTTTCCAACGGAAAAAAAATAAAGGTTTCACCGGGTCACAGCTCTCACCGCCCGCCAGTGCACCCCCCTCCTCCGCTCAGGAACGCTTCCACTTGGCTGCACGCTGCACATTCTCAGGACACACTGCCTTTGGACACCGAGGCCACGCTGAACTGCGTCGGTGGCCACAGAGACATCCGAGCGACTCGGCCGATGGTAGATCTATGGCCCAGCATTTGGAGCAGCCACCATTGGGTTTGTACATCGTCAACTTGGTAGATTGCTCCCCCCGCGCGTGCCCGGTAGTTTTTTGGTGGAATTCCTGAATTGGGACGTCTTTTGTTAAGTGGCTGTTAACGACGTTGTGAGGCCAATGACAAGAATGGGCCACTGTGCTGGAGCCGTTGCCAAAATCATAGAATTTGAAAAATGCACGCAATAAATGCAGCACCAATGTATCCTTTCATGATTAGCTATTATTTGTCAGGTTTAGATACCAAAAGTGAATGAGATGAAGTATTTTTGGTTCGTGCAGTAATTCATCTTGGCAATGAGAATCGGATGGAGCAGTGGTGCAGCGATTCACACGCTGCGCTCTGAACCCGGTGACCTGAGTATTATTCCTGGCCACTGCTGACATCAGTGGCGAGTGGCATCGCCCCATTCACCAGCGATCGGCACCGACCAACGTTGTGAAATAAAATCGAAACATTCCTGTGTTGAGAGTGGGTTGCCAAAGGGATATGAATTTATAGTAACCTTACAATAGCGTTTACAGTTAATGTGTTAAATTAATGTATTTGCTTACAGTAGTTCAGTTAGTCAATTGACGTGAAAGAGTAAACCAAAATTCCCACTCGGGCGACTGTCCAGGTCTGCCACTTTTGGGAGACCCTTCTGCCCGCAGTGACATTGCCAAACAAGTTCAGGGCTGCACCGTTCACATTTTGCACAACTCCACCAGCAGCCCAGCGGCACCCATTAGAGAAATCAGAGGCTTAAACGGGCTGTTAGACGGGCTGCTAGACGGGCTGCGCGGAGCGAGGAAGCGAGGAGGAGGAGGAGGGTGTTCCGGCAGAGGGACGGAGGGAGAGGGGAGCAGCCTTAAGCGCTGCTCGGCTCGGACAGATCTTGGCACGGCTTTTCCAAGAACGCGGGGCGTCATCGCTTCACTGAAAACGCCGCTCGCCGTGGCAGCGATTTCACGCGGCGGAATTTCCCGGGGCTGCCTCCCGTCGGAATCTCTGCGCGCGGGACGGATCGGCACATCGTCGGAGCCCCGTGCCGCTCCCTCTTCCCCCGATCCTGCCTTCCTGAGTGGGTTGCTTTGATTAAAATCAAACAAAAACATTGCGGTTCTGCATTGGCAGTGGTATACAAGCGCGCAGAACGTTCGACACATTTGCCATTAACACTGCCCTGAAGAGGGAATCATTTATTGTTCTCTAGATGGTGTTTTAGCCAATGGGTATTTTTGATAGCAGGGAAATAGCAATCTCTTATAAAGGGCCATTTCCCAAAACACATTCATCAATAACACTGCCCTAACATGGAAACCTATATATATTGTAGGACGTTTTGGGAAACGACCCTTCTTTACAGAAGATGGCCATTGCCCTGCTATGAATAAGGACCGTTGCCGGTAATATTGTTTGCTATATAATGTATCCTCTTCAGGGAAGTGTTATTGACGAACGTGTAGAGGTTTTTTCTTTAATCAAAGCAACCCAATCTACCATGCTAGCGTGGGGTGTCGCTCAACGATTCAAGGAATATACCGCCTTCCAGAAGACGCGTTTTAATCGAGTCGTTCAAAATCACATCCCAGAACAGGGTTCCTCCATAGCAATACATGGACAGCCAGAGGCCAGCAGACACCACCTGCCGTTCAGTATAATGTTTAAGAAGACATCTCTCCACATTTTAAAGTAGCACGTTTGTAATCATCTTCTGGAAGATGGCTCTCCCATTTTCTCCAAAAAGGGGTGTCTATCACTATCCAGAGTGTTGAGCAATCTGGAGATTATGGTGTAAAATATCCTAGAACACGTGCACATGGACCCATCAGAGTGATGTATATGTTAGTGGAATATCAAACATAAGTGAGCAGTCATTTTTAACTCTGAAGAAGAGCCACTGACTAAGCAAGTGACGTAAAAGGTTGCATTGTTCTTGACTTTGACCTTCTATGTTAACGTGTGACCTTTGATGCAATAGCAGCAGTCAGCGATGCCGATTGCTCAACATGCAACCAACTGAATCAATTTTCACGTTGACTTTATCCTTTATTGCAATTGAAAATAATAAATGTAATATTATCGCTCGTTTCGTGACTTGTTGCACAATGTTGTAACCTCACCTATTCAAATATGGAAAAGTTGCATGGAATGTTGAGGTATAACGTAGCAAACACCAGGGTATCCATTACACATATTGCGCTCTTTTTATTAGGGGAAAACAATCGACAACTGTTTCGCAATTTAGCTTTTCAACAACTATTTCTTCAACGGATTCTCATTTATGCCCAGGGAGATGTGTTCAAACTTCCCTCAGTAAATGTTGTCAAAGTAATTCTTGAATTTTAGTTTATTTAAATTGCGAAAGGCATTTGCAACAATCCATAAATCATTTACTCTTATTTAACTGGTTGAGAGTTCATTGAGATTCATTGCCTTCTTTGCGAGGGACACTTGTTGTACCATGCTTGCACAGAACAGACGACTTCAAATAAATCTTACGTAGATGCCCCGGTGGTGGTGCACAAGCACCAACTGAACACAGCTGCGCTCTGTCTCTTTTGAATAAGAAAGGCCGTTTATCTTAAACATTCATAATCAGCCATGATTAATCTACTGCTGGATGAAGGCCTCCATGAGCCGATACCATCTGTCACGATTCTGTGATGTAACGATTTACCCAGCACCAGTGCACGAGCCTCGTTCATTGCTCCATCTTGGCGAGGGGTCTTCTCTCAGGCACGTTTGTTCCCTTTGCTGCCATTCATTTGTTAACGCCGACCACCAACCGCCTAGCTATGCGTCTCGCCAAAGCTCACTTCCTATTCTGAGTGGTGACTACATTACCAACCTGTGTATGTTCTCTAATATATGTTATCTTCTTTCGTTGTCTAAATGTAATTTTGAGGATGCAAATCTGCACGCTTTTTTGCCCACTCAGTTTTTGTGCTATTTAATTACAAAAGGTAAGGTATACTTATTCAAACTTAGCTATTTTGGGACATTGATGTTTTGTTTTTCATAATCAAGTTGAACTTTCAAAAAGCACTCCAACCTGCACTCGTCTGCCTCCATTTCATCATGATGTCGGTCGTCGGCCTTTAATAATTGTTCCAGGTTCACCACTTACTCTGCTGTGGTTTCCAGTTGTGTGCCGATCACAGATATCACAGCTATACATTTTTATTATGACTGGTTTTCTGAAAATATGATGTTTTCTTCATTTATATTTCTGCCTTCGTATCTCCAATTTGGGGGTCAAGGTAGAAGCGTTCACGTCGCGATCCCTGTCAGGTAATACTTGGTATTGCCTGCGAATTCTACCAAACACTTCGAAGCCAAGCTGAAAGACGACCATGTCCAGAAGCTAGCCATCGTGCTTCGAAGAATCGCAAAGAAGAAGATCTCCAATTTGATTTTGGGAAAAAAAACAGGATCTTCGAATTTAGCGGTAAATAACTTTGGCAGAAATCATAGCCCCTTGCCTGACTCCCCTTCTGCTGTGTCTTTTTTATACCGCAATGTAAAATTAGTGTAGCAATTCCAGTTTTAAGTGTTTGTTTAATTTCGAATCATTTATTTATGCTTTAGTTTGTGAGTGCTTGGATGACTGCATCACTTTCCACTGAGTCGAATGCCTTTTCACGGTCTACATAAGCTTGGCACAATGACATTTGAAAATCGTTAGTCTTCATCAGATTATGAGAAAGACTAATGACTTTCACATTCCTGAAACATTAATCAAGTCTACAAGTTCCTAACACAACATTGGAGTCTATGGTGGTGGAGTGTTTAATGTCATATAGTTATTACACATTAATTGTGTCTAACAATCATAACTGGAGTTTACAACACAAGCCCGAAATGACTTTATTTGGCAGATGATGTTGCGAAGCTTTTAATGTCTATGCTTTGCATTCCTAAGTATCTGCAGGGCAAGAGGAGGATGAGTTAAACCGTGAACTACCTGTATAGCGTGCTGACCGCTGGGCCAATCCGGCCTTCCATTTCTCACCATACCGTCTGCCAGCTTACTGTAATCGGGCGTTAAGGTAAAATCATTCTGGTGGGAAATCAAATAATAACGCACCCCCACACCACCGGTTTTATTTTGTTTCGCGTTATTCCATGGTTCCACACACCTCACACGGCAGCAGAGGCCTAGTGCTGGCGTCATAGCCCATGAGTCAGCGATGGCCTTTCAAACGCACCAGTGGTGAAACGTTTCCTCGCGGGAGGAACGCCAGCCATTCCGGCTGCCACCTACTAGGGATTCGGGTTGAAGTCTGCTGCCCCGACCTGGAAAATCGACTTCCGAGCCTTCCTTACAAGTCCTGTTGTGGTAGAGCAGGGTAGGATAGTGATGGCACTGGGTGGGATAGAGATGGTGCTGGGTGGGCTGGCGGCAATGCTGGGTGCAATAGCGGTGGCGCTGGGGGGCGATGGCGGTGGTGCTGAGTGGGGTGGCATTGGGGCTGGATGGGAGAGTGAGAGCGTTAGTGTAGAGGTGATAATGGGTGGTCTAGTCGTAGTCAACGATGGGCCGTTGGTAGCATTGGGTGGTCTGGCAAGAAAACACGAAACGGTGTATATATGTATGCTGTATATATTATATGTGCACGAAAAATATTCTGTGTATTCGTTCAACTGATGATAGAAGTTCTGTTCCACTGGGGGAAAAAAAAAAAATGCCTTAAGCTGTCCACACACTAATGATACATTCACCCACTTGTCTTGCGAATCCATGCAAACTTTCAAACTTGTCAGCCATTGGTGTTTGCATAGCTGAAAAAGAAAAATGTACAAGGAAAGCATATTTTGAAATAGTAGTTCTCATCTATTCTTTCAGTCTTTGTACCAGTGTTAAAACCCACCGATGCAACATCATGAAAATGATCACAGTTTTCAGTAAATCGTAATAGTAATTTTATTGTAAATCTATTTTTCTACTTGCAGTGCTTTTGTGACCTTACCGAAAATGCTACCCACTAAGTCATGTACATGTTGTCAAGTGGAGCTGATAATGTCAGTTTGTCAGATTGAGGGTGGTTTAATTTTGAAGATTGTGATCTGAGTGTGCTTGATTTACTGCATTTCCGCGCAATTGTGGGTGGGTTGCCTGCTTTGCTGATCTGCTTATTTGCTCACAAAAGCTTGACCAAACCTCAAGACTGATTCAAGAGGGTTCTGCCAAAGTTTTGGAGTCAGAGGACGGTGGATGATTGCTACATATATTCCAATCGAGTAAATTTCAGGAAATTAATTTAATTTGGCACATTTGGCCTTTGACACCAGCACAATGGCCTACTCGTGTGAATTACAGCCCTGGATATCTTTAACGTCTACAATGTAACGGGTGGTGCGTAACATTTTAAAGATTATTTCACCCGCAATAATAATCATAATTGCTCTGGTTTCTAGCCCTGAAATGCGCTACCACTATGCCACCTCCGCGCCCATTAATAGGTCCATTAATGGACTTCATAAACGAATCGTCCCAGTTATAACTATCATCTACGTTCAATTCCTGGTCATGCATTGTACCAGTGTCGGTTGCCATATGAACCTAGTCTGTGCCGCTCATAGGTTGGCTCAGCCTAAAAAGAGAGTGGTGTAGTTGTGGATAATGTCAGCACTGAGGAGACGAAGGTAGGCGCGTGTTGTTTTGTCCCTACCTCTCCCCCGGCGACTCCTGCAATTTTAACGGGGGCTGGCTGTAACAGCACTTACTGCAGCTGTCTCCACTGAATGGGCTAATGTTTGTCTCTGTTTATACTGCATATATACAGAGACATGCAGCCGATGTTATTCAAGTATATGCCCTGTGAAACTCATTGATTCAACGAATCTAATTAAATTACACTTCTCAAAAGTCAGATGGAAACGGACCAAGGTTAATTCCGGTCTGTTTATATATCCTATTACCAATAATTCTCAACAATAATGTTGCATGATGAGAGTACAATTCTGTGTTTGTGTGTGCATTGAACAGGGCCCCAGCGTTTTAGACAGTGCTTTTGCCAATAGCATCGATAACTCAGCAGAATTTACTTAAACAAGGCTTGACTGCTCATGAGACCGAAAAGGTCAAAACCGCTGGAGTTTTCACTTGCGCAAACCTATTTTATTTGTGTGTGGACATACAGACCAGAGGCCTGTCCCTGTACGTTAGGTGAGTTGTGCAATTTTTTTTTTTACAGTATTTTTGCGCAACACACTCGTGGCCTGTTTAAAGCCACGCGTCACTCACTGGTGGCATTAAGGCCCCACCCCGATGGCGTCAAGGGCGATTGCTGGAACTTTTCTGAGCTCCTCGTGGGCCTTCACCGCTAATAAGCGGTGACGCGAAGCTTCCTGGGCGGCTCGGTGGCGCGGTGTGTCGCGCTGCTGCCTCACAGCAAGAAGGGCCCCGGTTCGAATCCCGGCTCGGGCGACTTTCTGTGTGGAGTTTACATGTTCTCCCTGTAAAAGGTTGTGGTGAGCCAGAGCCTATACCGGCAGACACAGCGCGCAAGGCAGGGCTATACCCCGGCTGGGACGCAAGTCCATCACAGGGCACCAGATTAACTTATGCAGGCCAATTAACCTATGCAGCGAAATGTCTTTGGACTGTGGGAGGAAACCGGAATGCCCAGAGAAAACCCACGCAGGGCATGAGCAGAGCATGCAAATTCCACACAGAAAGGCATCCGAGCCGGTATTCGAACCCGGGGACCTTCTTGCTGTGGGGCGGTAGCGCCACGTTTAACAACAGCGTAGAGCAATTCAGACCTGACGAAAGATGTCAACAAGTGACGCCTCGTGTGGGTGTCAGGAGTGGGATGAACGGTGCGCGCAGATTCTCGCTACGTATCCTGGGACGTATCCTGGGGGGTTGCGAATGAAGTGTGGTCATTAATGGGAGGGTGCCAGGGGAGCGTGGAGGGTGCGTTGGGTGAGTGAGGTCAGTGTCGTGGCGCAGTGGTATGTAGTTGGATGGGAGAAGAGAGATGTAGACAAGATAGAGATGAGGGGGATTACAGTAATTGGCTTTTTAGCTTAACGTTGTACCTGTGGCACACCACGGGAAGGAGTGTAGAGTCAATGATATAATGTGTGGGGGTGGAGGACAAGGAATGGTAAATGAAAGAAAAAAGAGAGAGGAAAAGTAATGGAAAAATTACCAAAGGGTCAGGAAAGAGGAGGATAAGTATCGGTCACTTAAGGGCCTTGATGCTTTACGGAGGAGCATCTGTTTTCAGAGGGAGCAGGGAGGAACTCAGAGTGGGGGTGGCCACACAGAAGTCACGTGAGTTACAGGAGGCGTGATCTGACATAGACGCATGGATCAGCTTGTTATGTTTGTTTGAGTTGATATTTGACAGACGTTTATTATCACAGCAGAAAATTCCCAGTGAAACGCAGGATCTCCGTGGTCCACTTGGTGTCCAAAGCTTTTGCCTGGTTTGCTTCAGGCTCATGCTGCCACTCGGTATGTTGTCTGATAGGCGATGATAGTCTTCTTCTTCTTTGCGATTCTTCGAAGCACGATGGTCAGCCTCTGGACATCGTTGTCTTTCAGCTCGGCGATGATAGTGTGCATTTATAACTAGAGGCAGTTGTGTGCTCCTCAGCATTGAACTCCTGCTATCGAATTCCCTTATTAGAGTCCAGGCTCCTGCTTAATAAAGGACGTTGTTTTCACGAGTATGGACAGTACGATGATCTCAGACTGGTGACATTTAACCAGGAATAAAAAATCCGCTCACCGCAAACAAGATTGTTTTGTAATTAATGGGGTTATGCCCAGCTGTGAGGGCTTATTGGAACAGCTGGACATGGATTAATCGCTCGCTTGCCTACGAATCTGAAGAGAGCACAGTCGATTGGTTGTATAAGACAGACACTTGAAGGACACCATGCCAAGGTTTGGCATGTCACTTAGCGGTCAGTTCACCACTAGCCATGTGGCTGCTGGAGGGGCGGAATCTAACGAAAAGGTAAAGGGGCATCCCTGCAGTTTCTCGCTAACCGTACTGCTGTTAGAAATGCCTCTGCTTGAGAGTGTTGCAGTGAGTCCTTTTCGAGCATTATTTGGCATGTTCTTCTGTGATGACCTGATGTTTCGTAAGAAGTAGGAGTACCCATGCTTTATCCCACTGCATTATGTGAACTGGTCACTGCCTTGTCTGTGCTCTACTACCGAACCTCTGCAGCTCAAAAGACCTTGCGGAGTTCAATGAAAATGCAAGGGGCTGTGGAAGAAAATGGGAAACTGTAATTTGACCATCGCGCTTCGAAGAATCGCAAAGAAGAAGAAGGTGAACAGGTGGGATGATAAAAAAAAAAATTCCTAAAGTTACAAATGCCATGCTGGTAGGTCCAACCAAGGGACCACTGCCTTCCAAGTTTTAACCATGGCAGTGTAGCAGCCTTGCTGTGCCTGGACGAAATTAATGCATTATCTTTTGACCTTTGTTGTCTAGTCACTGCTCTATGAAGGCTTCCCCACGCCGTTACAGTGATGCGGGTTGTATTACCGTACCTGTACCTGATCAGTGCCGGTTGGTGAGAGGTGTTCCGGGGGTGTGGGGGTAAACGCAGGACCTGCTGTGCACAGATCGCTCGCCACTGATGTTAGCTGTGGCAGGGAATATAATTCAGGGCACCGGGTTCATGGCACATGGAAACTTGGCAGGACGCCCCTGAAGAGGAGTCAATAGACTCTTTGATTTTTTTTTCCTGTGTTAACAATCGTAATGATATAATAATAACAATAATATTTGTAATGAGGGATGGTGATAGCTTGGGGAAGCCTTTATCCAACATTGACAATGATAATGATGATTGAAATTTGTGTGAGAGAATAAATTAGTTTCGGGGTAATCTGGCATCACTCCTTTGGCCTGCAACCTCTCTCCATCGTTTTGCACGTGCACATCACGCCCCACCAAGCATTCAGGAAGGAACAATTTGAGTGATTTAGAAATAGCGAGTAGTTCTCCAAATTTGGTCCGGATGCCAGTGCAACAATAGTTTCCCATTGTGAGCGGTGTCATGAGATCTGTTAAGTCACTGTGTGTTGGGACCTCTCTGCAACTTCTGCAAATATGAATTATCTTCAATCCCGAAAAGGGGACCCGTATTTTCATTGTAATCGTGCTGTGCCAGGTTGCGTTGATAGTCCTGCGGGTTGTTTGTATTCTCGTACCTCTCTCATATGCCATAGAAATTGCTGTTGTAATTCTCCTTCGTGTCTGTAGATGCTGTTGCCGACAGTCTCATGTGTTGTCTCTGAAGACCGAAAGCTTTGAGTGGGAAATATCGTCCTCAGTGGCTGCACATGGAGCATAGTGTTTGAAGGAAGGTTGCACCGTGAAAGTTTTAGTTGTTTACAACTTTGTACGTTGAAAAGGATTGTTTCTCAAACTGCGAAATGCAGAACGTGTTGGCGGTGGTGGATATGCACGTGGCCTGTAATCCAGCACTGTGGCGGTGAGGATTATTGGATCACCGCACAAATATTGTGAAACTCCCTTCCCGTGGGTGTTAAGGTGCCGTTCCCTGGCTTTCCAGGAAAAAGCGGTACAGCAAGTGGACTAACCACCATCTCTTTCCATCTGTATAGGAATAGAGTGTTGCCCCCTCACGTTTGTGGGTTTCCTCAAAGTGCTCCGGTTTCGTTTCACACTCGATTACATGAAAGCTGTTTAAAATAAAAACCCAATGCAGCACGTTCCTTAAAACACGTCGTATGACTCAGTGGCTCTCCTGGATAAATAACGAAAAAACTTCTGAATTCTATAGAAGTACAACGAGGAGGATACTTTCTCGGCAGCAGTTGCATGGGACTCGGTTCCAGGAAAATTGGAACGCTTGTATAAATATAATCAGTTTAATTTTGGAATGTAGTGCCGTGTGAGTACATTTCGCATGTGTTTTTGCATGCAATGTTCCTTCAAGATTTAGTGACAGCTCTCAAGTCTGAATGAGGAAACAATGGCTTTCTCTGTCGTGGCATGGACAATGCGTGCTTGCACAGCTTCTTTACAAACTCATAATTCTCGTACCGGCAGGTGGCTGGGATTGAGTATCAAGTCCCCTCTCACAATGTATACTGAAAACCCGTTCTCCTGCAACAATTTTTTTAAAATCCATAAAGTGTCCCAGTTTTTCTGTAGCTTTAGTCTGGTACTTTGAACCTCAGGCATGTCCACAGAATTCTAGGAATCGTGGGCGGATGACGTGAGCGCTTGATAATGCCCCTGCAGTGAATTATCAGACGTTTGAGGTTTAGCTCCATGCTTTTAGAGTAAAGCACGCTCACCACTGCCGCGCCGCGCGTAGTAACAATAATATTGAGAATAAAAACATCGTTTCATTTGTTTACTCGTGAAAGCCTGCCTGAGCCTCAGCACTCATTTTCAGAGGGGGGGTCCTGCCGTTGGACGGTCTTCCAAGTATTTTTTTGCAAATATGAGGCAACTGTATTGTCAATAGGCGACGTGTGTACCATAAAAGAGCACTATCCGACGTTTCGCGGAGAGCACATGTTTTCCACGTCATTGACACCGTCATGCACGTTCGCTCAGTAGCTGCTCTGGACTATTCTTCAACATGGAGAGAAGTGGTTCTGAGATGTTAAAATATTATAGTTTGCAGCAATAAAAGTGATTAATGGCATGTTATGCTTGGCTGGGTGCGGTGCAATGGCACCGAAATTTAATAATTAATAACGATGGACTGATTAAATATGAGTAATAATAATGTGCAGCTCCGAATGATGGCTTCCCCGTGCATTTTGGTCACGTGGATTGCTCCACCATACTGCACCGTGCTGGTGCGTGCTGGATCACGCTGGTGGGCAGCTAGGACTCGTTTCAAGCACCCCTCACATCGAATATTTGTCCTAGCCAGGAATAAAACTGAGGGTGCAGAGCACAGTGCGCTAACTACTGTGTCACTGCTCGCCCATGGGACTAATTTGTATGACGTGTCTAAAATGTAAATGTTTTGCATGTAAATCTTTATGTGACGATTGGTATGCATGTCCCTATGTGTGTAGCTACGAATACCTGTACTCGTTATACACATAGTAATAGTGTACATTTAAACGAATTCTTGCTCTCGGTACCTTTGTGACCCTCGGGTGAAAGGCGCTATATAAAACGCTATTATTATTATTGTTGTTGGTTATAAATACTTTTGACAGCTCTCACTTTGCACGTCAGTGTGCCCAGTGTGTGTGTCTGCATATACCGCCTCTGTGCCTATATAATATACAGTGTTGACACTCGGGCTGTGCCCCCCAAGGAGCGCGTGCAGGCACATGCTCAATTGGTTTATTTACAAGCAGCGCAGCGGCCACTGGGATGAAACGGCCCTTGGGCAGGGGTGGTGCACTGCTGAGAGCAGGCATCAGTACCAGATGCCGAGTGCCACCCAGGGTAAGCCGGTGGTCGGTGGGTGGGTGGGTGGGGGCACAAGCGGATTCTGAAAGACGTGCAGGTTTGTGTTGGCATCTCTTGACGGGGCTGCGGAAAGGTTGGCCGCGGTACTCCCTGTGCCGGCAGGGTGGCGTGACTCTCCGCAGTGGAAACTCCCGCTGACGTAAATGGAAGGAAATGTGCTCGGCCGCAACGGTTTGGTTTACATTTTCGAATTTTTGGCCAAGTATATTGCCGCGATATCGGCGTAGAGCGAAGTAGTTTTCCATTCCGGGTCGCCTAATAAAAACAGCGACGCGTCAGAATGAGGAACGACCCACATGCTTTTTCACAGTTTCTCCCCAGGAGACCTGCAAGGATCCAACTGTCTTTTACAAGGACCCAGGCCCGTGCTTTCCTCAGCCAAACAGCTGAGTGAATGGCTCCGAACTGTGCCTGTATGCCGCGCAGATTCACAGCGGCTGGATTTGACGAAGGCGAAATTTATGATATATTGTTTTTATTCAACAAACTAATTTCCGTATAATTGCGGTACGTTTTAGCATTCATACGAGGGATAGTTGTGTAAAAATAATACCACACCACTTGTGCCAAACAAGATGCAATTAGAGGCTACAGTACAGTATTTTGAAGCCACAACGTTCACGGACGTAGAAACATTTATACAAATTATAGGGGAAAAAAAGCGTACTTCATTCGAAAAAAGTACTTTTAATAACCACAGTCATCCTTTAAACAATTCAGCATGTCTAATTAAGAGCGTGCATTTTTCTTTTGTTGTAATCCTCGCAAGTTAACCTGCTTCGCTTCTCGCTCGTCCAACTCATTTTGGATCAGACTGCCGGCCTCGGTCCAAGTTTATTTTAGAAGCGAGAGCGAGCGAGAGACAGACGCGGCGAGAGCGAGAGACACTGAAAGAGCGCGTTGACGGCGTGGAAAACGGCACAAGGGTTTCCTTCAAGAGCCAGCGCTTCGGGGCGGACGGTAGGGGGTAAACAGGGTCACCCGGGTTCCTTGGAATCTTGCCGCCGTGTTTTGGCTGCTGCGGCGCGGAGTGGTCGCGTCGCAGACGGTGGTGTGTGGGACGCACGCACGCACGCGAGAGCGCGTGTCACCGCTGGAGACGGGCCAGTGACGAAATGCAGATGTCGAGACGCTCTCAAACACACAACGTTCTCAACATGTTCCCAGTGTTTCGGCTGTAAATCTTTATTATTGTTATTAAGATTGTGGCTGGGATATAAAATGTATATCGGGCGTAGCAATTGCACAAATACATTTGCCAAACACTGCAAGCTGGGCCTTATTTGAGAAGGTTTCAGCTTAGGTTGG
>JAZEWU010000017.1:5897430-5908392 GCA_036362915.1 Geotria australis | reverse complement strand
TCGACCTAGGGGAGGCCCAGGGACCGGTTCAGAAAATTGTCACTGGTGTTGGCCGTGAGCGGGATTCGAACTCGGGTCGCCAGATTCGTAGCCCAGTGCGCTAACCACCGGGCTACCGCTCCATATGCACACGCCTACGCGCGCACACACACACACGGCCCGCAAGCCTAACCGCGCCGCCAGGAGAGTGGGCAGAAGTTAGGGAGGGACTGGCATTTCGACTCGCAAACACTGCGGCGGGCGGTTTTTGCGGGCAACGTCAGAAAAAGGCATTTCCCGTGTTTGCTGCGTAGCGCGGCGGGGGTAGAAGCTTAGGGCTCTCCCTGCATTGGGCTATCCCTGCGTCCAGACCCAGCCCTCCTCGCCCGGCCCGGCATCGCCCACCGCCTTCCCTCCCCCCACCCACCACCACAACCACTCTCCTTGCCAGAGGCACAGCGCTCGTTGCAGCCTCGCTCGCACTCAGATAGGGCTGGGTGTCGAACCCCCGTGGTGTCACTTGAGAGGTGGCCGTCAACGGAGGACGGCGGCTTTGCGGGTCGACGCCGGTGTGAGGCGAAGTTATCGGCTGCTGAGCTGCCGACTCGGCTGCTGAGGAGATTTCTCTTCACCGGTGACAGCTTGTCAGCGCGCAGCGTGATCATTCAGCAGGCAAGTTTATGCTTTTACGGAGGAGACCGCTGCCAAAGTGTATTATTAGCGTGCGACTTCCTTGTGACCGTGCCTCCGTGTTAATTTTCTTTCTCTTACTCAGTAAATAGGTCTTGTCACTCGTTTACCTGCGGAGCACCTTTCCGCGAGCACTGTAAAGGACGCACCTACCTACGCGCGCACTTGAATAGAAACGAATCGTCAGCGAGGCGTACGCTTAGCAAGGGGGCTGTCAAACCGCGCTTGCTGAAACCATGTCGTGGAAGAGAAGTGTCGAGCACGTTCGTACTTGCAATCGAGGAGAACGGTGTAGGATAGGATGAGGAGTTTGTTTTCGTCGGTGTCAAAATGCCCAAGCGTCCGTCAGTGCCGTGCAGAGTTGACCGAGTACCGTATCGATTCCATATCGATGCGTGCATGTGTACAAATACAGTAGCTTACGTGTTTACAATGCGCAACAAGTAAAATGTAGCCAGTTATTGAAGTTGCTGTTGTTGATCGCTGATTGTGCGGTTGTGAAAGGGCTCTTGATTTGACGGATGGGTGTTCTGTCAAGCCGTAGTTTGCGTTGTCTTTCTGTACTCGATCCTGTGGCACGTTGTACTTGTATGCTACAATCGTGCCGCTTTGAGAGTGAAACAACCGACTCACACAGTTGAAAAGTAAGTGGCTTGTTGGATCAAAAAAAATGTCCTCCCTGTAATTTCTATTTAATAGATGTTACCATACATGGATATATATTTTTTTAGTATTGGTGAAGCGACCGGTGGATGCATATAAGCACCTTTCAGAAGCAAGGTCCTGTGTGCTTGTATTGAGATCGGTGTGCTTTTAACAGAAGTTTCCCTTTGCCTCCCCGCCACCAGTCACATTGCAAGTGTTGCATATCAGAACTGTGCTTATGTTGGATGTTCTTATATTCTATCTTCTACAATAATCCATCCATCCATTTTCTAAACCGCTTGTCCTGGTAAGGGTCGCGGTGGTAGCAGTCCAAGGAGTCTTCTACAATAATGTGTAACAATAATAATTTGGTTTGAAAAATAGACGTTTTTACACACTAGGCACATGGATTACATCTAAAAAAATATGTTGTCTTTTTTGATAACTGGGTAATCACCCTTTCTAAGCACAAGACGTTTTATCGCTGCAAGCAAGTTTTAATATATATTTAACTTACTTGGTGCACTAACATAGTACATAGTGTTTGATTTCTGCATTAAAATTGCTCAAGACAGTAGTTCAATACATGAGTGTTATTTATACATCAGCAGCGAACTGCTGAGAGTATATGAAAGCAAAATGGGCTTTGGATAAAATTCCTGAGTTGAGGACAACTGAATGTAAGCATGGGGGAAGTGGTGTGTTGACGTTTAAGCACAATTTCAGTCGGTTTGCAACTATAGAAGATTTGAGGGTGTTTTACACAGCCGTGACATAGCAGCAGTGGATAGATCTTGTAAGATGATGACGGCGACGAGAACGTGTAGTTGGGATTATAGACTGAAGGCCGGTGTCTTGTTTACACGGCACCTGGGGAAAGTTGTCCCTCCTGCCTCATTCATTCTGTAAAATAGGACACACACAGAACGGGCCTAGTTCAAATGATGTCGAATTAGGCCCGTTGCATATTGAGGGAATTAAACAAGTTGATGTCCACCCTGTTCAATAGGATTTCCCATCTGCCAAACGGGTGCTGTGATCCTCGAATATTTCAGTTTTGCACCGAATTATGGGAACGCACCCATATTGCCGTGCAAGCACAGCAAGGTTTGTTTACTTGCACAGTAACCTGATCTTATCTACAAGCATGAAAATAAGGCAGCAAAATGGCTAAACCACATCTTATCAGTCTCGCTTTTAATATCGATCATCAGCATATTAGAGTTCCATCTACAGCCACACAGTTTGCCTGTTGCTCCTTACGTACAGCGAACCCCTCCCGCTCCACACATTGTTGGGCTGTACAGAAAAAAAACGTTGGCACAGTCTAGGCACTTGTTAAACTACTGAACATGCTCTCTAGAAGTCAAGATGTTGTGGCAATTACAATTGTTGTCTCGGCTCATTAAAGACAATTACCTTAAGTCATTTTGTGGAAAATGCCTTGGTGGCATTGGGTTATAATCTACCACACTGGGGTGAGCCTACACAAACGTTTTTCATCCTGGCTTGGCGATATTTGTAGGCGCTTGAGCTAAAGTTCAAGTTGTCAGCAAAGTTTAGAAGGATGCCTTGTGCAGAAATCCTTATAGAGTAGTACACACAGAATTTGCTAAATGTGTTTAACTTAAAACTTGCGTGGGTTGGTGCTGTTTAAATGCAGCCGAAACCACAAATTACAGTGCAGTTGACAGAACTGAAGCTTTTGCTGAATAATTGCGGGACTTATGTTATGCAAAATGTCCCTGGCTGAATCGTGGGGACTAATATTACTAATATGGTAATAGTCTTGTGTGTTGACTGCGGAGGCAGAAGCCTGAAGAGATTGCTCTGTGGCCCAGCAGAGGGCACATTTTCACAAAAGCAACTGACCAGAATAGTATCACTTTGTATTTGGTGCAGGCAGAGAAATCCCGTGAAGCCAGTGAGCCGCTGTTGAACGGATCCCACATGAGTTGTGACAACGTCTTGGAGCCTTGGCTCTGACCGTGAACGGATTGGCTCCAGTGGGAAAGGGGAACTCCTAATACGTAAATACAAAAATAAAAATTTGACTTTGTGAGAGAAAAGAACTATTAACACAAGCAATTATCGTGTCCTTTTGGCAATCCGCTGCTGGATTGACGCCTCCACAAACCGCGTTGGTCATGAGCATCGTTTGATTGTACATGTATTCCTCACATCACGAGCATTTGCACTACGCGATTTCTCTGTTACACGCTTGTTGTATTTAGTATTTTACCTTGATCACGAAAGACGGTGAAATTCCCGTTTTAACGCGGTTGAATTTGCATGATACGAAGTGGCTGGCCAGAGCTTTACAAGGTCATACACTTACCATACAATGAGACAAGGCTCAAGGAATCGATCACAAAGAATCAATCAAACGATTAAATTCCGAGCCCTAACTCGGCTGTCCGCGTGCAGTGATCTGCAATATGCAATGCGGTGGGCTCCACGGTGCGACGTTTACAAGATGAAGGAATTGTTATAAAGTGTCATGTAGAGATAGTGTGTTGTATCTTCTTTCGCTCGTCCGTCTGTCACGGTAACAATTCGTATCCTCTCTCACTTCCGCCTCTCTCCGCAACATATTGTACCTTTCTCTTCCATCCCAACTCCCTCACACGCAGCCCCTAAACTTCACATTGTATCTTTTGGGAAAGCCGTCCTCCTAAAACGCAATGTCGCGGTGAGCCGGAGCCCATCCCGGCAGACACAGGGCGTAAGGCAGGGCTATAAGCAGGATGGGACGCCAGTCCATCACAGGGCACGGGGGGCAATTTAGTCAATAGGCCAATTAACCTATGCAGAAGCATATCTTTGGACTGTGGGAGGAAACCGGAGAACCCAGCAAATACCCACGGGGACACTGGGAGAACATGCAAACTCCAAATTTAATTATTTACAGCAGGGCCCGTGCAACCTCCACCATGCCACTGGCGCTCATCACTCGGTCATCCGGTCTAACAGTTAATACAGAAACTCTCACCTTTAACAATTTAATGCTCGAGGAAGTGGCACGCATTAATCAATTGGCCGATAGCATCATAATATATAGGACGCAGTGTGTGGCAATATGTTGGCGCCGGCAAACCGCCTGGCTGCCTCCCTCCGCCTCTCTGCGCCGTCCTTGCGCCTCCGAGTCGTGCTCTCTTCGAATGAATACCTTCGACGTTGAATTAATATGTGCGCGTTATAAAGTGTAAATTATTATTGTTTCAAAATGGGTTTTGTGAAGCAGCAGCAGCAGCAGCCCACGCACTCGGTGGGGGAATTTTACGCAGCAAACCGTGCGGCGTACATCTTGCTCGGAGGGTGCCGCACCTTGAACTGAGTTACCGTAAACGGTGACGGCGCGGCGAGCCTTACGGAGAATCGCCCACGCACCGTGAGTCACGCCGTGCCAGGCGGGCGGGCGGGCACGCGGGCCGGCCGGCCAGCGACCACTGAGTCACCGTGCCCACTGTGCCCACCGTGCCCACCGTGCAGTGACACGCAACTCGTGGCACGGGCGTCTTGGCAGAGGTGGAAACAGCGATAACAATAACACCGGCGACAATAGCAACAGCGGTGAGGATAATAACAGCAACGGCTATCGTCGTTATCAGCCATGATCGATTCACTGCTGGATGCGGTTTTCCACTAATCTGTTGAAATCTTGCGATTAAATGCTATGCCTGGCACCTGCACACGAGCTGATTTCATCGCTCTGTCTACCCGCCCGCCCGGTGGATTATGACTTCCACCCTGGCCCACGTAGATTAGCATAGACGCCCGCAATAATAACAAGAGTGACGATAATAACAGTGGCCAATCATCATCAGCTGTGCTCGATCCACTGCCCGATGACAGCCTCCTTAATCAACCTCTATGTGTCTCGATTGTGCGGTGCAGCTGTCCACGTAGCACCGGCTCCATCTCCTTGGTGGACTTTCCCTCGCGGAGCAGTTATATTCTTAGACTGCCAGTCTGTCATTATTTTTGACAAATTGGCCATTATCCCTTCTCGCGAAAAGGCTATAATGATGCCTTTAACAATAGCAACAATGACAGCATTGACAACAATAGCAGGGCTGCAGCAATACGGATAACAATGACAGTTGTAACAGTTGCAATAGTAAAGCAAAAATAGTCTTAAGTGGTTTTCCGCTCAATTGACCATTGGATGACGTGGACATTCCACATTTCTTTGTTGGAGGGCAAGGCTATGTAAATGGAAACCACCGATATGCAATTTTACAAAAAGCGGCACACACTCTGTCCACCACACAAGGATGGGTCAACTCCCCGCCTTGAAGTTAAATGTGCAACTGTTTGAATAATAATTAATAATACTTTCAATTTGTAACGCGGCACCAAGTATCCACTCACTCTTATAGAGAAAGAATGACTCAGAGGCGCGAGGAACCAGACAAGTAGACAGACAGAAGCCAAGTTGTGAACTGGTGCACATCGCCCCCAAGCTCTGCAATCCTCTAAATGTTAAGGTGCTATTATTGACCAAATAATGAGTTTTACTTGCGGGAGTAAACCGTAACTTCCAGAGAAAACTCACGCGTGGGAGGGGGCAACACTGTATCCGATATATACAGAACAGGTGGATTCTGCATTTTTAAAAACTGTATTCTGTTGTCGAACCAATGTATGACACATTGACTCCCAGGAAAGGGAGTTCCACAACGTTTGTGTGGTGGTTTACCAAGCCTCACCTCCACAGTGCTGGAGTACAGGCTTTTCTTAGCAATGAACCCCTATTATCTATAACTTGGGGGGAAAACGCCACTAATATCTGTTTTTAGCACAGATAAGTGCCAAGACAGTATTTCCCAAACTTTCTCGGTTCACGGCACCCTTTTTGTATCAGGCTTTTTTCCCACGGCGCCCAAAGTCAGAAAATAAAATGGCATATCTCGAAAATGTGGAATATCCTGTGGCGCCCCTGTGAGTTAGCTGTGACGCCCCGGGGCGCCGAAGCGCACACTTTGGGAACCACTGCGCGAAGAGGAGACGGCGGAAAATTCAACCTACCTACATTTCCATAGTGAGGTTCTGTTTATGAGTTTAGGTCATGTGAAAAGGTGTGTAAGTGGAGTGCACCCCCGTCGATATGCCGGAGCAAACGGTGGGCACATGCATCACTTACCTCAAAAGATGGCACCGACGTTTCGCTGGCATTACAGCAAGCATTATCAGGGGATGATGCTTGCTGGCATTATATGCTTGCTGGCATATAAATGTTATTTATAATAACATTGGTCATGAAAGCCTTCGAATTAATTCTACCTACATTTCTCTGCAAAAGAGAGACGCGCCCATAAGTGCTCCCTGTGGGCCCTAAGTTGATTCTGTTATCTATTTTTAACGCACAGAAAATATATCCCGTTTATTTTTTTGGCCACAGGAAGTGGTTTCTACAGGAGGGTAAATATTTTTTCCGTGCACGTTTCGCAGATAAGGGATTCGGGAGTTTACAATCCACCCCATTACCCACGTTTATCTGCGGATAAGAAGTGGCACCTGCAAGTGGTTTCCCAAAGGTGCTAAATTCATCCTATATGTGCGGTTTTTTTTCAGAAGGAGAAATTGGATGGTAATTTCATCCTATGCCATGGGTGATTGTGGGGATAATAGGACTTCTTTTCGCGGGTAAATGCCACAAATCGCGACCCAGTCAGTGAAATTGTAATTGGAGAAGTGTGGTGGTGGCATTCGTATTTTTATTCTCATAAGAAGAGGAAACTTAACTTTCAATTCTGTAAGCCTGCAGGCATCATTGTCTAGTGTATGTGTGGGGTGTTGGTCAATTCTGTAATGATAACAAGGCAGTAAATTCCTTCGCCACCACTAGTAAGCTGTGCCCTAGGCATACAATGAATCATCCAGTACATTAGTGCATTAGTGAATTGCCACAATCCGGGTTTGTGATTAAAATTAAGAGTCGATCATTTTTTGCAGTTTGTCTCGTAATTACCCAACCGTGTTCGTTTAAGATCCGTAATGTAACAATGTCATATCATATAGACAAATCGTAAGTATTGAATTCCTACACGAAAGACCTTTTCACGGGTAATAGTCAATTTGAATTCATGAATCACTGCTTCGCTACATGCGTACTCTCCAAAAACACGACATTCATTATCCTCCATGCCTTGCTGTACAAGTTTTTTCTACACGCAACCTCCTGATCGAGTCACTGATAACTATGCCTTTCAAGGGCACTCTTGTAAAAAATGCAGTTCGCTGAACTTCATTTCATAGTAGCCGCCGATGTATTCAAGCAGTGTTGTGTCTGTGCTGTTAATCATTCATTGTCAGTCCCCGCTTAATCCTGTAGACGGTCGCGATGAAGCCGGAGCTTATCCCGGCACACACTTGGCGCAAACCAGGGCTATACCCAAGATGGGATGCCAGTACATTATAGGGCATTGGAGACAATTTAGTCAACGGGCGAATTAACCTAGGTGGCATGTATTTGGACGATGGAAGGCAACTGGAATACCTGGCAGAAGCCCATGCGGACACGACGAGAACATGCAAACCCCATACACAAAGGCTCCTCGGCATTTTTGCAATGAGACAGCAGCACGACTCACTGCACCACCGTGCCGCCAGTCTGTGCTGTCGTCTCTATAGTCATATGTACACTGTATGTGGGGTTCTTTCTCATTCGCTGACTAATACCACCTCAGGGGTCCCCATTCATTCCAAGGGTGTGACCAATGCGGCATAGTCACACGCTGACTTAACCATCACAGCAGTGACAGGAGGACACTCAGCACCCGTACATTTCATGGCAAGAATGAACGTCGAGGAAGTGATTGCGTGGCTTCAGGGTGGGGCTGCTCACGATGAGACATGTGGTGCCGCGTTGGACCCCAACACTGCCGAACTCTTCGGTTGGAATCCCAGGCTCCGACTTGAGATAAAACTGGTTTCTCAAGAGTAATCGGAGTTTAACGATCGCAGCCCAGTCACCAATGACTGCGTAAGAAAACAATTGTAAACAAAATAATGTTGCACTAAATGAGAAGTCTGCCAAGCACTGAGGGCTTTGAAATATTGATTATACTGTAATTTGTTGTTTGGCCAGGAAAGCCCCAACTGAGTGGTTGGGATTTATTTATTTTTTTGCCCAATTGCTGACAGAGTTATTTGGTACGTGGGAGGAAACTGGAGTACTGGTGGAAAATAAATAAATACCCACACATGTGAGGGGAATGGAACCGAGGATGCTAAAGCATATTGTTGCACTAACCACCGTCGCACCATGGTCATCGTATTATCGCGCAACCAACCCACGGCGAGATGAAGGCCCTTCCCAAGTAAGCCACCGTGCCATTTAACAATCCACCTGTAAACGAGCCGAGTTCACTGTGCCATCTCCGAAGGCGACATCTCCTCACGCTACCTTCCATCATTTAGCTGCCACTCCAAAGATATTCTTGCCCAGCAGCTGTCATACCTTCTGGCGACGTGTCTTGTCCAAACCCACATACCTTTCTTAACTAATCATTATGTCCTTTAACCTGTGTATGCTCTCCATTCCAGGTGTTACAAGTTTCAATCCAAGTCCATGAACGCATCAATTCCCACCCACTCATATTGCTTTACGTATTGTTTCTGCTGCTTTCATTCTGTCCTTCTTGTGTCGTGTTCTCCGATTTATTTTTTAATTCTTTCCCTGACAGTTTCACAAAGTCACAAAGTCCCAATGTCTTGTATTGGCAAGTCATTTGTGGTTTTAGATTTTTTAATCAGCTGTATTGATGTAGACTGTCACGGCTCGATGCATGAGATTCCTCTCTGCCTTTTAACCTTTGCTCCCACTTTCAGTGCAATCTAGATACAATGGAGCAAGTATTTTTCATGTACGTCCGCACTGAGGGTACCAGGTTTGATTCCTTCCTAAGTGCAAATTTTATCTTCACAACACCAAGGTTGTTATGGCGTATTCCAGCATTACTTCTCACCTATTGATCACTCCTTTGAAACTTCAGAGAGCATCAGGAAGAAAGCCAGGTCAAAGCGATCATGTTAGCAGAAAACATCAACAAGCGACGTCAGAAGGACGTGTTCGATGCTTGGAACAAGATCGCCCATAGGGCGGGTAGTCTGCTAGTATCCATAACTATGCAAAGTTAGAACATTCTTTAGAGTAGCAACTTCCATTCAAACAGTTTACATTGATTTGATTAACTTTATATTAAAACCGAGCGTTGGCCATCCAGGGCTGACCCAGCATGGTGAAGCATGGTCACCCCTGTGACTTGTTCGCCATCGAAAGAATATCATCTATCCAGCAGTGGCTTTACAAAAGGGCTTCACATGTTAATGTGGAAAATCGAGCACTTGTGCAACAGAATATGCTTGAAAGTCCATTGTTATTGTTTCCTGGGGATCTGCTGTTACTGGGAGTTCTCGAATTAAAAATCCCGTGTTGACGATACCCAGCGGTTCAGTATTTTAAAAAATCAAACAAAACAAATACCTGAACCGGCCTTACCAGGGAGTTGTTATGTACCTCCACTCTATCGATAGATACAGTACCAGCATTACAAAAACAAAGATTTTATAAAAATTGTTTTATTTGCATCGCTAAAACGGAGATGACAAACCGCGCGTTCTGGCATCGCGAGCCAGATAAAAGGGACCTGTTGTGCAACCATTTACAAGCGAGGGGAAACGCCAACTGTGAAACCTCCCCAGCGCGTTTACTTATGAGTCACATGTTACGCATGATCATGTGTGCAACGGGTGTCTAGCATTGTGCGATTGGAGGATATGAGACTTGGTGGTGGTTGTATTTTGTTTGTGCGTCTGCGGTAGGGCGCTACGGACCCAGCGAGCCAAGTTCGATTTCCGCTCACAGCCGCTGATGATTTTCGAAACTGGTCCTGGCACTCCCCCGAGGTCGACTCAGCCTCAAACGAGTATCCAGTGCTGTGTGTAAACATCGTCAGTAGGGAGACAAAGGTGACAGGCGTGGTGCTGGCCACTCACCATCCCGTGTGCCGTGCTGGCCTTTATATGTGCTCGCTAACAACACTTATCCGTACAGTCTGTTAAGGCCACATGGGGAGTCTTTGTCTTTGTGTCCTACTCTTGGGACTGGTGTCATAGTGATTCACAGCAGCCATGTAAGTAATGCATCGCTTTGTCGATTAATTTCCTCGCGCCTCTGAGTCGTTCTCTCGTCGAATGAGTACCTTGGACAGTGAATGAATATGTGTGCGCGTTATCAATGTAAAATTATTATTTATTATTATTCAATACAAGAATCTAATCACGTATCCAGTAAGAATTATATTTCAGTTCATATACATTGTATCTGTATGTGATGGGTTGACAAAAGTGGCCGTGTACAACACCCCGTCCTTCGCCGTGTCGACCTTCACTGGTGCTCTCCCCAACCGTTCCCACTCGCGTTAAAGGGGAAACGTGTCTTTGTCTTGTGCTTGGGGTGTGGGGGTCACGACAAGGGAAGGCTGCGTGACAGACACAAGGGCGTGGCGCACACACCTTCCAACACCCACGCCTCGTATCCTCCTGCCCCGAGTCCCCGAGTCAACCCCACGTCTTCCTGTTCAGCCCCTTGAGGGACATCTGATGCCACTTGCAGCTCAGCACTGGCATCTGCACCCCCCC
>JAZEWU010000017.1:5877427-5897416 GCA_036362915.1 Geotria australis | reverse complement strand
TTGCCTTAACAGACTGTCAGGTCAAGTGCCGTTAGCGAGCACCTATGATGGCTTGCACGGTGCATGAACGGGGTGGGTGGCCGGCACCACGCCCGGCCGCCTTTGTCTCCGCAGCAGCTGTCATCCCGGCGCACGACCAGCAAAACCCTTTAGGGACGATCCAACACTCGGACAAGCCAACCCCTTAGCAAAATGCAACGATCGACCACCTGTCTCCTCTCCGCTCCGCGTGCGCCTTACATATCCCTTACGTGCCATCGCGCTGTCGGTCATCATTACCGTGCCCTCCCTCACGGCACCAAAACCCCATCTCGCGACTCGGGCCGCCAATCAATTTCCCCGTGCCCCCCTCACGGAACCACATATTGAACGTTATCACGGTACGCTGCACAGTGTTGATAGACCTAGTGCTGTCTGAGAGATGTGCCTGAGTAGACACCGTGGCGACCCTAGCACCATTACTCCCCATACACACACACGGTCACCCTCCCCTGCCTTTGTACACACATCATTAGTGTGGTTTCAAATGCTCGCGTAGTTTGTGACGTTCTAAACGGGGCACTCCGCAGTTTCCTGGGGGCATGACTCAATCTTGTGGAAAGTGTAAGTCAAGTGAGCTTAATCTCTGGGGCTAGGACACAGAGAAACCCCATCCGTTCTCTTCCATCCATCACGAAGACTCCAAGGCCTCCTTTGTGTCTCTATCCGGGCCACTCACTGCTGTTTAGATCTTCTTCTTTGCGATTCTTCGAAGCACGATGGCCAGCTTCTGGACATGGTCGTCTTTCAGCTTGGCTTCGAAGCTGTTTAGATGAAGCGATCTTTGGTAAACCCCCGTCATACGGGTTTCCTGGTATTAGTTACGTGCATGCCCTTGCAGTCTTGGACTGTCTCCTGCCCTGATTTGCTCGCAAACCGGATATGCGGAAATGTCGAAATGTCAGGCGATGAAGGAAAGCAAACAAGTGACCAAACAAAACATTTGAACGATGGTGACGATTAAGCGCTGGTATTTTTCAGATACCTTATCTCCGGTACAAGCGGCATGTTTCTGACTTGTCTGTGCGGAACCTGCGTGTTATTTTCTGGTTTGAGGAGGTTTGTCCGGCCGCACGTGTGGTGGGTTCAATTGTGGGTACTCCCAAGATGTCCTGCTCGCAATGGAAGAGTCGGCCGTGTAGCCTCTAAAGTGACTCATGAGCTCGCTCTAGTGGAGACAATTGCGGCAGCAGCGGCGTGAGCAGGCATTTTCAGGCCTGCACCTTTGCCGTATTAGTATAAAAAAACGGCAAATATGTTATGGGTTTCTAGCTTTCCCTTATAAGGGCTCATCAGGGTAGCAGCCTGAATCATCAGCGCCGACCTCGCTTGTTGTCGAAGGGGAAGTCTGAGTGCAAACGCGCTCGTGCTGCAATACCCATTTACTCGCCGCAATAACGCGCACCTTTGGAGTCGCCGCACCCTGCGGGGGAATTTCCCTCGGTGGGTGACCGAGAGCGCCGCTCGAGTGCGGGGTTTTGTGACGTCGCGCGGTGCCAACTCTGTTTCTCGTGGTGTTGTCTCCCGCAGGTAAACGAGAGCAAGCCAAGCGGCAGCTCGTGAGCACCGTTCTGCGGACGCCACCGTCGTCGGAGGCCAGCGGCACAGGTCCGTTGCCGCTCTCACCGCACCGCCGCACCTTGCCGTTGGCACCCGGCAAATGTGAGGAGTCATCGGCGGAATGTCAGCTAAGTGTCTGAGTGGCTCCGGGAGGAAGCATGCTCAACCAATGAGTCATTCAGCTAGAGACGGTGCGGCCCAGTGACTTCTACAGGGAGTTGTGACAATTCACACCCTCCCCCCACCCCTCCGCCAGGGAATTTAATGATATTTTTTTGTCAGTTAGTGGTTATGTTTGGCTATAATGGCCTTGGGACCACTAGTGGCTGCTAGGGTCATAATGAGCCAATTACATTCAACGTTTCACGAAAACATGTGGATTCTTAAGCACGTAACTTACTACTGAGATTTACCAAAGCTTTTTTCAGCAGTAGCAACCGTGAACAAACACTACGGTAAAAAAAAAAGCATTAAGAGTTGATTTAAGAAGGACATTTTGTTACTTATATGACTGTTATGCTTAACGCAGTAAACCTTGGCGAAGGAACGAATTTAAATCTTCATTCGTCACTTGACATATTGCACAATTATTAAAATGTGCTCGTAAATGTTTGGATTTAAAGTCGGGGCTCTCTTAGTAATACGCGGACCTTTTTTGTTTGCCGTATTTTTTTTTGTTTTGTTTAAAATCCGAACTGTTATGGAAACGGTTAACGCTGCCAAGAATCGCGCCCAGTAAAGCCCGCGGCGGGGCTCTTAACGCGCCGATGGGCGAGGAATGCGGTGGGCGAGCCCGGCCAAGCGTTGCGTGTCGTTTTCGTTAGCAGATGTTGCTCCGCTGCGGTTTCACGGTGTCATTTCCTTCTGCGAAGTCAAACAAGAAATGAGCTCACTTCTGAGGCCAACGCTCAAGAGGCGGGTCGCGGGGCGAGCCGTTTACGCGGCGTGTCACCGGCACACCATCCATCCATCCATCATCAGACACCGCTCAATCCTATACAGGGTCGCGGTGAGCCGGAGCCTATCCCGGCAGACACTGGGCGCAAGGCAGGGCTGTACCTAGGATGGGACGCCAGTCCATCACAGGGCATCGGGGGGGAAATTTAGTCCGCAGGCCAATTAACCTATGCAGCAGCATGTCTTTGGACGGTGGGAGGAAACCGGAGTGCCCGGCGAAAACCCACGCGGACACGGGGAGAACATGCAAACTCCACACAGAAAGGCCCCCGAGCCGGGGATTCTAACCCAGGTCCTTCTTGCTGTGAGGCGACAGCGCGACTCACTGTGCCACCGTGCCGTTTTTTTATAATAAATAAATGCCCCCCTCCCCCCCCTCCTCCCCCCCGGAGCTGTCCCCGATGGTTTCCGTCATCTGGTGTAAAGTCTGCCGTAAAGCGGACGTTAAAGACCTCTTGTCATTGCGATACTGATACGCGCCCCGGCCGCCGCCTCCCCCCATTAAACACCCTGTGACGTCATTCACGATAGGGCTGCCCGGTTTCGAGCTCAACGTCCTGATTTGCGTGTAACGCACAAACTATTTGGAGACGTTATTAATTTCTTTGTTTACCAAGAAAAGGGTCTCAAGAGTCGGGGGGCTTTGTGGAATGTTTGGGCAGTTGATTTTTTTTTTTCAAACGCGTGTGTGGGAGGAAATGTGAGTCGAGGAGTAAGAGTCAAAGTATCTACGTGCTCACATGAACGTGGTGTGTCGTGAGCTCAGTCTGTCCGGTGGACATTTCACTTTGCTGCCGTGGAGGCGAGTCTCTCCTCCGTAGGTGACGCAAATAAATACGCGAAGGGGAAGGTATCGGCAGTGGTGTATAAACATTAAAAAGTCACCACCTGCATCATTAGCGGCAGCCTTAAAATAGAAATTACACAGTAGTGAACTTTTTTATTCACATGGCCAAGTATGTAATTTCTAGTATAAAGCAGTGTTACTCACAAAGATGGTGAGTTTATTTGTTTCTCCACAGGACACTTATCGAATGTAAGTAAGCAATGTGAAATCGGCTCAGTTTTTAAGTGTCGGTTTGACCTGCAGTAATTTAAACCTTCTGCTGCTGGTTTTTTTGTCTCTGCAAAAACAGGAGGCTGCCGGCCTGACTTCAAAAAAGTCAAACTCAAAGAGTCGCACGCGGACCAGGGCTCTGCAGACGCACCGCCGCCGATCCCTCCCGACCACAACAACGACGAGCAGCCGCCTCCAACCACCGAGCAGGACTCGGCGCCCGGCGAGGAGGCGGCCACCGAGTCAACGACCGACGGGAAGGCGAGCAACGCTACAGCAATTGCTCCGGGCACAGCTGCCAGGAAGCCAGGGACAGCCACCGGGAAGCCAGTGACGACTGCCAGCGAGCTGGGGACAGTCGCCGGCAAATCAGCGCCAGCTGCCGGCAAGCCGAGGACAGCTGCTAGCAAGTCGGGGACAGCTTCCAGCAAGCCAGCGCCAGCCGCCAGCAAGATAAGGACAGCCGCCGGCCAGCCGGTGACGATCGCCAACGAGCCGGTGACGATAGCCGGCGAGCCGGGGACAGTCGGCGGTGAGGCGGCGGCAACCGGCGCCGGCAAACCGGGCGATGACGAGGACCGTGCCGGCGGCGGGCAGGCCGGCGTGAGCTCCGCACGAGCCGGCGGTGACCCAGCGAGAGGAAACAACGTCGCGCTGGAAGCCCTGCTGCAGGTCGTGGGGCCCGAGCTGGGCGGAACGCCGCAGCCCGGAGCCATGTCGTCGCCGTTCGGCCTCGGCGAGCGGGCCTACGCGGTGCACGTGCCGCCGGCGCTGCACCGCGGCCTCCCGGCCGTCGTGAGTCCCGCGCAGCGCCTGCAGATCGAGCACCTGGCCACCGTGGCCAGGCAGCACCAGCAGCAGCAGCAGCAGCAAGAGGCCGCCCGGGCGGCGTTCACGTCGAACGCGGGCAAGGCGGGCGAGTGCCCGACGATGGCGTACGCCGCGAGCGCCCTGGCGTCGCGGCCGGCCTGCTTCCCCGACGGACGGGGGGGTGTCCGGGCGGGCGAGGAGGCCGCGTGCGAGCCGCCGGGCAAGGAGCGCACCAAGCGCTCGGGCCGCTACGTGTGCGGCACGTGCGGCATGGGCTGCGCCAAGCCCAGCGTGCTGGAGAAGCACGTGCGCTCGCACACGGGCGAGCGGCCGTACCCGTGCAGCACCTGCCACAGCGCCTTCAAGACCAAGAGCAACCTCTACAAGCACATGAAGTCCCAGGCGCACGCGCAGCGGGAGGGAGGCTCGTCCGGCAGCAGCAGCAGCGGCGGCGGCAGCGTCGATCGGCAGCGGCCGGAGGACGCGGGGACGGGCGGGGACGGCGGCGGACGCGACGACGGCGCCTCCGACTGCGACGACGCCGACGACTCGGACACGGACGAGAGCCCCGAGGCGGCCATCGCGTGCGCCCGCGTGTGCCGGGTGCCCACGGAGCCCGCGCTGCTCTCGGCCGCGGGCACTTTCGCGTGGGGGGCTCGCGCGCCCGGCGGCGGAGGCGCCGGAGGAGGAGGAGGCGGCGAGGCGGAGGACGCCGCCGCCCGGGACGAGCGCGAGTGCAACGGCGGCGACGACGGGCGGCGGGCGCGCGAGGCGCCGCGCGCGCCCGAGTCGTGCCACCCGAAGATCAGCTTCGAGTACGTCGCCAGCTTGCCCGTCGGGAAGAACAGGAACGATTCCGGCTACCGGTCTTTTTCCGACAGCTTGGACCTGCCGTCGATGACGCCCGCCGGCGGGAACCACTTCTCGTTCGCCGAGAGCGCCGGCCGCGCCGGCGAGACGAGGCCCGGGAGCTCGCGGCCTCCCGTGTTCGCCGTGGCGCCGGCGGCGGTGGCCTCCGCCATGCGGCTGGCGGCGCCGAGCGCGGAGCGCGTGGCCATCGACAGGCACATCGGCGACCACATCGACAAGCTGATCTCGCAGAACGAGGCGCTGGTGGACAACAGCGAGCTGGACAGCGTGAAGCCGCGGCGGGCGTCGTGCGCGCGCCGTGCCAGCATCGACTCGCCGCGGCCCTACACCTTCAAGGACTCGTTCCAGTTCGACCTGCGGCCGCAGGAGCCGCACGGCCGCCCCGCGGGCCCCGAGGCGATGCGGAGCCCGCCGCCGTTCTTCCCGCACGGCAAGGGCGGCGGCGGCGGCGGCGGCAAGCCGTGGACGCCGCTATTCCCGCCGCCGAAGGAGCGGGCCGCGAACAGGGGCGACGGCGGCCCCGCGTCGGCGCCGCACGCCGGCAAGCTCGGCTCGTCCGGCTCGCCGGGCCACAGCTTCGAGTCGCAGTGCGACGACGTTTTCACGCCGAGCCAGAGCCCGCCGCCTCCGTCGCCTCGCCTCCTCACGCGCCAGGTCGCCGTGGATCTGTCCCTGCTGGCCGAGGAGGGCGCCGCGCGCCTCAAGACCCGGTCGGTCGACGAGGCGTCGCGGAAGCGGTCGGCCGCGGCGTCGGCCCGGGACGACGACCGCGAGGGCTTCGCCAAGAGCCGCTCGCTCGACGAAGCGGCCGTCGGGCCCCCGCTCGCCGCCCGCAGGGGCCGGCGGGCGGCGCGCGGCCGCGGCCTCATGTTCGAGTGCGACACGTGCGGCGTCAAGTACCGCAAGCCCGAGAACTACGAGGCGCACAAGAGGTACTACTGCTCGGAGCTGCACGCGCCGCGCACGCGCGCCCTGGGGCCGCAGCCCGCCGGCAACACCCACCCGCAGCTGGGCCACTACAAGGTGTCGTTCGACAGCCTGGAGAAGGCGCCGCTCGTCAAGAAGCGCAAGAGGGCGCCCGGCTCCGGGGACAGGGACGAGGAGGAGGCGGCCGCCGCCGTCTTGCCCGCGACCGAGCGCCTCACGCCGCCCGGCGCGCCCGTCCCCCCACGCGTTTTCAGGACGTTCCTCGGGCAGCTGGAATCCGACGGGGGCGAGACCGCGACGCTGCTGGACAATTTGGGGGCGCGGGGCGGCAGCGCCTTCGTGTTCCCGTGCGGACGCTTCGAAGGCTCGGACGCCCGCGCGATCGGCGGCGGGCGGCCGGAGGCGCCCGGCTCCTCGGCCGAGACGACGGCGCCGCCGCCGCCGCCGCTGCTGCGCGTGCTGCCCCGCGTCGGGAATGGGGCGACCTCCGAGCAGGGCAGGCCGGGTCACGGCTGCGCTGCGCTCGGGCGGGCAAAGTCGTTCGACGTGCCGCCCATGCCGAGGGCCGTTTCGTTCGACGTGGCGAGCCCCGACTCGGCCGGGCAGAGAAGGATCGCGGGTCAGATCTCCGTGATCCAGCACACCAAATTCCTCAACAAGGCGAAATCCGTGGACAGCAGCGAGCCTCCGGCCGAGTGCTCGGCCACGCTGCTGAGAAGCGCTCCGAGGAAGCCCGGCGACGTCACCTATACCCGGGCGTCGGGCAACGTGGCTGCGCTGGAAGCGTCGCCCCGCACCGCATACGTCCAGCACAGGGCGACAGCCGCACCGCGGCTTCCGCCTTTACTCGCGGGGATGTCCGTCAGGATTCCAAAAATATTTATAAGCACGGACACCCAGACAAGTGAGCCCGAGCAGCAGCAGCAGCAGCAGCACGTGGCGGCCGCAACCAGCGATTCCCCGCAGGTTTCCATGGAGAAACTGCACCCGAAGAAGCAACAAATGCGTCGCGTCAAACTGGGCCTGGATTTCGATGACGCCTCCGGCGAGGACCCGGGCAGCAGACGAGGGCCGTGGGGCCCCAACACGGGCGACGGAGCGCGTCTGGGCGCGAGAGCCGTTCCGCTGCTGCTTTCGCAGGAGCGGCCGCAGCAGCAACAGCGGAGGGGGCCCATGCGGCGCACTTCGTCCGAGCAGGCTGCCGGCTCTCCGCCGTTCGTCGACGCGGCTGACATGCTGCGCAGCCGCTCGCTGGACCTGGGCGACGGGGATCCGGTCGCCGCTCCTGCGCCGGTCGCCGCGTCTGCGCCCGCGCCGTCGCCGGGGCGCGACGGGGAGCCGAGGCGAGAGCAGCTCTTCGTGCCGCACTACCAGATTCAGCCGGGCCGCAACGCCGAACGCCGGCCGTCGCCGCCGAGAGGCGAGCCTCGACGCCGCTCCGACGGGCCGGGATCTCTACGGGATCCGCGCGGCTGTGGCGCCTCGTTGCACGATGGGTGTTTGGCGACGCAAGGTCGTGGCGAACCGGAGGACTCGTGCGCCGCTCCTAAGTCGTACTTGACCCCTCAAGGTGCCGGCGCTGGTATTGCGCTGCCAGGTCACCCGGCCCCGCGTCCTGCCATGCCTGCGTCGGCCTCGGAAGAGCTGCCGCGTCACTCGACATCTTCGCCGCATCAAGGCACTCTCCGGGTCCCCCCTCAGGTGTCAATGTTATGTACAGAAACTGTTTTCCCTAAGCAACCCGTGCCACCAACATTCAACCGAGATCGAGAAACGTCATCTCCAGCGTCCAATAACGAGAGCCGGAGCTTAACTCCGCATCCCGCTCAAGCTCCCGTTGCTGCTGCGCCATCGCACGAGGATCAGGCGTCGCGTGCAACTGCAGCGGAACACTCAGCCGTACAGATCTCCACGGTTCCTGAGTTTGGGTCGGGCGATCCAAAGTCTATCAAAGCTGCCGAAAATCCCGCGGTATCTCAGGTTATCCTCATCGCCGCCGGCGGCGCGGCTCGAGTCTTCTCGGTGCCTTATCTCGGAGACGCTGTCCCGTTCGCGTCGGCCTCTCGCCCGGAGCCCGTTCAGCCCCGGGGCGCAAGCTCCGAGGCACGTGCGTGCGCGGGGCCCCCGAATAACGGCGTCCTCGTGGCCCCTCCGAGCGCCGCGTCTCCGGGCGCCGCCTCGGTTTGCCGCGACGAACCTCCATCGGCGGAGGCGCCGTGCAGGAAGCGACCGCTCGCCCCCGCCGCCGCCGCCGCCGCCTCCTCAGACGAACCCGGATCGGAGCTCGCCGCCGAGCGCCGGCACGGCAAGTGCGCGAAGCAGGCGTCGGTCGGAGGCGACGCCGCCGCCGCCAACGCCGCCGCCAAACCGCGCAAGCCCCTGCTGCAGCGGCAGGAGCGCGTGGAGGACGCGCCGGCCGGCGCCCCGAAGCCGGAGGCGTCGGCGAGACACGCGGCCGAGACGCCCGGGGGCAGCGACGCTTTGGTGTCGTCGGCGCCGAGCGGGGGCGGCGGAGGCGGCCCGCCGGGGACGAACGGCGCGGCGGACGTGTCGTGGTGCTACCTGCAGGCGCAGCCGAGCCACCACGCGCAGGGCGACGGCAGGGCTTCGGTCTACTCGCGCTGGGACGTCGGAGGCGGCGGCGACGCAGAGAAGGCTGCGCCCGGCGCCGTCAGCAGGCCGCCGCCGGCGCCCACCAGCCCGGGCTGCGGGGCCTACACGACCGCGGTGCCGCAGGAGTACGGGAGGCTGGTGCAGTCCTGCGAGTGGAAGAGCGGCCAGCAGGTGAGACGGGACGGCGTGAGACGGGACGGCGCGGTTCGTGCCCTCCGCTCGGCCCCCCCTCCCTCTCTCCCGAACGGATGTCGCGTGGTTTGCCGATGTCGATCGAGCCTCGTAGCGCAGCGCGATGTCGAGTGTCCACCCGTGGCCGGTTAATCGCCGACACCCGGTGTAGTGTTTGTGCGTCTGTAGGCATTTACACGTCCAACCTTAAATCTGTCCCCAGCGAGTCAGATATCAGTTGTATATAAACAGTAATGAGGCCCTCATTTGCGTCCCTCTGTTGGTAGGGTCCTGCATTGAGATGTTTGGCCAGTTCCATGAATAAGAGTTTTGGATTTTGTGGAAGCAATAGATTACCTGAAAAAAAACCCAGGCATACCTTGGGAGTAACGCTCAAAACTCCGAACAGACCGCCAGGGCACCTGACAGTTCAGATTGTGAATTAAATACGGCAACATTTTAAGGTGCCAACACTCCTGTTTAGAAAACCAGCGTACTTTTTTTTCCTGACGTGTTAACCTGTTACCTAAACATGTAAGGATGCGTGTTCTATATCATTGTGAGAGATGAGAAGTAATTATAAACTAATTTAGGCCTACTTTTAAGCGCCTTATGTCCTATGTAAAATTGTTATAAAACCAGTAATCTTCTGATTAATTTCACACCAACAGTCATTTCCTAGCACCTTTTCCACGTCTGCATTGCTCAAGATGTACTACGACGATTCCCAGCTAGTTAAAGGTCATTAAATGTTACATTTATTTTACTACGTAAAGAGATTCAAGTCTCAAATTAAATCCATAATTATCACATTTTAAAAAAAGCAACAGACCTAACGTAATTGTGCTGGGAGCTTGAATATGGGAACATGATGTTTTATTTATTCTACAAATGTATTTGTAATCTGGATGCAAATCAACGTGTAAATGCCTAAAAAGGTATATTTTACATTATTTGTACACTGGCAAAAAAATGTGCCCACTGTGTAAATGTAAACTTCAGGTCAAAGTCCCCATCTAGCCTTAACAGACTGTTGGGAGAAGTCCTATATGTGAGCGCCTACCAAGGTCAGGACGGCCCAGGGGCTGGGTCGCCAACACTACACCCGGCCACCTTTGTCTCACCAGTGCTGATGTTTTTACATACTGCACTAGTCATTCACATGAGGCTGAATCAACCTAGCGAAGGCCATGGATATTTTGGAACTGACGAGCCGGGCAATGAAAACGAGACTGCACGAACAAAACAAATTGAATAAAATTAATGGAATCGTGACAGTTGACAGTTCAACATTTGCTGGGTCCGGGATTAGGGGTGGGGTGAGGGGGTGGATTTAGGGTCATTCGGTGACAAGCCTGGTGAATACCCTTGTTGGAAAATGAATGAGTAAAGGCGGCTCGCGTGGCTGTGAGCTCATGATGGCCGGAGAGAGCTGTCGCTGGAGGAATGCTGCCAAACGGCGCTCACGCTCCCTGCCGCAGGCTTTTCCATGGAAAGTCTTGAAATATTCTGTGGGGGGGCATGGGGCGGGCGGGGAGACACCCTGGGGAAAGTGGGTTGTCACGACTACACTGTGCATGTGTATACACGCATACAGTGTATAACAGAGAAGCACTGCCTGTGCTGTCTCGCTCTCTCCGTTGTGTTTTCGGTACGTACAGTGTGCGTGTGTTTTTTTGGCACGATGTCCGATGATTCACTCCGCGTGCCCGGGAGCTTCTTCAGGAGCCGAATCACGCTCCCGGTACATGGAGCAAAACGTCAGGCATCGTACCCAGCAACACGCAGCCGTGGGAGTTGGTTGACCATACTTCACCGCTCGCCGTCGCCAGTTGACAAAGTTGGCAAAGGGGGAGAGGGTGTGCCTAGAACCGGTTAAGAGATTACGCGCCACTGATAGTGGACGTGGTTGGGACTCAAACTCAGCTTAGCGGATTCATAGTGCAGTGCGCTAACCATTCCTCCACCGCTCCCCCTGTGTGTGTGTGTCGTATACTGCCATGAATATGACGTTTTAATAGATGTCATGCAGTAGGCTATCAAACTATATTGTCTTGAAAACACGTTATCTGCAAAGATAATATTAACCTTACAGTACTTATAAGCTCCATATGTTTAAGATTTGCAGCGTATAAGCAGCGCGATATATGTGTACAGGACATAGAGGATCGAAATGCCGTTTGTCTCAGACCCCGGTGTTGGCATTTACATGGACTGGAACACAACAAGGGTTTTAAAATACTTACATTAAAAATATATAAAAGCTACATCAATACAGCCTTTCACTAAGAGCAGTGCTACTTTCATGACCCTGTGTACCCAAGCTCAGTGAAATCTGTGACCAAAGGGCCACTCTTATGGTTTCCCTTAATTATTGAGAGAACGCGAGTGAGAGCTCTAGCATATGCGACCTCCTGTTTGGCCAGTCACCTCGTGATACAGATGAGGGCGGTAAGGCCCGGCGTCACTATCATAAAAAAACCCATTGTGCCTTCAGGTGCTTCTTCTTCTTTGCGATTCTTCGAAGCACGATGGTCAGCCTCTGGACATCGTTGTCTTTCAGCTCGGCTTCAGGTGCTGACGTGGCGTTATTGTGTAAGAGGCCCAGCATGGGAAGCATAAGGGGGCCCATCCCACGGCGCGATAACGATCCTGTTTACATAGTCAAGTGACATCATGTCCCATCCAGTTCTTCTGCTCACAAGGGGGCTGTACAGGTTTTCCGCTTGTACTACCGTGCAGGTAGGTGACCGTGGACGTGCGATTGACCAACTTTCAGACGAAACAATTGAACCGTTAAACCATTTGCATCTGTATCCCTGATAGTTGATATTTGCGGGCCTCGCGAAAGGAAGGAGACTAGGTTTTTGCTGTTGTGCTGTGCATGTGCGCTGATGTGTTTTTGGGTTGCACCACATGTCGTTGTTACATGTCCGACGTTTCGCTCCACTTCCTGGGCGCTGTCTTGGCGAACTGAATTGAGCAGCTCGCCTTGTCCGTCGGTTGTACGGTGTTGCCGGCCGCTGCTGATGTCTGTCATTGGCCGCATACCACCGTGCTGTGCTACCTGAAAACACTAGGGAGACTTGCTCGTGTTTGTGCCTTCATGTGAGCAGAAGCAAGACATCGCGTGGCCCATTAAAAAGCTATGGCCATCGGTCGATAGTGAATCAATAAGTCATTAAGAATGGTTTGCACCGTGTATGGAACGCTGATTGCATTCAGTGGCCTGGGCAATGTAGAGTTATTATTATGATTCAGTGGAATTTGCAAATACACACTCCTATGAGTTATATTAAGGCACACTAAGGAGATACAAGGGCTGTTACAGGATAGGTTGTTTTAGCTACTAATACTATCTTTACTGTGGATTATTTTTGAATGACCTGAAATCCCTTTGGATTGAAAATTGTGCCTAATCAATGGGTCGTTGTCGCCTGAATGCTAAGCACATCAAGGCTGTTGGGTGGTGACCTGAGGCTTTAATTGCGTTGAATTAAATGTGGTATATGCTTGCTATGTGTGGTTTAAACACATCTTCCCAGTAGCTAGAATGTCTGGTTTCTATGCCCAGAACAGTCACTGGTGCTGTACTGCATGCATCTCTTTGATGTGCAGTAAATTCCTTGGACTTGTTTGAGTTACAAAGCGTAAAGCCATTGATTTGATAGCATAGCAATGCCAATTCCACTATAATAAAATCATCCAACAACTCAGTTGTAAAATCTGTATTATGTATAAATTGTTCCCTATATGAGGCTGGCGTGGTGGCACAGTGAGTAGCACTGCCGCCTCACAGTAAGAAGGCCCTGGGTTTGATAACTGGCTCATGTGCCTTTTCGTGTGGAGTTTGCATGTTCTCCCCGTGTCTGCCTAGGTTTTTGCCGAGTACTCTGGTTTCCTGTTAATTGTCCTGACTAAATTGCCCCCGTTGCCCTAAGATGTTGTAATCTGCTTACCCCTCCCCGCTGGACAACTGTTAAAAATAGCTACATACCTCAACAGTTCCTTCCAGCTTGAATATAAATTGACTGACCGACATATTTATCCAGACCTCAGATAGGAAAACATTTAATTCATCTTGATTGTTTTAAAGTGATTTAATAAGTATGAAGTGCCACAAATTGATCAAATTTTGCCAAGGACATTCCAAGTGCTTGACAAGTGCCATGGTCGAGTGTTGTTGCTTGTCATTCAGCCACCCAGCTCCTTTCCACTGTTTGAATTGAAATGACTTTCAAGTCTCGTCATTCTTTTCTCTTGAGTGACAGCGATTTGTTTTGTTGTTTAAACATTGCTTGAGTCATTGCCAACATCCGCAAAGCTCTTCGACGCTCTTGGGTTACTGCAGAACATCACTGATAATCGCGGGTGACCCACCCATCGCTAAGCAGTCTGAGCTGGTGTTTTGCAAAACTTGAAAGGTCTGACTCAGTGACTCATAAATCTGTGCCAGTGTTTTGGAAACGAGTTTTTTTTCCTCCAAAGATACAGGGTGCTTTTGCAACAGATTACAGTAGTTGCGGAGGGGGAACATAAATGTTTTAAAAATACATATTTTAATTTTGTCTACGCTTGTGATGCTGGGATGGTGTATGAATCAGCACGCTGGACTTTCAATCCAAAGGTCGCCAGGTTCGATCCCTCAGCACGGCAGTTGAATAATAAATAATAATAGATAATTGCAATGTATAACGCACCTATATTCGTTCAATAGCGAAGAGACACATCGACTTAGGCGCTAGGAAACCGCAGAGAAGTGGGGAGGGGAAGGCAGCCACGCGGTTAGCCGCCGACGCCAACATTTGCCAGACATTACGTGCCATACATCATGATGTTATCAGGCAATTCATGAGTGTTTTTTAGATTTGGGAGGAAACTGGAACACTCGGAAGAAACCCACACAGATCAGGGGGCGAACACACAAACACCACACAGAAAGGTGCCCGACGCGGGAATCGAACCACCTCCACCTCTGGCAGGACCTTATTTCTGCGAGGCCCGGATGTTACCACTGCATCACCCTGCACAAAAAAACATACGCAACCATATTCCATTTCTGTTTCATTTGGTTCAGCGTAGTTTCAGCTCTGGGAACTAAAACATTTCCGGTTGATTTCCATGTAATGAACACCTCCGCAGCGGGCCACGTGGCTCTGAGAGACAGCTGAAAAGCTCACGTGAAGCAGTGCCCTGATCTCGCATTCCAAAGGGGGCTGTTTAACATAGGGTGATGTTAAACTGATTTTTATGAGCGTTGCCGGTGAAGTGTCTTCATCGAATGACATGATGCCGACGACACGGTGAGGATTTAATTGGGAGAATTAGTTTTATCAGTGGTGAATGATGTTGATGAGTTTTATTGGTATCCCAATGTGAGGTTAGTGCAGTGGGTAGTACACCGCACTATGAACTCAGGAATCAGAGTTTGAATTCCAGCCATGACTAAAATGGTAAAGTACAGTTAAACAACCCCCCCCCCCATAGCCAAAACACATGAAGGGGGAGCTTTATCGTACTGGATGGTCGTGTTGTTAGCAAGGACCTATAAAGGCCAGCACCGCATCACACCCGGCTGCCTTTGTCCCCTTGATGGTGATGTTTACACACCACACCCATTTAAGACTGAGTCGATCTAGGGGGGAGGCCCAACCAAGACCGGTTCAGAAAATCATCACTGAGTGAGAATTGAACTCGGGCCGCCGCATCCATAGCGCAGGAGGCTGACTGCCCACACTATCACGTGGACTCATAATAACCACTTCACAGCATTGCTGCTGTAGCAATTTAATCACACTGGGAATGTAATACGATGATCCTGACATGCAAAGCACACACTCCGCACATCAGCCACTTTGTAAACGTGTCTACACATTCAAGTTTCTGTAGCCCGAGCACATCTCCACTTCGCTGCAAATTACCGCCCCCCGTGTATGTGTGACCGGCAGGGCCCATCTTCTGCTCCCTTTTCAGGCTTGTCAGGTGACAGACGAAGGAAAACCCGTGTCGCAGCAGACGCCGGCCCAACAGGGGAAGGCACCGAGCCTGGACGAAACGACGAGGGAAGGGGGAGAAGGCTCGGCCACAGAAACAACGAGACGGGTCAAAATCTTCGAGGGAGGGTAAGCATTGCGTGAAGAACGCGCTCATGCTAGCCGCTTTGTGAGAACGAGCATCAGCGCTGAGATTCTGTGTGTAGGTCTGGGCAGACACCTGCGGTTAAACTGTTTTCTCATGTCACGGTCTCAGTTTAGTCATCAGTGGCAGATTTTTTTAAATATTTTTTTTCATTGAACTTGGACCTAGTTTTGAAAAGGTACATGTGTCGGTGGGTACACGGCGAGCAGCTGACTCACCTGAACCACATAATTGCACACGCTATTTGATGTGGCAACAGTGACCATTGTAGGACTTCATGCATAGTTCTATGATGCATGCAATTGACTGGGTAAGATTATTTGTTCATTGTAATGAAAATCTTAAGCCCTTGGCTTTTACATACAATTTGTTTTTATTAAACCGTTTAACGTCTCACTTTGTTTAGAATGTATTAATGTAGGTTATCACAGCTTGGTGTAGACGAATTGCCCTTAAGAGCTGCTCTTTTGGGCTCAAAAGAAAGTGGGAGTCCTGCGATACACCAAACGTGTGAATTTGCCAACCTAACCAATATATAAAATCAGAAGGTAATGCAACGAATTTAACACACTACAGCTTCAGGGATAAAACTTAAGCCATAATCATAAAATGAACAGAAATACAGTGTTGCACAAGATAAAAAAAACTCAGAGAGGCCAGACACATATGTGGTCAGAGTTGGAGATTGCACTGAACACCATGGGGCGTGATGAGAATTACATTTTTAGAAATGTTTTCTGATGACCAATTTTTAGACGGGAATATTAATAGTTAACTAATAGAATCTATTTTTGTGCTGGTGTACACTGCTGCATCGCCACTTATTTTGTTTAATACAGAGTGTTCAGTCTCTTTACCTTACTTGTCTGAGGTAATGATTTCATGTCTGTTGTCTGGAGATACCCTTTGTATTTAGAAATCCCTTTCCAAAACCAAATTGTTATTCTGCTTCCTCTATAAAAGAATAAATTCCCTAACCTCAAGCCAAACAGTCCTTGTGACTGCAGATTTAAAAAAAAAAAGTGGGTCCAAGAACCATTGTTATTTTAAACAACTTATCCCATCATTTTTTTTCCTTGTTCTATTTTGGCTGAGGTCCAAATAAAACAGTTTTTTTTTACTTCACTGTTATCCCACTGTTATTGTTAAAAGGTTTAGAGCTTCAGACTGCATTTGCATCCGGAAGCATGAATTCTGCTGCACACTGGATTTTTTCTTCTTTGCTTTGGTATTTAAAAAAACGTTGAGCCTGGAAGCTGTGATTTTGAAGAAACCGGAGGTCTGGAATCGTGGTTTTATTTATACCCTTAGACACAGCTTCTCGTGATAATGTGAACAGACCATAATCGGATTTGCAGAATGGGCTTTTCTCTTGATTGGCTGCTTCCTGCTTTCTATATAATAATGGTCCTTTGTTTTCCAGGAAAGTTTTGGTGAGTCTCAGGACTCCTACGGGAGGGATTTGCATTGGAAGGTTGGGTAAATGCCTTGTGTGTTTGGCATGCATAGGAAACCAGAGTACCCGTGCACATAAGAATAATGCAAGACCGCGTAGCTGGAGGTTAGAAGGCAATTTTCTTTACTTCCACCAATTGGCCCCCTTTGTAGGCAGTCCTGAAGCTTCGCTGTGCCACTGACCCAACAGCAGCAATTCTAATTTTCCCAAGTTTTGATAACCTTGCTCAATTAAAGGAATGTAGTAACTCCTCTCTACTATGCCTTCAATGGTGCTGTTTGTTGCTGGCCGCTTGGCATTTTGAGTGCTTGTGCTTAGCCACTGAGATTTAAATAAGTTCCACTCAGCTACTGGTGCTAGAGAGGCGCGCGTCTGATGCGGAGCTGCTGTCTCGATCCATTTGTAGTTGTGCATCAGGGAAACACGCTTCCCAGATGCAGTTGCTTCCTAACGTTGCGAGGCCCTGAGCGCTGAAGGCAGTGCCTGTCGCGACGTCCCCGCTGTCTGCTGACCTTCGTGTTGTCTTACTCCATGTCCACCCCGTCAGCGCTAAATTTAACAAGGCCCGTCTGAGCGGCGGTGACATCATCGCGGTCACCGAGGCTCTTGGCACCGCCGTCTGGCACGGCACCACTCGTGTGCGTAGAGTTAGAGAGGGCCCCCTTCTCCCATCGCTGTTAAAATATAATTTGATTTTTTTTTTCGACATTTATCCTCGTTTCAGGGCAATAAAGTTACTTTGGAAAACTCGCCGAGGGCTCGCGAATCGCCTGTTAAACAACGTTCGCCACCTTTCACACAAGACAATTGAGTAGATGTGAAGTTCACATTGTATTTAGGTGACGTTCTGGAGAGCCCAAGATTGGCATAAAGAATCGTGGACTTTTAAGTGGCATTTACACTGCTAAGACTATTTTGAGTCACAAGAAATGCGATTAAAATGCACCAATAAACCATTGGAAATTGTATGTAAATTACATTAGTTAGCCGCAGTTTCTGCTTAAATATTGCTACTCAATTTGTACTACAATACTAAATTACAATTATTATTCTATATTTTATTCTTCAGAAAAATTGTTGCAATATTTGTGTTTGAGTTTAGTAGATTCTTGCTTGGAAATGACCACACACAAAATTATACGTGAATCGAAAATGTATTAAACGTTAGATTCCTTATTTGTCTGAAATGTTTCAAATAAACATTTAGCCTTTGGGGCACTACAATGAATGTCACAGAAAGAATTCCACCAGCATACTGAGCCACACATTAACAAACTAACCTTGCCATTTTTGGACAAGGATAGAAGTAGCCAATTTTATATTTAGACCCGATACCATTTACATAACAGGACACTTTATGCCCTTTCCAACTGATTTTGGCCCTGGAACATGACAGGTTTTAACAGGTTCTATCATTTCAAAGCTTATGTGTTCCTGGAGATAAAACAAACATATTGGTTTTTGTGATCTAAAATAAAAGGTATATGTTTATAACAGACACCATATTTTTACAAACCAAGCGCAAAAAAATGTCATTCCCTCCTACACACAGGTGCAGTTGATTTAAATGGTTTCGGTTGGACGGACCGCACTTACCCTGCCTTAGTCACAATTGTGGCGGTGGGGTAAAGTAACCCATTGTACTGAGGATCTCACATTTGAATGGGATTTTTACAAACTTCCCATGCTGTGTTTGAACTGCTGAAGCCACAGGTCAGGCTGATGGGGCACAGTTGCACTACTCACACTTTACCCCACCACACGCAACCTACCAGTTGTCTAAATGTGTGAGTCCGTATATTCTGCTGGGTGGACAGAGACAGTGAGGGTAGGCGGGTGGACTTAAGAAGCCTGCCCGGTGTGAGAATTTGGGAAAACCGTGTTGAGTGTTCCTCCTCTCGTGCCGCGGATGAAACGCTTGTCCAGCGTTTCAATTGCCTGTGCTGGGAGATTAAGTTGACCCCTGTGACCTCCGTATTGGCAAGTCCAGTGTGTTCACCATTACACCATGGCAGCATTTCGTATGTTCTAAGGGTATTGAGTTATTCCCATGATGCATTGTGGTGAAGGCACCTTATGTCCCTATTTGTGCGTTATAAGATGAGCAAGACTGCATTGTATGGTGCTTAGTTTAGAGAATAAGCCTTGTTACTGTGAGGAGCTGATAAAAAAAAAACCCTGTTTGTTGTAAAACTGAAACGGGCCATAATTGGTCGCATTTTGTCAGCCCTCAGGGAGACTAAGAATATATTTTTTCAGCGTGAGCAAAAGAAAACAGTATTGCTGTGTCTGTCACACGCCATAAACTCCGTTAATCAACCGCAATTCTGAGCAAATAGCCCAAAGGATGTGTGACATTGCTTGCTCAGGGCAGTATTTATTTTCATTGGTGCAATGTCGCAGGGCATAGCATCGCAATTTACGATTTCCAAGAGAACTAACTACGCGGGATATATATTAAAAAAAAGATATTGTTTACGTTCTCTCTTGACCAGTCCATAGTTATAAATACACAATCACCTTATCACCACTTGTGTTTGAAGCCTTGCATGAGTATCAGAAAGTTTGCCATCTAGTCATCCAAGGGAGTTACCATTTATATAAATTGCCTATTTACGTGCAACCTGACGTTACAGTTTTCATAGTATATTAACTAACATATTAAGCCATTAAAATAGTTTACTTACGAGACATGAACCTGCATAGCTTTGATTGTTTCCTAATAATGGGAATGGTTTTGAGCCATTTTCAATCTACTGCTATTGTTTTTCTAAGTCACAACCTCCTTTCCTGGCACAGCTGTTTTCCATTTGACATGACTCGCACACATGCCTTGATTTCATTGCTCTATCTCCTCTTTGATTGTCCCTAATATGACGAGTTTTCCCTTTCGTGGGTGCTTTTCCAACGCTCGTACATGAGATGTCAACTTTTCCAACCACATGTGCTCCCCGGGCTGTCTTGTTTATCTTAGTAGTGTGTGTGCCGCCTCAAATTCCTAGTTCATTCTTTCACCCTTCCTCTCTTTGGCTCTAAGTTTGTGCGTCTACGTTGTGGCGCGTATACATCACACGCAGCTGCCAGCGGGTACGTAATTGCAAAACGCATTTGCTCCGTTTTTTGTTGTTGTTTTATTCGCAGGGCGCATCAAGTGTTGGCAAAATTCTCCTTTTCAAAACTTTCCTGTGCTGATGCAGTGGAACTTTGCTCATGACATCACTCGATTTAACAAAAAAAAAGGCAACGCGGCATTGGAAATCAATGAAATAAATAAGTACGAAAATAAAACCCATCTTAAAGCTGGCCCAATGTAAACACGGGGCACGTCTTAACCGACCCTGATTGAGGCTTGTTATTTTAAACGTTGTGCGTGTCCTGGGGGGGGGGGTGG
>JAZEWU010000017.1:5853327-5877399 GCA_036362915.1 Geotria australis | reverse complement strand
GGTGATGATGTCATCGTAGGGATTGAACCCTCACCGCTGCCGTCGTGCTCGACCATCATCGTGCGTGCGGCTCGCTCGGCAACAACAGCGCCTTCAGTTTAAAATCCTATCATCGGCTCTGCAAATCTGCCGCGTGCTGTTTGCTGTGGTATATGTACGCGTGTGTCTTTGGAGTGGTAGTTGCAGTGGTTTGTCCGCCGCGCTATGAACCCGGCAGTCTGACTTTGATTCCCCCCTCACAGCCAACACCGGTGATGGTGTTATGAACCGATCCTGGGCCCTCTCTTAGGTCGACTTGGCCTCAAATGAGTGAGTCGTCGGTGAGGTGTGTAAACAGCACGACTCGCGTGTGTTGTGCCGGCCATCATAGGTGCTCGCTAACAGCACTTGCCCTTAGTCTGTTACGGCTGTATGGGGGACCCTTGTCTGTCCTTGTATATGTGCACACAGTATGTGTCTGTCCACTGCTAGATTAAGGTCTGTCCTAAGCCACCGCCATCTCCCGCGATCCCGCGACGTAATGAATCTGCGCAGTGCCTTCACTCGAGCTGATCTCATCTCCTCCGGGGACGTCTTCGCAGACACGTTCCGTTCCCTGGCTGCTGCTCTGTCATTACACCCGTGGAACGTCTGCCAGTGTGGCCTGTGTTGTGATACGTACGTCAAATTACGACTGAATATAAAACCGCGGCCACCGGGTGTGTTGGTCTACAGAAATATACCGTAGATATAGCCTCCCTCCCTTTCTGTCTGCATCTCCAACTCTTGCGTTGTTGTGACCCCCTATGACCAAATCACCCCGTATGCTCCTGATCGCGTCAGAGCTCAGATGCAAAGCCGGATTTTGCCTGTTTAGTCGTTTTGTAATGCTTGCCCACTCCCACCGCAATGTGTGGTATTAGCAAGACCCACTCGACGGCTTGGGCTGTGGGGTAGCCGGACGGATACAGTTTGGCAATGGTTTCGTGACACTTATTTGTGCGACGATTTGCATGTTTCCCGCCTCGTACGCTTGGGTTTTCCCCACGGGTGTTCAACACATGTAAATATGCAAGCGCTTGATAGCAAAACTCTCTCGTCGCCGTCAAGGTTAGAAACAAACCATGTTGAATGGCCCCAGGCTGCCGGCGAGACGTGTTCTTACGGATAGAGGGAGTGTGGTTGGTTTCAAGGTGCGGCGTTGGTGCGTTGGGCAATGAAGCGGCAAGACGAAGCGGTTGGGAGGAGTGAACCCTGAATTTTCATGGGCCAGGATCTGGCGTGTGTTAACGTGGGATGGCGTGACTTCTCGCAGTGATATCACATCCTGCTCGCTGAACAGAGCTGGGAACGGATACGAAGGCGTTGCTTGAACGAGGCCAAAATCTATGCCCCGTGGTCCCTCGCTAAGTAGCTTGGTTCATAGGGCAGCATTTAACATTAAATTTACCGCAACCAAACGGCAAAAAAGTAACGACGGCAGTGATTTAAGTTGTTTTAGTCAGCGGAACAACCTTGAAATGTTCTATATGAAGATAAAAAAAATCGTTGACAGCAGAGCAGTAACATGCTCGTGAGGTGTCCTGGTATGAGCGTTAGGGATACTTGGGGGTGGAAAAAATTGGCTGGGCAGTGAGCGTCTTACAGTGTTCATCCTGAGCCAGTTGTGTCATCTCTACATTGCTAGGAAAGGAGCCGGTCTCCTTAACACCGCAAATGTTGACTTCCACACTCGTGCTGGAGCAGGCAGATGGTATTCATTTTGCTGGCTTGAGAGCGATGATTGTGAGCTAATTTAACTCCAGCTGGGATTTGAACTCGCAACCTTATAACCATGAGCCCATGGCGTTACCAGTGGAGCCACGACACATGAGATCCCGGTTTTATACCATTTCTGTTACTGGGATTAGAACCGAGGTTTTTTTTGCTGACCTGGTGCTCTGCAATGGTCATATCCTGCCGCTGTTAAGCCATTCGTCTCGGTGTGACTTCTACCCACGCATTGTTTATGTTATCATTTGTTTTATTTTTTTAATGAGATCACCATCTAACTTGACGGCGGCTTGCCCTCAGGGACTGCGACGGTCACCTGCACTGTTTTAATACCTTTGACCCGCATAAAAGTTTATGGCCGTAAACGCCCTGGTTTAAGGGAATTATTAAACAAAAATACATCTCACTGTTGTAGAAACAGGCAGAGCGCCAGTGTTTGCTCTGGAATGCCTGGCACAGGAGAGATTTTAAATAGCCCAGCGGGACACGGCGCTGTGACGTCACATGGCGAGCAGACGTGCGGATGTGATGAGGAGATCGGAAAGCCCTTTTTGCACTTCGAAATTAGAAGCGTAACCCAAATATCAGCACAGCCGCGTCCGGTCCGTCTCTCCATTGAGCCGCAAAGCACCGGGTCAGTGGTTCGGGCCTGCATCCGCCCCAGTAATTGCTGCGTGGCCACTATTACGGATGCATTGCGTCCGCTCTGAAGTGGACCTTAACAGGCAATGTGAATGTTCGCAAGAAGAGGGCTTTGTGTTTCAAGGCCGCGTTTCAAAGTTGCTGCAACTCAAGTGTTAATACAGTAAACAACTAGTTTCTTAATCCCAGATGTGACCCCTTCCTCCTACACCCTTGAAATAATGTCTAAGTTACTGTGTAAATTAAACAGTAATTTGATAATAGCAGAGGCCTATGCAAATAACAGGACAGGCAGTCCCCGGATTACGAACGCCCGACTTACGAACGCCCGTACTTACATACCAACCTCCGTAAAGCCTATTATATAAAAAAAAATCGAGTTACATACAATGGTTCATACTCACGAACGGACGGACTACTTTGCGCGACGCTCAAAACACTGCGCGTTTTCAGCGGTTTATTATTATTACCGTATTATTACATTTAAGATTATTTCAGGTAAAATATATGCTATATACCTAGACAAACATTTGACTAATTGACGCCAGATGTGAACCGTACGCAACTGTTCCGACTTGCGTACAAACTAGGCTTTGCAGACGGGCAACTGCCTGTAACATTGATGATTGAACTTGCTCCTTCGCTCGCTGTGCCCACTTACCAGGTACAAGTCGAACGAGGAGTACGTGTACGTGCGGGGCCGCGGGCGCGGCAAGTACGTGTGCGAGGAGTGCGGCATCCGCTGCCGCAAGCCCAGCATGCTGCGCAAGCACATCCGCTCGCACTCCGACCTGCGGCCCTACCGCTGCAACATCTGTCGCTTCTCCTTCAAGACCAAAGGTGCGCTCAGAGACCCGGAGAGGGATTGCCGGAGAGACACGTCGTAGTCGTCCGTGACCCTTGTGAGACGGCGAGTCTGTTTCCCGCGGCAGGAGCTGGATCGCGTGAGCGGGCCGATACCAAGCAGAGAACCGCGTGTAATAATAATAATCTTACATTTAGAACGCGCACATATTCATTCAATGTCGAAGATGTTCATTCGAAGAGGGAAGGAGGACTCAGAGGCGCGAGGAAAGCGCAGAGCGGCGGAGGAGGCAGCCAGGCGGTTTGCCGGCGCCATATTGCCACAGACTGTTTCCTATACATTATGATGTTATTGCCCGGCGCCCGCTTACACCCTGCGCTTACACCCTGCGCCACAGCTTTGCAGCGTTATTTCGGCACACAAACTTTTTTGACAAGCCTAAAGCTGCAGTCACACAACCCCTTAAAGCAGCATTAGCTGCAACAGCCTGTGCTAGGTACACGGGGTATAAAATTCTGATCCCCTCTTTAGGTGGGGGGGAGGGTACAGTGATACTTATACACTGACCTGACTTTGTTTGGTCCCCTGTCTTGATTAACATCATTGGGACGTCAGCAGTTCCTTATGAACTTGCGCAGGTTCTCCCAAGTTGACATTGCCTCAAATGACTGGATTGTGCAATGTCTGAACATGAAGAGACAGAGGCAGCTGGATCTGCGGTGCTGCCCTTGCCACCATTTTGTGCGCAATGCCAATCTTGATAGGTGCTCGCGAACAGCACTTGACCTTACAGTCTGTACCGGGGATCTGTGTCTTTGGGCGCGCACGTGTTTTCCGAGTGTGTGCCTGCTTGTGTGTGTGTATTGTGTGGCTAACTCACCGCTCCCGTCTGCGTTGCAGGGAATCTGACCAAACACATGAAGTCCAAGACTCACAGCAAAAAGTGCGGGGACACGGGAGTGACGCCAAGCACCTCTCTGGACGAGGCGGACGATGACTTCGACACCAGTGAGTGCCGTTCGTGACACTACGTGACAATAGCTAAACACTACCTGACACTAAGTATTGTGGTCGAGATACTTTCCAAGATCTTATCTGTCTGGAGAGATCTTTCTTAGACTTTTATGGCCAATTTCTGTTTGGTTATTTACGCTGTCTTGTCCTTATCCCTTTGGGAAGATTGATATTTTTGATGGAAAAGTTAACCCCAGCAGTCAGCTCTCAAATATTCTACACTAGGGAGGTTTTCATGATTTTTGGAATCATCCAAATATATATATATGAAAATCAGGTCGTTGATGTGAAATTTGACATGATCCACAACTATTTTTTGGATTTATCTGAAAATGTGATAATCCATGAGGTTAATAAATAGCTTGTAATATGTGAACCAAAGGACGTCATGCCTGCTTGCTTTGTACCCAGAGCTGCATCCTGAAGTTAATGTACTGCATTTGATCGTCCATGTTTGATAAAGTACTGCCCCCCTTGGACCAACGTTGTCATTGCAGTTGCATATGCAGTGCCCAGCTCCGAGGAGTTACTGGGCAAATAGCCAGAGTGAATATCTCACTTTCGTCGAGTGCAGTCTAGTGGATCTGTTACACAGTTCATCGTAGTACAGTAGCGAGATGTTATGTCCGTCGCCTGATACGCACAGGAAGTCGTGGGTTCCATCCCAACCCTGACGATGGCTGCTGTATATTTGTAGTTTGCATGTTCTCTTCCTCCATAGTGGTCACGTGGATTTTTATTTAGGTCCTCTAGTTTTTCCCTTCCACATTTATAGGCACGTGTTTAGATTACGAGCTGATAGCTCAGTGGGCTTTAACTGGTATAATAAAATAGTTTAATATATTTCAGTTAAAGACATGTGTTGATACTTCGAGATCATCTCACGATGTGGTTTTGGGCCCAGTTTCCTTTCGGAACTAGAATGGATAAAAAAGAGAAAGAACCGCTTACCTGTTTGCCTTTCAACCAATTACACCTGAGTGACATATTAGTGTGACATATAACAACTAGTGCGTATATTCGTACTGTACCTATTCTGTTGTATGGGAACTCTGAGAGAATCGCTCCATTCTCCAAATTAAACCGGTTACGTTGTCATTGCAGGCGGGTACACGGAGGGAGAGAAGGGCGACGATTCTGAGGACGACAACGAAAGTGACGATGACGACGAGGAGGAGGAGGAGGGCAGCATCGACTCGACCGAGATTCTTCCGGTCGCGGCCGCATCCCAGGACTCGGCGTCCGAGCAGCACTTGTCCGGCAAGCCGCTACGCCCAACGGACCCCGCTCCCAAGTCCCCGAGCGAGCATCCGGCAGCCGGGAGCCCGACCGCGACGGACCGTGAATGCGGCGCGGCAAGACGCCAAGCTGTGACCGCCGCCAGCTCCCCAAGCCTCTTCAGCCACCTTCCCCTACACTCGCAGCTGCAGGCGGAGAGGACCTTACTGCCCGTGCTGCAGGTGGGCAGCGGCGGCGGCCATGGGGGGAGCGTGCAGTTGCTCGCGCCGGGCAATGCCGCCCTACTTCCCGCCGTCCCAGTATCAACCCTGGCAGGAGGCGGAGGTTTCATCGGCTTTGTCGGCGGCGGCGGTGGCGGCGGCGGCGGCGGCGGTGGCATCACCTCTCTGCGCTGCGTGCCCATCATGTCGCTCCCGCTCGCTACCAAGAGCACCGCGGTGAAAGCCCTGCCCCGGAATGCCGTACAGGTCCAACGCCTGCTCGTGCCAGCAGAGGGCAGCGGCGCAGGCGGCAAGGTCGCAGTGGACGGTAGTGGGCAGGAGGCAGCACGGGAGTGCCGCCTCACGCACAATGGACATACCGTGGCCGTCACTCTGGCCAGAGCCAGCGAGCCTACGGGTGTTTAGGTCATCGGGGGAAATGAGAAATCTATTCGGTTCTCAGGCACCACTGAATTAAGTTAATTGTATTGTTTGGGCGTATGTACAAAATGAAACGCTTTTATCCCTTGTGTTTTTTTTATTCCTCCCTTCCATGCTTTTTTAAAAATCTCCTTTTCAGCACCTTGTTTTAAAATTTGAAAAAACTGAAAGTTTATATGTACATATGTCGTGGGTATTTCGTCCAAAATATTAACTGTTAAATTATACAGATCATTATCCCCATTACTACAATTGTGTGGTGTCATTTAAATGTTGGTTTGGCAGTTACCTGACATCAAATAAGGTTCTCACGTCTTACGAGTTAATAACAGTTCTGGCCCAGGCACAATGGATCTATACAGAATTTTTTAAAGAATAAATCTTTAATTCGACCTAGCCTAAAAATGAGCGTCCAAGTTTAATATATACTTGTGTACATGTGGAAAACCATCTATTAACAAATCACGAAGCAACATAGTATTGTGTTGTGTTGAGATGGGTCTATTCTGGAGACAGGGGCCTATTCTGGAGTAAATGTCATATTTATTTTTTCTGATTTCATCCCCCAATATCCCCAACATGTGGCTTTTCTGCCTGCGGGGTTTTCAGAGGTAGTTACTAAACTCATGACTCACATGAATTAGCGCAAATAGGACATAATTGGTGGTATAATAGTTGTTTTAATGCACATTCTTGAAATGTAGTTGTAAGAAAAAAAAAACATTAAGTGCCTTAGATCCGAATAATATTTCTTTGTGGTCTCAGCCGAACTGTGAGGGAACAAATATCAGACGTTCAGGGAAAGTCAGCAATATTAACTCAAGTACTGTTAGCAACCTTCGTTGTGATTACCGCTCTTTAAACTGCTCGAACAAATGTTTTATTAGAAAATACATGACAACCTGTTGTTTAATATTTGCTATAAACATAACATTAAACGTTGTACATTGTGTTGTTATTGTTGTTTATATTCTTATTTCTAATGTGATATTTGACTTTTGGTTGTTATTCCGGTTATTGTTTCGTGTACGAGGACAGAAGATGAACTTTCGAGTAAATGCAATACTTCATGTTCATTTTTATGAGAAAACTGTTCGTGGAATATTTTCACACGATTAGAAGAGAGCTGCAACAAATGAAGCCAAAAATATCCAATTTCATTATCCATTGTTGGCCAAGAGAGATACGTCTAAAAAATCTTGCCAAGAAAACGCATTTCCCTATTTTTACTCGCGGGCGATACTCTACCTAAAACATATGCCATTAATTTTTGAAGCAATAATACATATGCTTGACTTTATCGCCCTCTATTTTGTTCCCTGTCCATCATTAGCCTCACCTACCATAAACCAACTTACCAAACACTCATGCATTTTACATCCTAGGGTTGTCACGATATGTTTCATATGGTATTAAATTTCACAATGTGACGTTTATGATGGTATCAGTTGCCCTTAACTTTTTAATCGTGTTTGACATTATTTACATGGTTTTGTGCACTGATTTACTCCTAAAGTATGTATCTATCCAGCCATCCATTTTCTAAACCGCTTGTCCTGGTGAGGGTCGTGGTGGCAGCAGGCCAAAGAGAGTGGACAGACATCCCTTTCCTCAGTAACAGATTCCAGCTCTTCCTGGGGGGTTCCCAGGCGTTCCCAGGCCAGCCGAAGGATATAATCCCTTCAGCGTGTCCTGGGTTGGCCTCGAGGTCTCCGCCCAGTGGGCCGTGTCTGGTAGACTTCCCAGGGGGGGCATCCTTAACAGATGCCCTGAACCACCTCAACTGAATCAGATTTAATAATTTTAAAATAAAGTAGTCCGTATAAGTCCGTTCTTTTTCGCTGCCGTGACGCAATCGCACCCAGCCCTCACCCTTCGCCTTGCGGGTGGTGGGCCCAAAAGGCTGCTCCACTTATCCGTTTTGGGCTGGGCCCAACCGGGTTACGTGGGTCACTCGGCCCACAGGCACTTGCTGATGGACGCCGTCGTCTGTGATTTTGTACAAAGAAAACCACTTAAATATTAAGCATCTGAACACAAATGTGCAAACGTTCTGCTTTTGATGTGGGGTCAGCTTGCTTTCCTGGCCCAAAACAGGAGAAGCATTTACAGCACACTACAGAAACTTGGTTTCTGCAGGAGACCAAACACGTGTCGAGCGATCTCCCTCTCATCACGCCTGATGATGCTTCCAACGTGGGAGGCGAAACGTCGCCCTGTAAAAACCTACATCAGTACAGAGTCTGTTATGCTAAACAATGTAAGTTTAAACTTTCGTCTAATTGCAAATTGTTTCTAATGAACAATACCATTATGTTCACCCTGTACGTGCTGATTGACAACAAATACAAGGTGGCAGTGATGTGCAGCAAGCAAGCTGACTTTTTGGGACGTGCTCATTCGGTTTTCATAGAGATATTCCGAAGCACTAATGGGAGCTTTTACAGAAATTATTGCGGTGATGTGATTTACAACCTCCAGCAGCAAGAGTGTAACAGCAGCAGTAATAAAAGCTTCCTTGATGGAAGAGGAAACATAACAAATACGTGCCCTTTATTTTTCTGATAAGAGGAAAGCTGTAGCAGCTTTTATTATTTTATTGTTTTAGCTCATGGGCATATTTTAACAAGATTACAGATATCAAACAGGTCCACAACACAAGGCATCACCCTCCATCAACTACCCACACGGTGGCAGTATTGTGCTGGATACGAGACATTTGTTTCACGACAGTTGATAATCGCTGCGTTGTTACACCCATGGAAATTCACCTTCAGCTGTCCTCAATCATATCACAGCGGCCACTGCTCTGTTATTGATGAATCTCATTGCTCGACGCTTAACTAATTTTCACACTTTGCATGGCAGCCTGACATTAGTCTCTGTCACCCAACGTGACGCGCCGCTAACAATAATTTAACTTCTGTTTCTCATGGTCGATACTGGGGAGGAACGGTGGCGCGGTGAGTAGCGCTGCCGCCTCACAGCAAGAAGACCCCCGGTTCGAATCCCATCTCGGGGGCCTTTCTGTGTGGAGTTTGCGCGCTCTGCCCCCTGTCCTCGTGGGTTTCGCCGGGCGCTCCGGTTTCCTCCCACAGTCCAAAGACATGCTCCTGCATTAGGTTGATTGGCTTGCTGACTAAATTGTCCCCGGTGCCCTGTGGTGGACTGGCGTCCCATCATTGGTGTAGCCCTGCCTTGCGCCCTGTGTCTGCCGGGATAGGCTCCGGCTCACCGCGACCCTGGACAGTATTAAGCGGTTTTATGACAATGGATGATGGATGGTCCATACTGTGGCTGGGCCACTCGGCAGCATACATCTTGAGAAGGCTGAGACGAGCGTTTGGTGAGTCCAAAAACCTTCGTACTATTCGGGCAACCGTTGATCATAGTTTGGGGACGTGAGAGGCAATGGTCTGAAGCATGATTCTAAAGCTTGTAAAATTTACAAAAAAAATCTTACTAATGACGTACACATTTAATCACATTTTCCAACCACATTGCGCTACAGATGTTATATTTTGCCAGTTCGGTCAAATTTAGCTTAGTTACAAAATAATGCAATAAGGACGTCTAGTAGTGAGTGACAATCTATAATATTTGATCCGTAAATATGGCCTGGAGCACAAGTATCCCAGTCTTTAGTGAAACCACGTTTCAAACCACACGAATCCTGAAAGAAGAGTGGCGTCATCCCGCCAGGGTTGACGCGAGTAGAGGCGGCAACACCGTTTTAGGCGGTGTAACAATTGATTGATTTTTCCATTTAAAATAGATTGTTCGTCTCGCAATACCTGCATTGAATGGAGCGCCCGAGAAACGGTTGTGATTAGATGTTGGAAATTAGATGTAAATCGGCGGCACGGTGGCGCGGTGAATAGTGCTGCCGCCTCGCAACAAGAAGCTCCGGGGTTCGAATCCTGGCTGGGGTGCCTTTATGTGTGAAGTTTTCATGGCGTCCCATCATGAGCACAGCCCTGCCTTGCGCCCTGTGCCTGCCGGGATAGGCTCCGGCTCACCGCAACCCTGTACAGGATAAAGCGGTTTATGACAATGATGATCATGAAGATTAGATGTAAATAATGCGCCCGATGTAGCCTTTAAGCTTAGTGGAACATGCCAGACAATACAAACAATGCAGTTGTACAAAGGAGACAACGACAATACAGGATTGTTGAATGGAATCGTGACCGTGCCGCGACAAATGAACTCTGGCATGCCCAGTCATTACGGAGCCCCAGGGTAACGAGTCATTTCCTCCGGCGGGTGGCCTCGCTGGAAGCCGAACTGTCCCCGCCTGCAGGCGTGAGCTCCGGGTTGCCACAGTGATTAACGCCCAATGCCGAACGCTGGTATTTGATGCCATTAATGTCATCCTGTGTTCTTGCTTCCTTCCCTGGCGTGGATTGGAAAGTGTGGGGTTTTTCTGGGCTCCGGCTCGGTGTGGGAGTGCGGTTTTAACGGAGGGCGCAGGGAAGCAAGAAGTGTGCTTCCACGACGGAAGCAGCCTCGTGGTGTTAGAGCTGCGGTATATGCGATATAACCAGTGTATGTATCTCATATATCGATATGTACTATATATCAAGATATTTGCTGAGTTCACTGACGAGCTCATAATAAAATGGGGCTCTGTAGCTGTGTGCTTCCTTCACACCAATTAATAGCTGAGCGACTAAACGGATGAGTGCTTTCCTCAGCTCCAATGGCTACACGAAATCTACAGACTAAGAATGGGCAAAGCCAAAAGGTTGACATCGGCGTTATAAAAAATAAAAAATGAGAACACTGACTAAATTAAAAACTGGATGTAAGCCGTGCAGTCAAAGCCCTAGCCTTTCAGGAATTAACAGATAAACACACAGCTGCCTGGACAGGTGGAACGTGTCAAAGGGGAGCTAAATACATGGTAATTATTATTTATACAATGTGTCACACGTAGCATCACTCTAACATCCATAAATTGGCGTTTATATTGTGAACCGCAATGTGTTTTTATTTGCTAAGCAATATGCAGTCACAATTTATTTTTAAATGCGTGACTTTAAAATTAGTCTAGTTTGCAGGAACCGATATTGATGATTGGTTCTTCAAAGATGTTCTTTCGGCATAGCCGTGTCGAGCGCTCGCCTTCTCTCCCTCGCGAAAATATTACATGTCATTCATCGCTTGATAGTTCTGCATTGCTGCATTATGCAATGCGAATGTGTGTAATAATATTTCTCAACAAAGTGACTGTGGACTGGTCTTCCGAGTTTGTTGTTGTGCACCTGTTCAGGAAACACGCACGTGACAGTGCATCGATTTATCGGTTAAACTTCATTCTTATGGTTACGATGCATGCTTCAAATCACCTGTGAGATCTACCATTTATAATTTCCACTGATTTGAAAATGTTATGCTGATTACATTTCGGTTAAGGGTCGCGGTGACAGCAGTCCAAGGAGAGTGGACCAGTCATCCCTTTCCTCAGCAACAGACTCCACAATACATTCTTGAATTGAATCGCAATTTTGTAATATGACAAATCTATTAAACACTATATGGGATGCATCTTATATGCGTATTTGGCGAAGTAGAAAAACGAGACCCTCATTACATTTATTCTCCTTATGAATTTATTTCAAGGCCGACAACATCATTGCGCTTTTAGAATAACCAACAACTCTACAAAAACAATCTATACAAAATATTACTGTAGTTGGATACTGAGTGGCCATTCTAGTTGGTAAGGTTAGCATTGTGATGAAATTAACTATCGTGAATCTCTGTAATGAACACACTTTTAATTGGTGTCTTGGGTGTATAAATATTGTAAAAATTTCCCCATCAGAGTATAGTACTTGTTGTATACTTGTGACATGGTGTATAAATATAGAATCCTGTGCGGTCGTTTTTTGGGCAGTAGGGTGGTGCAGCGGTCATACGTGTGCCTCACAGAAAGATCTACCTGGGTTGGATTCTTGATTGAGGCACATTTCGGTGTGCAGTTCGTATGTTCTCCTGTCCTGTTTCGCATGGGTTTCCTGCGGGATCTCCGGTTTCCTCCCATAGATAGAAACATACAATGTACAGCAATGGGTGTTGGCCAAAAATATACCAAACAGGACCCTCTGGACAAGGAGTCTTTGGGCTCGGTGTGGCTTTCCTGGGTAATTATTTTTATTGTATAAAGATGTTTTGTGATCATCGTTACTCGCTGTCATTCCTTAATCAGTGTACGTGTACAATGTGCCTGGCTGAGGAGTACGTTTTATACATTAATATCACAACTGACGATGTTATTATTGTGCCTGTAAGTTGTCCCCCCCGTATACCTTGTATAGTACGTTGCTCCCTCGTCCCTAAACAATGTTGCACTTAGCCGTATTTTGTATGGATTTAATACATTTATTTTCCAACAATAAACAATCTCCTGGCAAGTTTTATTTTTGAATTTGGTTCAAGTTGTAAGTTTTGTATTGCACTTATTTAGCCCGAAGTGAGCACAGCACATGTGCCAGTTAGGAAATGTTTGTGAATTTAAGAAAAATAATCATCATGATAATTTACCCATTAGAGTTTCACTGATTCTCAAGACTTGTTTAAAGCAGGTCCTGTCTTGGGCTATTTGACCAAGTAGATAAATGAATGTTTTCAATTTCAGAGGAAACCAGATAACATGGAGAAAACCCATGTATACTCAGGGGTGACATGCCACACTGCCATCTGCACCTTGTAGCCATTAGCCTCTGGCAATGCACGTCATGACCAGGCTCCACCCTGCTCAGCTTTCAAGGTCTGATGAAAAAGGGTGCATTTATGGTCATTCGGTTGTAGGCAGTTTTACAAAAAGGGACATAATTGTCCATTTCAGTTGTACGTATTTTTTTCACACCTGGGATTTTGACTTACATTCGGTCACACAATGGGCTATTATTGTGAATTACATCAGACTTACACGAGACTGCACACGTATAATTCTATGCAGAATATCCCCCTCGGCAGCAACAGGAATCAAACTGTTGACTATAAAAATGAGCCCAATCGCCAGTGTGGTAACCATAAAGTCGATAAATATTAATATGTGTTGAGCCTCAATGGATCTCAATAAAGGAAGCCCAATTTAACATGTCTAAAGCAAATGTTTAAAGTGTAGCCTCAACACAGAATAACATTCTGAAGAAAACATTCAAAAGCTATGCTCTAGTCACCTGTAACTGATGGAAGATGTGAATTTTCAAGGTACTATTATATTACTGCTGTAGACAAAGTGCAAGAGGCGACTTAGATTTCTGTTTACGGATTCAGGATTTTAGTGGAGACCCTAATCACAAATATCCGTCTTCATCAAGTAAAGACGGACGACGCGTCAGGTTTGTGCCCAAGCCCAGTAACCACAACGCTTTACTTTGACAGCGCCTTAAAGTCATGTCTGGTTTCACACATTGGTTTGTCATGCTTGGTGTCAGTGTGCCCCAGATCGCTGGTTGTGTCTGAACAGGGCTGTTGGTGGCGTTTTTGGCTTTGGGGTAAATGTAAGTGGAAGACACCAACATTCCAGTACAACGATAAAGTACGCTTTGGCCGTGCCGCACAGCAGCGGTTGAGCGTGTGCTACCAACTCCGCAGATCCCGCTGTCACCCATTACTATCGGTGGCAACACCTCGCCATCTGCCGTGACGTCAATCACAATCGTGCGCTCAGACCGTGCCAGAGCCCTGGTTTAAATTCTGCAATTGCAAATCAATTGAATGGAAATTGCTAAAATTCCAATGACATAATTTTTTTCACATCAACTGCATCAATTTAATCACCTCTTTTGGAGCTGCACATTGTGACTCATTGTTCGCTCACCTGGAGAAGGAAGGCATTAGAAGCTATATATCTTAAAAGTGTGATTGTCTTAAGCGTGTTTCAAAGAGGGTTGTGAGAAACGTCTCACGTCTTTAAAGGAAACATTAATCTGCATTTAAACATGTTTGCTTTCAATGCACAGTATTGGCGGTGCCTTAAGGAGTTACCTGTCTAAGATGTTTAGCCAATTCCTTATTGAATTTCAAGCGTTTCTTACCATATGACTAATGACCTTATCAGACTTATAACGGATATACAATATACTGTATACCCCTTTTCCAAGGGCACATCCAAGCTGTGCCAGCATGGGGCCCTCACGGTACGGTGATTTTCCATGCCTTAGAAGAAACCAAACTACAGTATTTGTGATAAGCTGATCTAACCAGACATCTGAATCTAGCTTTGGGCTAAGCAGGGCCAGGGGCCGGGCTGATGATTCATTAATTGCGTGCCGTGTTAGTGGTTACACTGTGAGGACACAGTGCGTCTTTTACATTGTGTGTGATGTTAGCGGCATGGGTTCGTCCTCTGCAATGAAAAACAACCTGACGAATCCTGACCCATGTTGGGCTGCCTCGGCGAAGAAGTATTAAAGGGGGAAAATGGGAAGGCTAAAGTGGGGGATATTATTCTGTAATTGTTGTACGAAAGATTACATATTAATCTGTAACGACAGGAAACCGAATGACTGTGCCCAACCAGAGATGTATTTTCCAGGATCATCAGTTTCCTCTGTGCAAGCGTGCTCGTGTGTGATTATGTGCTTGTCCGTACATGTTACTTTGTCCCACAGGCACCCGAAGCATACAAGTAGCACCACACTGTGGTTCCACTTGTTGCACGCGCTGAAGCCCCAGGGGTGCTCAAAACTTTCTAATGTCAAGCCTCCTGCTCGGCATTCAAGAGCTACAGTGGAGAGGGGTGGTTCGATAGGATGATGCAGATGCCTGTGTTGGAGTAATGAGCAAGCAACGTTGAGGACCCGGGTTAAAATCCTGGCTGTTTAAAGTAAAAAAAAGCAATGTGAATTGAAGTATTCCATTCCCAATGTCATCACTGGCTTACAAAGCATTCAACAGTATTTTACTGGCTTACCTTATTGGGTTGGTTAAACAGTTTGCAACCCCTACAGTCCACTTAATTGAAAATGTCTTTGCACTTTGTCACAATGGAATGATTGTGACCTCTCACACAAGATTCCAATTGAGCAATTTTCCATTTGGTAAAAACGTGGCTTTGGCTGAAAAGGCCACTAGAATGATTTTGGGAGCAGGATAGCCATACGATGGCCATACTCTGACACATGGCCCACACTGCTTTTCATCGGATAATGCCAAGGGCACACTGGCGAAGGAACGCTTCAAAACAAATGCAGTTGTTTGTCCTTGGACGAATGATGTGGAAAGGTCGAGAGGAACAAAACAACTTAACATAGGCAAAAAATACCTTCATCGATAATCAAGGAATTATAACTCATTTTTTTTTATTCCAAAAGGAAGATAAAACCTGATTTAAAGAAATATTGGCCTAATAGACTTTTGCCACAAGCATACTACTTGTTTCGAAGATCAAAGGATTACTCTATATAGTAAAGCTTACTGATGAGGATATTGATGATCTTCTTAGGAGAGTTATTTGTATTTATTTTCTTTGAACAGTTATACATTTCAGTCATTTCCGCACATCGCCGCATGACAGCTTCCAACATTTTCTCCCAGATGTGGACTCAAACTCGAAGCCCGTGGTTGGTTGTTGACTACCCTGACACCACCAGGCTATAATATGGTGGTCTGGACGTGCTTGCCAGACCACCATGTGTCCCAGTTGATGCTCCCAAACGTTCCGTAGCCTTGCACCTTGCTCAACCGCACAGCTCAGCCAGCTTTCGTGTTCCTGTGATTCTGCAGAAATCCCTGCAGTGCTGATCGTCGCTCCCAGAGCAGCTGCACCTGCGCCGAGTGCAGCGACCACGCTGCCGTTCTCCGGGCCTCGCCTCCGGTAAGGTGCAGCCTCTGGTCGCCCGGCGTCTCCCCCTCGTCCGGCTCCCAACTCCGTAAGGGACAGCTCGCCTGCCGGATTACACGGCCACAGGTTATGAGTGCCTAACTAGGGTGGTTCGGAGCTCCACTCAGCTGTTATGCCTCCCATGTCTAGTCTATACTCACCAGCTGCACCAAGCCACACTGGCCAGCGCGATGAAGTAGGGTGAAGTAACCACCACAACCCGAACAGCGTATAGAGGCCCTCAATCATCTATCTATATATCAACGAGCAATGGATTGACAAATGAGCCGTATACAGTACGCACAAATAGACACCATTACAAAGATTAAAAAAAAATAAGCTGCTGCCCTGCTAAAATAAAAGGCACTACCTCTAGTAAGCCGGGCTGACAGTGGAGTTTCCACCTCGGAGACACAAAAAACCCAGACACATCGTGTGGCCAAACAGAATAAGACAGAGGGGCTGTACGTCTAACTGGCAAAACCCCAGATTTTGCGATGACTTGTTCCAGGGGAACGCACGGAATTTCCAGGACCGCAGAGAAACGTGGGCAAAACCCAGGACAATGCGGGCAAGCCCTGGGTGACGAGCGTCTCACTCACACGGCCGTGTTCACCCAGATGATGTCCATGTGGCAGTAGTAGATGCACTCGGTGTCGAGTGTGGAGCTGCAAGTGCAGCGTCTCCTACGGCCCCCGTCCGTGGGCTGAACAGAGGCCGTGGGAGGAGACGGTGGAGGAAAGGCCAAGCGTGGGACGGCCTGGCCGGACACCTCTCGCGGTGGGAAGCCAGCATCGTGAGTCCCTGTAGGGTCCAGCAAGTGCACAGTCGGAATAAACCAAGTAGCTTTCGGGGGGTGAGGTTGAGCGGGATCTGGAAGGGCCTGACAGCCTCCCGGATTCTGAAAGCTCAAATTGGCCCGTCGAAATTCTGACACTTCAAGAGCTGATCTTTCGGGATAGCGTTTCTCCTCTCTCTGTTTTAGAGCAAATCTCATACATACGTACTGATGTACGTTTTCACGGCTCGATTCGTGATGGTTGCACTGCAGAGCAGTTCTTATGGGATAGCTGTGTCGAGCGATCTCCCTCTTTTGGTAGCATCAGCTTCCAACTTGGGAGGCGAAACGTCGCGCGGGAGAGAGGGAGAGCGCTCGACACTGCTCTCCCGAAAGAACAGCTCTGAAGAGCAACCATCATTTCATACATAAATCAGTAAATGCATTCTAATCGTCGAGTGAAAAACATTTGGCACAATATTTGACACCCGTGGCAATTTTGAGGAATTATGACCACCAGTAATGTTTTATGCATGTGATAAGAACGCGGGAATTTTGATGTATCTGTAAAGTGAGTGCATAGTTTCCAAGCGCCGACTTGCCACGCCATGTCTTTCATGCCAAATAAAACACCCACAATTAAAATACGGTTACTGCACATACATATAAAATGTTATGAGGATAGAAAAGTCAACCATGTCTCGCTAGCGAACTATAGCCGATAGTGATGCTCACCTCGATTAAATAATGGACGTTGAATTGTAGATAATATTTCACAAAGATAAGAATTGCTGGTGCTATAGCCCAAATTCCACTTTGAAATTTAACCTCAACTACACTGACAAGTTAAATTGCCCGTTTCAATGTGCTTATGCAGGCCTCTATTACAACGACTATGTAATTCACTAGGTTCTCTTTTGATTTGATTCAACAGCCACTACCGGGGGCCGCGTGCTTTCATTAACGTGACTTTAAAGCGTCCTGATTAGAACTTTAATTGTATGTAATCCATCACTTAGAGCTAAATCCATCTTAAATATATATTCACTGCATCCTAAACACATTCATTTGAACACTTTAGAGGATCCATGTTTTGAGAGGGCGTATAAATGTGTCTGCCCAATCAGTTTTCTAAATAACCTTTCGTAATAAAAGTACACTTGCATAAAAAAGTTAATTGCTAACGCAGTAATTTGTGCTGTTCAGGTTAAAAGGACACAGTCATGAAACAATAATGATGTGCTGTTTAATAATATTACATATAATTACTTAAAATAACATCGTACAACCAACACTTAATTCGATTACGAATATTGGAACGCAACATATGAAGCTCGAGTAATCACAACAACGTGTTGTGCAAACTGACGATACACACAAGGCTACCTTCCATCCAAACTTATTGGAACCCCACCTGATTCGAATCAATTAATCTTACTGAATACAGATCGTCCATTGGGAACAAATAAACTGTAATTACCACTAATTAGTATTCAAATGTAATTATCTCATGGCACCAGTATAAACAGCCTGGGCCGTCATACCGGCCATTGTCGTTAAGTCCCGTCATATTTAAGCAAAATCATCGTGAAACCTGCAGGCCAAGAGTTTTGGTTTAGCAATCCACTGGACCAGTGAGCAATCGTTCATATGGCATTTTGACTGATAGAATAAGAACACAGCACTCACTCTGCGATATCCACCCAACAGCGAAGACCGCGATGAGCAGTAGTCCTGCCATGCAGCCTCGTTCCAAGTTGCTCGACTGAGAGAGACAGGCTCGAAGCGTCTCTCATTAGGAGGGGCATCTCTATTTAGGAGGAGCAACGGCTCCTCTTAATTCACAAACCACGAGCGCTGTTGGAATTTCCAGTTTGTGATGTATTCATTCGCACACCAAAAATGCACCTAGCAAACTGCTCTCTGATAATTACATATCCAATAGATTGTGATAAAATGGGTGGGTTTCCCAAGCATGTTTTCTACAGATAAATATTACCTTTAACCCCCCCGCCACCCTCCAATTTTAAGTGCACACACTTAAAGGGGCACCTGTTCCGACGTCCTGCTTCTTCTTTCTTTTTTGCGATTCTTCGAAGCACGATGGTAATTTAGCCAACTTCATTGATAAACCAAATTTAATCTGACGGAGCGTTTGTGTGCATTTACTAGTGAAAGGGCTGACGACATAATCTGACCAAAGTCTAGAACCAAAGTTAAATTTCAGCGAGCTGAAACCTGAATTCCAACTCAGGCTCTCAGTGGTGCCATCTCCTGGACACCCAGACAGCTCTGCCTTTCACTATTTAGATTGAAGATATATTTTAGGCTACATTTAACCTGAATCTTCGTCACAGTTTTATTAAACGTTACTCATTACAGGATTAATTAAAATCATCCAACTGCTATTCCTTGTACTATTTAAAATGCATTGGCCATCTCAGTTTGCAGTTATTTTAATAAGTCGAGGAGTCACGGTAATGCCAATTAGTGACATATCAAAACTAAAAATCAAGACTTTCATATATTATATTGAAGCTCAATTAACTGCACTCATCACATTGTGAATGGATATTTGTGCCTCATCTGAGGCCTTGTTATTGTCCCCCCCCCAGCTTAGCTTAACTTGTACATATTTTTAAAATGTTAGTATTTTTTTTATACTAGTAATTTAAACCTTCGTTGTTGTGTTCCAGTCCCTGTTATATGCCAACACCGGGGTCTGAGCGAAACGGCATTTCGATCTTCTACATGTCCTGTACATATGGCAGAATTGACAATTAAGTTTAATTGAATTGTTGTCGACTATTGGACCATTAAGTGTTTAAAGATCTTAACACTTTTTCCAATTGCCGGAAAGGGTTAAACCCCGTATATTTTACATGAATTGTTGTTGTCCGTCAGTCGGGCGGCACAACGCTCGCGGGCGGCTCCTGATTGGTCCGCGGGCCACGCGACGCGCGCATTGAGTGCACTGTGGGGAAGATGGCGGGGGAGCGGTCACACAACGGAGGTGGTGAGAGAGACGAGGTGACATAGACGAGGTGAAGACGAGGTGACGGGGAGACAGAGACGAGGTGGGATAGACGAGGTGACGGACGAGGTGAAGGGAACGGGGGATACGCTCGACAGGTGGCGAGATCGGGTCAGCGACACGTGGTGAGTCCCGGGTTCGAATCCCGGCTCGGGGGCCTTTCCGTGTGGAGTTTGCATGTACTCCCCGTGTCCGCGTGGGTTTTCGCCACCGGGCACTCCGGTTTCCTCCCACCGTCCAAATACATTCTGCCAGGTTAATTGGCTTACTGAGTAAAATTGCCCCAGGTTCCCTGCGATGGACTGGCATCCAATCCTCGGTATCCCCCTGCCTTGCGCCTTGTGTCTGCCGGGATAGGCTCCGGCTCACCGCGACCCTGTACGGGATTAAGCGGTTTCAGAAAATGTATGGACACGAGGTGAGGAAAACGGGGTTAGAAAGACGAGGCGACGAGGATGGTCGTAGATAGATGAGCTGAGGCCTACTCGGGGCCCAACAGCCTCGTAATGCGTCACACGTTCTTAAGACGTCTCTTGTTGATGGCGTTCTCTGCAAGCGTGACTGCTTTTGACTTAGATTTCTTTCCGATGCCCCTTTGAGAATATTGCTTGCCCTTTTGGGAATATTGCTGGCTCTCTGAAGTTTCAGAAGAGCAATTAGTAAGTAGCACGTAATTGTTATTAAATAAGACGCATGAGCCGGGTATTGTGCAGGGGGAAAAAATGCGATTATGAAGGATTTGAACATACATTCAACCCTTGCTCCATTGTTCCTCCGTTTTAAATCCCAAAGCAGACCTTGTCTTAAAAAAATAAAGGGATGGTATTGTAACGTTTTAATTAAACAACTGTCTGCATATGACAGCTTCCTTAATACATATATAGTATTTAAATATCATGTCTCACTTAGCTCTCAACCTGCGTGAATAAAGGACAATGGTTGCTGGATTGAATATTGATTTTATTTTGCAAAAACACAGCTCCACCCACTCCAACGAGAGCCTTTAAAACTCGGACCGTGTTTTCCGTTGATTAAGCTAATCACATGCAAGATGTGTTGGTATGGGTAAACCGGTTAAAGTAGACCACAGGACATATTTAAAGAATGCATGTCCATAAACAATACTGCATTTCATAAAGACAAGCAGTAATGTCACTCTAAAAGCACAGAGAGCAGTTGCGTGCACATGAATGCACGTTATTTGATGTAGTCATAGACACACAACGGTCAATGACGGGGTGCTTGAAAAGACATTTGCATGTGTTGTTATCCTCCTTTACAAATGTCTTCCGCCACCCATCCCTGTATCCTCTGAACACCCACGCACTCTCTCGCCTTGTGCTTGCTGGCACGGGTCACCCTGTTTCTGTGGTTACCAGGGCTCTCTCTTCACGCGGCCCCGATGTATGAAGGCACTTAATTGTCAGCGCGGCGAGAAAGCCTCGGCGAGAGATGAACTGGCGGCCCCAGCCGCTATTGAAGGCGAGCCTCTAATCTCGCACCACTGCTCATGCCGAGTCTGCATATGCATCAACTGGGCATCAAACTGCAACCGAAGACAAAAAAGGTATCGCGCGCGCGCGTGTGTGTCTATGGTGTTGAACACTAGGAGATACATCAATGGGATGTTATTTTTACAGCGATCACTCGGATCTGTTTGAGGCGAGCGTTGACAGTTTTTACGCAGATGCGTCACCGTTGCCGATTCAATACTGGGGAAATTATGACGCTGATAGGATTAATATGGCGTCTGATAAAGGGACACCTGAGAGATAACCAATTCATTTTGTTTAAGGATCCTGGTTATTTGTTTTGAGGAGGGGGCATTACTGGCAAAAAAAGCAATACACATTAATGTTTGGATTATTGCTTCATATTTTTGATTTAAATGTTATTTTAGTATGTTTAAATATACAAGAGATGCAACACATTTTCGCGGGTTAGTGAAAACAGCGATGCAATTTCAATGGAATTATTAACAAAACTAAATTAAATGAACGGTAGAAATGAAGGTTCTTTATAAATGGCTGTATACCAAGAACTATTTTACAATGAGCTGGTTGAGCCAGATAATTTCATCAGCAGTGATGATTGTGGATAAGTAGAATTGATGTTGATTTTTTAAAAATAACAACATTTTACAGAACATTTAATAAAAGAAGCTACACATAACTGGACTGGTCACAATGATTAGCACACTGTGCCGTTAGCCCCCGGTGACCCTAATGCTGATTTCCAGCCATGGCTTACATCAGTGGAAAGTCGTATCGGAACCCGTTCATGACAACGCTATCACCAACCAGCACGGTCAAATATGGTAAAAAAAAACCACATGACTGACATCTTACATAGAGTCTTTAATCCAGCTGTGAATCGACAAAGGGCAGAAATATGAGAAAGTGAAGACATATGCAAGACATTGAGATTCATTGTTTCTATTGCAAAGCAGATGCAGGATATATTATTTACATATTTACGGGGGAAATATCGAGCAAAGAATTGTTTGAGCAGTATACCATTAACGTACACAAACTGGCTGAGTAGTGAGCATGCTGACCACAAGACTACCCAGCCACCCTTATACAAGAATTGTGTAATAAGTGTGTATGTGTGACAATAAGGTTTTGTTTGCTGTATTGCTCACCTGCATTAGCTTGCCACCACTGGTGGCTGCAGTATCTTGGGTTCAGTACTGTCACCACTGGTTGTCAGGTTGCTCAGAGTTGATGTTTCTGATCTTAGAGGCCTATTTGTTTATAGAATATGTTTATTAAGCATGCCATCCGTAAGGTGGTTGGATGACTCAACGGTCAGTCGCTGAGCCAACACACCGGGAGTTGATGGTCCCAGCCTCGTCACCAATGACTTGTTACAAAAGCCAGAAGATTTAATTTGGTATTTAATTCACGTCTTCACGCCATACAGGAAGGCGTACTGCACCAATTTACGGTTGAGGTCAAAGAATACTGATTGTTGAGATTATGGTATTTGTAGTTTGTCTTTCCTGAATTGTTTCCTAATGTCACTCTTAGCACTTGCCATAAAGCAGTACTGTACCAATGGAGACATGCATCACCCTTGTGTTCTTTATACTTTACTTGGAACATAACTGGTAACCAAAAATACTTAGTTTTCTTCAACGTAGTTTGGTGCTCTATTATTTATTTGAATGTGGTTTATGATTTCATGAGATCTATGTTGTGCTAGTTTAACTGAAGCATACTGCCAGTCTCTAGCCTATTTTGAAACCTGGTGAAAACTGGTGAATTGAGCACATTCTGAGAAATATGACTGTTTTATATACACAAATATATAATTGACATCCACGAAAGGGACTTTTTCAACATTATAGACTTGTGAGGTTTTTTCTCACTGAAATCAATAGAACAACACAATGTCAGAATATGTGGCTGGCACGCAATATAACAGTTCATTGGCCAGCCTTTGGGATTTGTGGTACACCTCGGGAAGGTCGATAAACAGTACCAGACAACACCATTGATTATTCAATATAATACAGTGTTAGCATTGGAAATGCCAACGTTAGTAATGTGGTTAGTGTTATAATCAGACTCTTATCCCAGCATAGCAGGGTTTTTTGTTATATTTTGGGCATGCACATGATATATGCAATTTAGATTTGAATCTAGTTTTCGCTATTGGTATATTTCACCAACATCTGCCAAGACATATCCACTGCTTGATGATGGCATCCCCAAAGCTGTCACCATGCCATCCGTAAAACTGTTAACTAGACTAAATTTCCCCCCAGTCCCCTGTGATAGACTGGGTCCCATCCTCGGTATAGCCCTGCCTTGCGCCCTGTGTCTGCCGGGATAGCACTCAGCATTTACTATTAAGCACCCACTATTTAAGTACCCAGCACTTACAATTTTGACCTAAACCAACCCCCTTACCACTTACAACCCGCATCACCAAACCCCCCAGTAACAAGCACCCACACGACATATTCCGAGCTAACAAAACCTTGCCACGACTACCACTCCTGCACATACCCCACATCGGCATCACCGCACACCCGGCATCAAGCACCCCACCACCAAACACGCACGCACGCACATCCTCCCGGCTTCAGCTGTTGCCGCTGCCTCCCAACCCAACCTCCTCCTTCCTCAGTTCCCCATCGCCTCTGAAGCCCTCCTCCCTCCCGCTTCCTCCTCGTGCACGGCCAACAAACCCCCGCACTAACCCTTAACCCGCTCCATCCCTCCCTTCCTCCCTTTTCATCTCCTCTCCTCCCATCTCCCTGCCCTCTCTCGTCCGTCACGCTCCCCTTCCCCTCCGTTTCCCCACCGAAGCTCGCCTACC
>JAZEWU010000017.1:5818758-5833061 GCA_036362915.1 Geotria australis | reverse complement strand
ATTCGAACCCGGGACCTTCTTGCTGTGAGGCGGAAGCGCTACCCACTACGCCACCGTGCCGCCCTCTGTTGCAATAACAAACAAACTTTAAAGGTAGGATCGCAGAATTGGTTCTGCCATTATGTCTCACGACATCATCACGGTGTTTGTACACCATGCTGCTTGTATAATGTAAACTATATAATGAAAACAGCCTTGTTTTAGACCAACAACTAAAACTGGTAAATATTGTGGCCATGTCGTAATTGATATATTTACCTCTGTCACCGAGGTACCCCATTGGAAAGAGGCGTTTAGTCTCGTTGGGGATTTAGCCGACCAGCACAGGCAACGAATGAATGAGGGGATGGTAAAGTTCCTGTGACAGTGTTTCATGGGAAGCGCATTTTGTGATGGTATATAATTGACATTCAAGGAAAAAGACATCCCTTTATCACAAGTGCTATGAAGGCCAACAACAACTATCAAAAAGAGATATTCCCACAAAGTGCTTCCATCTGGTTAAATAAATCCCAGTTATTGAACCATATAACGTTTATTGTACCTGCAGTTCAAGCAGCGTAAGAAAACACCGGCTTAATCTGTGGGAGTGCGTTGCCTGTTTGCCCTGATGTGGCCTTCAGTCGCAAGGGCACAGTTTGACATGCAAAAGAGCAATGGGCACAAGTTGTGTTAATTATTCACGTCTGATTTGTTCACCGAAATGGAGTGTCAGTGTGTTCATGCTGGGCGTGAGCTCAAATCCATAAAAAAAAGAAGCAGCGATTGTTTTCATTAATTTTAAATGAGTAGACGCTTTGGCTCTTTGGATTCTCACCGAGATAGCTTGTATTTTATTAATTTATTATCAATGCTTGCTTTCAGCTCCTTGGCTTCGAAGTGTTTGGTGGAATTCGCAGGTAATGCCAAGTAGTACTTGACAGGGATCGCGACGTGAACGCTTCTACCTTGACCCCCAGGCTCAGAAGCACCATGGATTCAGTGGAAGACACTCAACCGCCTGAGAACTAGAACGGCACGATAAAAAGCTGCTTTGGTCAGATGGGGCTACAAGACCGGCCCAACCACCTGTGAATGTGGAGAAGCAGACCGTACTATGGAGCACTGCCTTGTCTGCGCTCTACTACCCAACCTCTGCAGCTCAAAAGACCTTGCAGAGTTCAATAAAAATGCAAAGAACTGTGTAAAGAAATGGGAAACTGTCATATAACCATTTCGCTTCGAAGAATCGAAAAGAAGAAGTGCTTGCTTCATCCTCTAGAGTCTAGAGGGTTGCAGTGAAGCCGGAGCCTATCTTGGCAATCACAGAGCACAAGGCAGGGCTATACCCAATATTGGATGCCAGTCCATCGCAGGGGCACCAGGGGTAATTTAGTGAGGCGAATAAACTTAAGCAGCATGTCCTTGGACGAGGAGGAAACGAGTACCCAGCAAAATTCCACGCGGACACGGGAGAACATGCAAACTCCACACAGAAAGGCACTCGAGCTGGGAATCGAACCTGGGCGCATTTTTGCTGTTGAAGCGCCAGCGCTATTCACTGTTACACTGCACTGCCAACTTGTCTTTTACGTAATCTTCATATTGGCCATTTCTATGTACAGTACTTTGTGCATGAAGAGTATATGAGCTCACGGGACATTTAGCTCTCCAATTTTAGATATGATGGTTTATGGATACGATCGGTGGCGGGGAGTCGAGTGGTCAGTGCTTATGCCATTAAGAGTTCATACAGGGTTCATGGTTCGATTCCCACAGCCGCATGGTGATTTTTTTTCAGGGAATTACTAAAGTATGTGACCTACTATAAGTGGATGTTAAAGACTTTGTCTCGTTATTTGCAAAATTAGATAATTCTGTCAGAATTGCGGCTCACGTGCCTTGTTTTTTTCACTCATTTATCAGCACCAGTCATGATTTTATACACTGCTGGATTAAACATGTCATCACCATCTCTCAGTCGTCCGTTGTAACAATCCATATAGCTCCAGCACATTAGTTGATTTCATCGCTCCATAGTTGTCATTATATTGAGTGTGTTCCCTACATCGGCTGCCACAATGGTCAGTCTCGACTACCAACCATCATCCCTTCTATGGACATGCCCTGCCCAAGTGTACTTACCTTCCTTTAGCGTTAATATGTTGTCTCTAACTCGTGTATGTTCCCTAATTCACGTGTTCCTCTTCCAGTCTCGGTTTTGTTCCAAGCATTCACCTCCCATGCTTATTTGTGCATTTCCAGCTCTTGAAACATTTTATTTCCCAACGTCTAGGTTTCTCATCCAAACATATTGTTGTTTAGGTTTGTTGTTATACGGAATTGCGCTATTCGTATTAGTGTGAGAATTGCTCTCAAGCGCTGCTATTTTGGGTTTGCCATGCCAAGTGTTTTTCCTTTTAACTTAACATGGCTGTCCCAAAAGAGCAGCCCTTGAGAGAAATTGTCATACATTGAGCTGTGAAAACCTACATCAACACAGCAGTTCAGCGACTGACATGATTTGATTCATGCGATTTAAGTAATGTAATAAATAACACAGAAATTGATAGTGCATTGCAATTTGGGGAATGTGTAAAAGGTAATGAACACAATATCTGAACCCATTACAGACTTTTTGAGAGATACGCATATACAGAGCCCTTGACAATTATTAGGGAAAATAATGAGAAAAGGGATTCAGAGAACACAACAATAAAATGATTTGAGATGTCACAGCAACCGGTGGCAGCATAACAGCAGCAAAAAAGTCACCGCTTCACCAACTCACAACAAACCGACTGAGCAGGGCTCCTCGCCTCTGAATCAACGGGTGCAACGCGCCCGGAAAAAATGTGCGCGTTTCAAAAGTAGATTATTATTATTAAAAAGGGGGTCAAGGTAGAAGCGTTCACGTCGCGATCCTTGTCAGGTAATACTTGGTATTGCCTGCGAATTCTACCAAACACTTCGAGGCCGAGCTGAAAGACAACGATGTCCAGAGGCTGACCATCGTGCTTCGAAGAATCGCAAAGAAGAAGATTATTAAAAAGGAGGTCCATGATTGTAAATTTACAACTGGTAGCCCCTTATGGAGTAACATGGAAATGAAATAGGCTAAGAAATATTTTTCACAGCCTTTTATTGTTATGTCACATTGCATGAATGAAAGAGTGATGTATTATTTCAGGCAACATACAGCTCGCAACGTTGCTCTGTGGTCGTTTTTATGTCCATGACGCATGTTGCAGCCTCTTCTGCCTGGCTGGGAGGCGTTTTAATGAGCAAAAAGCAACGCTGCGAAATAAATAAATCCCGACACTGATCGATGATGGCCTGTTCGGTGCCTTTCTCTTTACCTCGAATGTCGATGATTCTATACGGCACTGGCGTCAATTCGCAATCCGAACAATTCCAGTGCAGCCAAGAAATCCAGATATTACTGCGTATGTCTATGAGGAGGTGCTGACTAATTATCCGATGCGTAGTAATGTCTGACGTGATTTGGTCTAACCATGGGACTAAAATTGAGGTTATACTTAAGACTAGGGCAATAGCTATAACGTAATTAAAGCCATGTTCAAACCTAGGATAACAATTAAGCCTAATGCCAAGGTAAAATTTATATTTTAAGGTGGTATAGCGAGGGTTTTTTCTAGATTATGTTAACACTAGGGTTAATATTAATGTCACTTTGGATAGGATTTGGATGTTGGTACTGACTCAATATAGCATTCAGTCTGTTAATAGTGATTACCTGTACTGTATAACCGTGTCACGTTTTAAATTCGTATATGTCAAATTAATTGCTTTAGTTCTATACTTTTTAATTAGATCATATTTTCTCTCTGTTGATTCTGATGGGTTTGTTTACCACGAGTCACAATGGAACAATCGGATCTTATCACTGATGCTTCTTATCGCACATGACCTTCCACAGAGTTATTGTGTCTGGAGCGTGGCAGAAAATAAATATTGTTGTTGATAAAATTTGATATGCCGTGACCTGAAAATGCCAAACACTGTCCCCAAAACAACAAATCTATTCCAAATTATTATAAATTGATTCCGAATCTCAATTGATTCCAAACTATTGTAGGTTGTATCCAATTATATATTTATTTTATTAATGAGCAAGGTAGGAGCGATTTACTGGGTTATTCAGTCAGCTTGGTGGATCACCTAAGGAGGAGTTCTGAATTGTCATTTAGAGCAATAGCCATGGTCTGTTTGACACCAACCTGCTGGTCATCTGATGTGTCCGTACGAGGTAGTACAGAATGTAGGTTGCAGGGCTTTTGAATATTTCCTTTAAATACCTGATATTATTGTAATCACACCGCAAGCTCGATCAACACGGGCGACAACACTGACTAAAATTTTGCTTTTATTTAAACACAAAATAATTTGTTCGTGAACAAAAAGTGTACTGCCAACTATAATTTCACATTAACCTTAAAGACCCTGTGGCAGAATTTTCAAGAGTAGGTTGTAGCTTGTTTGATCATGGCCAAGTTCTAAAATTGGAAAACATATCCTGAACAAAGTCTGCCTTGAAATAGAATATAAATGGGCTTTCACCCTGTTAAACAAAGGTTCTTAATTAATTACTGACTTTGAGAAATGTGATTTATCCCTTTTGGGAACTCAGGATTTTAAGTCAGGATTTCACTGGTGGTGGGCTCTGAGCTACCTCAGCGTGGCTGAGCCTTGATAAGGTCATGTGCCATGACCGCACGGTGATGATCAAAGCCTGAGTTGTGCAGCAAGGCGCATGTCCAGGCTTCCATTTCGGGTGAATGCGGTGTTTCACGTCATTTTACAGATGTGATTATTGCTGGCACTAGCTAAGCCATTGCGTACCATGGTATCGAAATGGGGACTACAAATGTATGGTACCCAGAGGCAGACTTTACAGCAGTGAGCATTGGTGACTATATAGTTTTAATGGGTCCTAATTAGGATGACACCGGTCTACCTCCTGGAGGTCAAGTAGCATATAAGAGAAATGCTCCTGAGAGCTGCCTTTTCGGGATAGCCGTGTTGACCTTTCCTCCTATCTCCTTGATGTTTTGCCTTCCACGTTGGAGGCATCTTTAGGCCCCTATAACGAAAGAGCAGCTCTTGAGAGCAATTCTCATACATCTTCTTTGCGATTCTTCGAAGCACGATGGTCAGCTTCTGGACATCGTTGTCTTTCAGCTCGGCCTCGAAGTGTTCGGTAGAATTCGCAGGCAATACCAAGTATTACCTTACATCAAGCTGTGAAAATTTACATCAATACATGGTAGGACATAGTAAAATATATTTTCATGGGTATTGTTGAATTTTGCCTGGGTCCCCAGAATCGCAACCTCCGTCCGTGCACACAGCCAGACACGCGGGGTACACGCGCGTGCGTGTGCAACCTCCGCCCGTGAACACGCCCAAACGCGCTGGGGAGCGCTCGCGTGAACACACACACGGGCACGGGTGCTGGGTGGGTGGTACGCGCGACGCACGGGGCCCCATAAGTGTGGTGGGCAGCTCGCCGCGCGCAGCGGGCTTGCGTGTGCGGTGGTGCGGTGCAATGGGGCGGCGGCGGTGGCCGTGAGCTTGGGCTCGTCTATGCCTCGAACTCGCGTGCGGAGCGGGGGAATGCGTGTAAAAACCCTGGTCCAGCCAGCTGGCCGGTTCGCCAGACGGCTTAGAAAGCGGCGTCCGTTTACGAGCAAGCTCGCCTCTGCTTCGCGAGCTCGCCGTTGACCGCAAGGAGAGAGAGAAGCCTTTCAGCGTGAATATTTTTCAAGGAATGCAGGGAAGAGCAAGTTACTGTCCAGCAGAAGACCTTTTAAGTGATCGGACAATTTGCTTCAGTTTCGGGAAGACGCCGAGCCGAGGCGTACATTTTAAACGCCCCTTTTCCAGCCCCAGACCTGCGCAGAGAGCCAACTGTGTGTGTGGGGGGGGGGGGTTGCCGGAGATTTTTGTTTTTATTTAATTCTTTCAACAAGTGAGCGATAGTCGGGTTTGGTGCAGTTTCTCCTGCAGAAAGATGGGTCAAGCTATAGTTCCAGGGAGACCGTTCCAGCCGGGAAACTGTAAGTCGATTTCTTTCATTTTTATTGCACATCTGCTGCAGTGCTGTTCGTAGCAAACTCGTCAATTGTCTAAACTGCTGTACTCTATAACCAGGGAGCAGTCTTAGTGGCAGCGAGCTGGGTAGCATGGCAATACGCATGTTTGCCACCAAGCCTCTTCACACAGAGACAACGGTTGTATTCTTAGAATTTCTGCCCGATAATTGATAAAGTATAAAATACAAAGTTTTTACCCTTACCGGCAATAAGAACACAGTGTTAAGTTGTTTCAACACCAAGTGAACACCTTTTTGCAAAGGTTCCATGGTTATGCCACAAGTATGTGTGGCTACCTGCACGTTGGAACCTTTGTAAAAAGGTGTTCACTTAGTGTTTAAACATCTTAACACTGTGTTCTTATTGCCGGTAAGGGTAAAAACTTTGTATGCTATACTTTATTTGTAACAACGGCAAAAAGCGTCCAATACCGATAATTGATGTTGGGGATTACCAATGCGTGCAGTTTACCATCAAGGGGATGTTACAACGCAATACCTTTTGCAAGATCTCAAATAAGTGAATGCACGGAGAGCATCTGGGAATACAATATGATCATTCCAAGTTAGCGAGACGTTTCAGCAGCAGCAAGGCAATGGATCATAGACATGATCGGTATTAAATATCCCCACCGGCGCAATAATCTTAAGTAGACACAGACCTCGTGAACGGGAGAGAGAGAGGAACCGAGCAGTTGTTATATGTGTGTGCGTTCAGTTGCGGCAAAGTGGTTAGGGCACTGTGCTACAAGCCCAGCGACCCGAGTTAGATTCCCAGCAGTATATCCTGAAGCTGCCGTGGTGTAGTGGGTAGCACAGTAGACTCGCAGGTCAAAGGTCGCTGGTTTGATCTCCTGACGAGGCAGTTGAAACAATGGGCCGAGTCTCTTACATCCTGCTACCTCTGTCCACTGAGCTGTATGAATGGGTTCATCAGTGTATTCACACGTATGTTTTCATGGCTCAATATATAAGAATTGTGTCAAGCGTTGGAGCGCTTGACATGGCGATCAGCAGATCGCGGGTGGTGGGGTGAAGCGCGGGTACCCCCACTTCTTCCAAGACATCCGGCCAGCGTGAAAGAGTCAGCCAAACCACCCTCTGTAGGGGCTCTCTAGAGCTCCCTCTAGTGGAGGCCCTTCTGCCAACAGTGGCGTGAGCAGGCAATTGCAGTACTTTACCTTGCTACACCTTACGTAACTTTCACTTGTTAAATAGGCTGGTGTGCCCTAACTCGTAACGAAGTTATCTGTCATAAAACGTTTTCAAGATCTGCCAGTACTCTAATTGCACTCTCTTGTAGACGAGGCAATGCCTATACCTTTGACATGATGGTTGAAGAGGCCGTGGTTATCCCTCTCTTGAGAGGGAATGTTCTGCATGCCATGTGGAAATGTTTAAAATTTTAATGACTATATGCTTTCTTTTTAAAATAGTGCTCTTTTAGAAACACAACACCGTGCACTGGGTGCACTAAAAAAACAACTAATTTCAGTTCAGGTTTCTCTTTCCTGGGATTATTTATATTCATTTCGGTTGTTTATGCCAACAATGAGAAACCCACTACGTGGGGAGGGAGGTATAAGAGCCCAAACATAAGCCCAAAAACTGACATTTTTGGGACGTGAGTCATCAATGTTTAAATTCCATGATGAAGTACCACACTGTGCTGCTTGTGAAATGGTGGAATTGTTTCGTTACTTTACTACTCTTCCAGGAATCCTGCCGCGGTGTGATGGGAAGCACACAGGATTTGAAATCCAGAGGTCGCCGGCTGTATTCGACCTGTAGGTGCGGCAGTTAAATGTTCATCACAGTCCGCCCTGCCACCACTGTCTACCCGGCAGTATAAACGGCTTCGCGACGCTCGTCCTTCCGATTGCGTGTGGTGGGGAAAGGTGTGGCTGCTGCTACGTCTTCCAACACGGCTGACCGACTCGGAAGAAAGAGTATCGTATACCTTGCAGAGGGCGGGGGGGAGTCTATAGAGTTTCCTCTAGTTGGAGGCCCTTTCGAAAGCAAGGGCGGTAGCAAGCAATTGCCAGGCTGCGCCTTGACCCTCTCTCTCACTTTTATTCACTTCACAATAGAGAGCACAGCAAGGTTTAATACCGCAGCGCTTTGGGCTGCGTTTGCACGTAAATCTGGTTTGTGTCTCCTGGTTGCTGACATTTTTTTGTTTCATATGGAATTTCCTCACTTGAAGGGGGGGTGGAGGTTATTCTTCCATAAAAAAACGTGAAGTTTTAACTGTAGCCTTAGCAGGAATGCACGATCACGATTGGCTGATCGAGGTTACTTGGCCACGTTCCACAAATTCTTTAATAGGGTACACCGGCCATGTTGAGTGGGCTTACATCTTAAGGTCTCCTGTTGGCGGAATGATAATTTCTGTGTTTGCATCCCACCTTACGTTGCGGTGTGCTTGTCATCGGCTTTTCCTCACCTGGGTGTTGTTTTGCAGAGTGCAGCCGGAGAACCGGGCTTAAAGGCCGCCTGTTTTGGGTGCTTTAAGGGTCTGATTTAGTTGAATTATCTTTTTCCCGCATACATCACATGTTTCAACCACACAATGGTATTTTAACCATTCGGATTATCTCAAGTGAGAACATACCATCAAATACTTCACAGCTTAATGCATGATAGTTGCTTTTCAGAGCTGTACTTTCGGTATAAACGTGTTGAATGCTCCCTCTCTCTTCTTTGCGACATTTCGCCTCACACGTTGGATGCCTGAGGATTCCTCCAACGTCGGGTGCGAAACGTCGCGAAAGAGAGAGGGAGCGCTCAACACGGCTATCCCGAAAGAACAGCTGTGAAAAGCAACTATCATCAACTGTTTGTTGAGCCTGCTGCGTGGCTCAAGGAGACAGTACAATGCCCATGTCAGTGCAATGAACCAGGGTTCTATTCCAGTTTTACATTTGGTATTCACGTGCCATTGCACAACACTTGCCTTAACCATTCAGACTATGTATTGATGTAGGTTTTCATGGCTCGATGTATGATAATTGCTCTCAAGAGCTGCTCTTTTGGGATAGCCGTGAAATGGCGAGAGGAGGAGTGCTCGATACAGCTATCCCGAATGAGTAGCTCTTAAGAGCAATTCTCATTCAGACTGTCTCCAAGTTCGATTCCAAGTTTACCACCGGCTGGTAGCAGAATATAAACCAGGATATCAATTGTAGCGGATCGTATGGTCTCATCCCAGACTTACGACTTGCTGCGTGAAATTGTTGATGCCTGTCAGAGGAATCTGTAAGGATGTTGTGCTTGTTTTCATGTAGATTTCACAGTGATGTGGTCGTGTAATTTATAAATAACGGTTCAAACTTGCTTCTCAAACATTTTTCTTTCTTAAACAAGATTCCAAACGACAGCTGGGGACAAAATATTATGATTTTTTTTTAACGGGTACATGATGTTTTTGTGTTTTTTCAGGCGATCGTGCTAAATATAGGCAACTGCATATTACGAGCTGTGTTTGCAAATGTGTTTGTGTGTGGGTGCGTATGCATGCATATATGTTAATCTCAGATTCTGTTTGTGCGTTATCCAGCTGATTATTAACTCCGGAACACGTTACGCTGTTATTAGCTGTTGACATGATCGTATCCTGGTTTTTAATTCATCCATTATTTATGTATATCTGATAATATGGTTATTAACTAATATGTTTGTTACGGGATTATTTCTCTGCAGGTGTTTTATTGCAAGTTTATTTTAGGAAAGCTTTCGAATTTAGTTTGAGGTGTGGTGTTAATCTTAGGTACATCCTATGGAGAGATTTGCGTTTGACAAAGGAATGTGGAATTTCCACCATTGGCCCAGTGCCAACAATGAACATGAACGCTGCCTTCTCCCTTTTTAAAGAGGTAAACACATTGACCTGACTAACTATGGATGATGGTTAGAATTAGGGTTTAGGTTGGTGATTCATATTTAGGCTATTGGGTTAGGTTATGGGTAAGGGTTATTGTCATTAAACAGAGTTACGGATATGAGCTTTTATTTAGGAAATGGTCATGGTTCATAATGCAGTTTCAGGTTAGAGGTATGGGTCAGAAACTTCGTCAGGAAGTTACGCTTCATGTAAGTGTTGAGCAATCGGTTTTTATTTGGCATTTAACATTTGAGTATAAGAGCACAATCTTCAATTGCTCCTCCGCACTTTGATAATTAAAGCGCTGCCCTGTCCTCGCGTTTCATCGGGAAGCAGGTGCGACGTGACGCGCAATCGATCCGTGACGTGCTTGCTGCCAGTTAGGGGGATAGCATGGAGGAGGATGGCGGCGGTGTGCGTTATGAATGTATCTGGGGCCCCTCACATGTCCAAGAGGCCCTGGAGGGGAGCGGGGCGATGGATCACTCCCCGAGGGGGCCGCGCTGCCTGCGTTGCTTGCCGTATGTTGTTCAGGCGAGTGTGCTGCTGGCCGTTTAATTGTTTTCACATGTGCCTGCTTGCCTGCCAAGCCGTGTGCTGTAACATAAAGGAAAGGGAGGATGTGGTGCGCGAGTGCAAGTTTGGGGGTGTCGCGGTACGTAAAGAGACCTTCAATGCTTGTGTAACTCTTGTCAGTAAAAAAAAAAATCACGCGGCGACTGAGGCACACTCACCACAGTGCTCACGTGCAGTGTTTTTGTCATGACCTGACGACCTCTTGCACAAATGCACGTGAGAAGAGTGGCAAGATTTTATTTTTTCTCTCCAAGAGTGTAGAGACAAGTATATGTTTTAGGGGTACTCCTGTGATATGGTCAAAACTGTATGAATTGTGGCAACGCCTGCAAATAGGTGGATCGGTTGCAATCAGGGTTTTTGTGACGGTGACAGACCAGTCGGAGCTTCAACTCATGTTTATCTCATGTTAAGTCTTGAGGTTCTGAGCGGCAGGCGAGTAGGAGTTAAACACATATATAAGTGACTGTACGAAAGAGTTTGCAGACATTGTTGGTTCGTATATACACAACTATTTGAATCTTCTTCTTTGCGATTCTTCGAAGCACGATGGCTAGCTTCTGGACATCGTCGTCTTTCAGCTTGGCTTCGACTATTTGAATGAACATGTGTTTAAGGGCAAAAGCGGCATCGTGATTTGAGTGCTATTGGTCTACATTTTATAGGTGACCATGATGCACACCCGTGTCACTTGATATTTCGCCATCACCATTTCCTTTATAACCTCGTAAGGGACCACACGAGCCTTGCTTGGGCTTTGCCTAGGTTGACTAGGTGTGTAGAGTTGGTGTAGTCAACACCATTACGGACCAGGGAGATAGAAGGGCAGTTTGGCATATTGTTTACTCCACCACAGCATCGTACGTTCCTGTACAAATGTCAAATAACGTACGGATGTAGGTTTCACGGCTTGATTCATGACGGTTGCTCTTCAGAGCTGTTCTGTTGGGATAGCCGTGTCGAGCGATCTCTCTCTCACGACATTTCGCTTCCCATGCCTGATGATGCTCCCAACGTGAGATCTTTTGAAGTGACCTGTTCCACATGGTAGGGGTGCGCACTGCACTTGAGCTACGTACCTCTACGCGAGTCATGACTCACTAGCTCTGTAATGTCTAGTTTTGTGTACAATAAATCACCAACAAACAATAACCACAGGCTCCGGCCGTACGCAACAACGCCCCTGTGTTTTCAGTTGTAGACAATCTGGGTGATTTGCAAGGCACACAAAAGCCACCAGCCAACACTACCAAGTAACACACACACACTCACTCACTTGATTGTTAGACTTGTTTTGAAGCCTTTGGGAGCCATTTAATAATACTCTCTGTTGGGGTCTTTTCCCGGTTTGCCGTGAATTTAAAATAATGACACCTTGATGCCTCGACTCCCAGTAGCACAATTGTTGTGTCATTGGTAATAAACAATAGACATTTTATTTTGGTAGTAATAATAAGAACGTGTATGTGTACATTTTATATATCAGTTCACTGCCGGATGAGGGCATCCCCACACATTGCAAATAGTAAGGGTTGTTTAAGCATACTTCACCACGCTGGTCTGTACTGGTTAGTGAAGATGGGGGAGAGTACAACACTACCTTATCCTGCCCATAGGCCGAACTATACCTGTGTTTTTGTGCATTGTGGTCACACATACAAACCCTATCCAGGCTCAAGCCTGCTGGCTTCTGAGTCAACTAAATAAGAACACAAGTAAAATAAACCGGAGTAGTTACGCAGTGGTTAACACTCTAAACCATATACCCAGCGACGTGCATTTGAGTCCCAGCCACGGGAAACATCAGGGTGATATGTGAACCGGTCCTGGGCCCTTTCATTTACCAGCCGACACTGATTGGTATGGTGAAGTATGATCGCTGATACCCCCCTTCCTTGACTGACATGGTGTGGGGAGGCCTTCATGCAGTGAAGTGACAGTCCTTCATCATACTACAAAAACTGAATTTAAATACAACCGTGTTACTGAACATGCGCAGAGCTGTCAATATTTTATTCTGCAGAGTTAGAACAAATTATTTACCTTTTTTGAATGCAGGGGCTCACCTGCACGCAGGTGCACCGACCAGGTGTGTGTTCTTTCTTTATGTTGCAGAATTAATAATGGATGAGAAAAAGGACATCCAGTCAATGTATTCCTGTATGTACTAATCCTCGGGGACAGTTATTAGAGATAGAATCGACTTTTTTTCTACCTATTTTTTAAAATTAGAAATGGCACTGATAATTTCACAGCATGAGAATTGCTCTGAATAGCTGCTCTTTCAGGGTAGCCATGGTAAGTGTTTCTCTTTTCTTCTTCATGACGTTTCGCCTCCTGCTTTGGAGTTCTCCTGCTTTGGAGTCAAAACTTTGCAGAGGAGAGTTGAAAAAACGCTCGCTATGGATATCAGTTCAGAGCAGTTCTTAAAAATAAATCTCATATATCAAGCCGTGAAAACCTACGTCAATGCATAGTCTGAACGGTTAAAGCAAGTGTTGTGCAATGGCACGTGGATACCAAATTATACAAACGCAAGTTGGAATAGAACCATGCATCTCAAACGTTTTGGTTCATTGAGTTGACATGGGCATTATATTGTCTCCTTGAGCCACCCAACAGTGTCAAAAAACATGTGATTGTATCTGCTCACTTGAAATCATCCGAATGGTTAAAATACCACTGTGATGTATAGTCAGTAGTCAAACAGCATGTTACTTGTCGTTATATATTTTATTCGTAACTGTTAACTGGGTTGACCACCTTTTTATTCGATTCGTGTATAATGGGGGTTGTATGGTGTGTCCAGAAGGGTGTCATGTATTATTAAAGAAAATGTACTGAAGGCAGCAATTAGTCGCGTCGAGAAAACCCACAACAGCTGCCATTTGCCACTAAGGGACAGTGACATCACCACCTCACTTGTGCCAGGCTGTATGCCATCAAAGCCTTGTGAAGTGTCGATAGCTTGTTGGCAGGTCACATAACACACCCAGGTGTAATGGGCCAGCTGACTGAGATGACTCGATGATCAGGGCAGCACTATTATCATCCTAATTAGGATGATGGTGACACTACAACCGCAGTTGATGATCCACCAACCAAATTTACCAACCCCTATATCATGATGCTCTACAAACAATTACCTATTAGGTATTGAATTACAGATGTGAGCACATCACACCCAGGCACTGAAGTAAGGCTGATTCACCCCAAGGGGAAACTCAGAAGAGGTGCCACTGATGTTGCTATGGCTGGGAATCAAAGTCAGGTCACCATATTCGTAGCAAAGTGTTGCTCCCTCACTCCCGCCAGGTTCAGTACCACTACGTTAGATTTTTGTAGCAAAAACAGACTACATTTTGCGGAGACATTCCACAACGAAATAACGAAATTGCTTACCATTACGGAAAGCTTCTGCATATTTGCCAAAACATTCACCATTGTTAGTTTCTCTCCATTTCTGCCCACTTTGGGCAATTCTGGCTCTGCACAACGAGTAGACGGGCAGAACAGGAGCATTTTTTGTTCTCAATCAGCCCCGCATGAATTGCAAAATTTGGGACCAATTTTATGAGAAAATGGCTACCATTCTGCCTCAATGTTGTGGAGCGACAGCCAACCTATATATATGAATTGGGCCCATAGTGTGTGATGCATGTGCGGGAGCGGTAGCCCAGTGGTTAGCGCACTGGGCTACGAATCTGGCGACCCGAGTTCGAATCCCGCTCACGGCCAACACCAGTGACG
>JAZEWU010000017.1:5787807-5817420 GCA_036362915.1 Geotria australis | reverse complement strand
GCGGAGTTCAATGAAAATGCAAGGGGCTGTGTAAGAAAATGGGAAACTGTAATTTAACATCGCGCTTCGAAGAATCGCAAAGAAGAAGAAGAAGACTCAGGTTGGTCCATTCCAGATATAATTTGGCCTCACTTGATGAAAGTGATAGGCAACTTCCTGCCGCTGTAGGACTGGGAGTTCCGATAGTCTCCATCTGTAAGGTGGCAACTAGGAGTTCACCAAGCTCGTTCTATAAGACTTTATGGATTGGATTCTTTGGCGCACGCGCATGCGGCATATGGTAGTTGCTGGTGTAGTCGTTAGCGCGCTGCGCTCTGAACTCGAGCTCGATTCCCACTCATGGTCATCACCAGTGAAGAATGTTTTAACTGGTCCTAGGCCTTCCCTAGGTCGACCTAACAAACGTAAACATCACCACCCACCTCCTCACGTGCTGTGCTGGCATTTATAGGTGCTGGATAACAGCACCTGACCCTACAGTCTTTTAAGTCTATACGAAGGATGTTTGTCTTTACTCTCTCAAGTGCAGTTTCGTAGGTCGACAGTTGTACCTGCCATGGGTTCATCCAATAATTTAATGGGATTAGTGGTGATAAACGGAAAATTGAGTTTGGTAGGACTTACACCACTGTCCAATTCTGCCTACCTCCACCATATTTTTTTTCTGATCATAAGTGGTTCAGAGGCAGAGGATATTCCTATGATAAGGGTAACAGAGTATGAGCTCGTTGTCACAAGTTGCCATGGATGAAAATCGATGACATGAGACTGTCGGTGGCCACGGTGAAGACGCTTAGTGATATAAGGAATGGTCCATCTTTGCCGTAGACGGGGAGGATCTGTGCACAAGTTGGTCTCCACCACTCGGAGGACAATCGGGGGACACGCCAACATATTAATATGTGCTACCACATTGTATGATATATGTGTGCTATGGCTGTGTTGTTTTACATAAAGGAAATGTAATTCTAAGTTTTCATTCTTGGTGAGACCACTGACAATATATCTTGGTAGAGATTATATGAAGCTCATTGAATTTATTGAGAAGAGTGGTGGTGATGGATAGCAAAAAACGAGCTATATTTTGTAAAAACAAAATAGAATGATAAATGTCAGTGATGTCTTGTGCAACATATAAAAAAAACCCACTGGATTGTATTCAGGTCTCTACCTTGCAAAGTAAGATATCTCAACGGCCTAACAAGTGGTTAAATAAAGGCTGTTGTTCAAAACACCGTTGCTAAGTTTCATCTGTGTTTCTCAAGCAAAAGCAACGTCGTGCTTTGGCGAGCTCTCCATCTGGTTAAACAAACGCAATTGAATTGTTTCGCAATTGTGTTCTCGACCAATTGTAAACACATCAGACGTATCGATCGCCATCGCGTCGCTGTCACATGTGGCGCGGTGAGCGTCGGTGGCCTCTCCATGCTGGAAAGAGGTCGTGTCCGCAAGTGAACAATAACAATTGTCTTTACATTTATATAGTAGCGCCTTTCACCCAGAGGCTCCAACGCGCCGCAGGATACTGCTGCACAGAGGTGGGGTAGGGAGCCATCGTGGTCTGTCAGTGCCAACCTGCTGGACACTGCGTCCTATTTACTACGGTTTTATCTGTCAATTAATCAATGAGTGTTTTTTTTTTAGTTGCGCCAGGAATGCGGAGAACCCGGAGGGGAAACTCACGCAGAACAGGGGTCGAACGCGTCAACTCTGCCTCACAGGAAGGCGCCTGAGGCGGGAATCGAACCGCCTTGGCGGATGTCACCGCTGCATTGACACCCTGCGGAACGGGGCGGCGCCGTCTTGCGGGCGACGAGAACCAACGCCCGTCTTCCTTTGTCTCCTCCTTTGCCGCCGGGCCCGGCTGGTTACACGGGAGCACACGGAACTGCGTTTTCAGCTAGTAACGGTTTCCATGGCAACCAGAATTTTAACCCTGGAAGCAGAGGTTTACTTAACGTATGTGTTGGCATGTACCATTTACCATGGCATGGAGGAGTCCATTTATAAAACATATTTGCTTATTCGTTAGCCCGAACAACCAACGTTGTATTGTACGGGCGAATGAGTTAGCACTGTGGGCCTTCCAGATTAAATTTGCACACCGTCAATTGTTTTCACGTCTGAATATGCAGGATAGGTGGCTGCGCGATTATTGCAGTGACCTAGTGATTCATGCACTCACTGCTCCTTCATCCCAGTGCAGCGTTCTTTACCATCGGCAATTGGTTTTTGATTTTGACACGGATCTCACCTAGGTCAGCGCAGTATTAAATTTGTACCTAGAGTTCAGCATTCAACGTTATTACTGGAGAGACATACATCATGCCGTTGTAATGGTCGCGTTACTTTAATGCATGTCATGCTTGCCTGAATAGGTGCTTGCTTTAAACACATATAGTCCAGCTGCATAAGCTGTAAGGCTATATAGGGATATTTATCAGAAGTTGGGAATAGTAATTACAATGATTAGTGCATTTGGTAGTCACCCCATTCTTAAAGTGAAAGGCTATCATGAAGGCACAATGTGGCTTTAACACTTAAGCAACGTGGTCACCATACGGCCTTTATATTCGTCTTTTTTTCTGTGCAGCCGCGTTGTAGCTGTGCCGAATCAGCGAGGCGCAGCCTAGGAACGGTGACGTACCTTGCGTGCGATGTCAGCAGCGCGTTCACATCGCACGCGGTGAATCAGTCGAGCGGCTTGCAGATGACGCGGTGTGACACTGAGCGGTGCCGTTTAACGTCACTCGCTGAACATGTCATTAACCCCGCCCCTGGCCCTGCCTGACCTCGAGCCAGAATCAGACGGCCTCTGAGGCCAACATATCGCGGATTGGTTCTGGGTTGGCTTGGTCAATAACCAGTGGAAACCACCTGTGACGCTTGGACGTACCAGTAGAAAAGAGTGTTGATGTAGGCGCCATGGCTTGTCGCATGAGAATTGCTCTCAAAAGCTGCTATTTTGCGATAGCTATATCGAGCGCGCCTCATCTCTCCCTCTCGCAGCATTTTGCCTGATGATGCCTCCAATTTTCGGAGGCGAATGGTTGTGAAGAAGACAGGAGAAACGCTCGACGTGGCTATCCCAAAAACACAGCTCTTGAGAGCAATTCTCCGTGTAAAATAGGTCATCATGTGCCCTTGTTGTGTTTGGCCGTCGGCTCGTTTACATCGTGTGTCCGTGTGTGCGCGTGCGCAGCGGAGGAGGTTGCTCGTCTCGCCGCCATGCGCTCCGAGTCCTTGGTCCCCGGCGCGCACACGCCGCCAATCCGCCGGCGCAGCAAGTTCGCCACCCTCGGCCGAATCTTCAAGCCCTGGAAGTGGCGCAAACGCAAAAGCGAGAAGTTCAAGGAGACGTCCGCAGGTACTGAGCCGTTCCTCCGCTGGACTAGCGTGAGTCAATCGTGATCTTGGCTCTGATATTGAGAAGTCCTAGCCTTGAGTTTGAATGTCCCAGCCAAGGCATTGATTGCATGACGGTAAATTTTACACAACGAATGCATTTCATAATAATTAAAACAAACATATGTAAGCCCATCTCCTTTCGATGAGCCGGTACTTGCATTATCCTGAGCAAAATACCCTTTGCATGCATTGGCACGTAATGAAGAAATAATAAATTACACTCCCACCGTGCTCGTCCCTCGTTGAAGGGTATCAGTATGGTAATTGGAGGACAGGCAGCGAGCGCTGGTGCATGTACAATTGAGTCACGCCTCCTGTCACTGTAACAGAACACTGCCCAGAAAGGTCACCCAGAGATGAGCCATGCTCCCTTGGAACATTTTCTCGCGTTAAAGGACCACTCTGCAGATTGAAAGCCTTGTGTTTAGTTTTTCACATGTAGTACATGTAAACTTCTTCATTCGTTTACAAAAAATACAACTAATATTCATTACAAAGTATGTTCTCTCCCCCATTGTTGCAAGTCTATTTGAGTGTAATGTTAGCGATGAGCCTACAGCACGCTGCGATACCAGGAACCTGGCTTTGTTTCCAGGCCTTCTGAAGCTTGGGAAATTAGTATTTACACATCATCTGGTTTGCGATGGACTGGCGTCCCATCCTGGGTATAGCCCTGCCTTACGCCCTGTGTCTTCCGGGATAGACTCCGGCATACCGCGACCCTGTACAGAATTAATCGGTTTCTGAAAATGAATGAATGAACATCATCTCGTATTTGTTCGAGGCCGAGGAGCTGAAAGACAACGATGTCCAGAGGCTGACCGTCGTGCTTCGAAGAATCGCAAAGAAGAAGATCTCGTATTTGTTAAGGGTTTTGTAATGGGCTGTGCATCCAGAAACAAATAGCGCAATGGCTTACACTTCCTGAAGGATACCATCCCAGAGTCTGTATTATCCAATTCATGACAGATAGCTTACTTTGATAAATGTCCTGCTATTCAAATTATTGGGTAGTGTCAGCAATCAAACTGTCATCTCCATGTAAAATTGGCACAGGGGTGAGCACAACGAACTCCAGGCTCTCATAGCCTTCTGTCCTATCCTGGGGCTTGCAGTCACTTGAGAGGGTGATGACATATTTATTTTTGTTTGTGCGAGCATGGGATGTCAGTCTAGGTTGTCAGCACAGCTGGCTCCAAGCTAACAATAATAGAATGATATCGATAATGCAGCTGTAAAATGTAATGATGAATACAAAACGTGCTTAATCCAAAGCACAACATACTTTAATATGAATTAAATTCGACCGATATAAAATCTCTTAAGGCAATATGTAAACCAAAAGTGAACATTACGACGCTGTGGCAGTAATGAATGCAAAGACGTATTTCGTGAGGCTAAAAATACTCTACCATGTGCCCTCAAACAGTAGACTGCATGGGGACGCGCGGTGCAGCCTTTGCCACCCCTGCAGCCACATGACATAATGTCGTATCGCTTCCGTCTCCTCGTAGCACCAGCCGTGCCCCTCACTTTCAAGCTTCAAAGCGGCACCGTTGGGTTTTTTGGTTCCATGCTAGCGATGCATTCTAAACGACCTTGCTGTTCTTCGGCGCGCATAAATATTAAATGGTTGGGTCTTAAGACTGGTTTAATGCATTATTCTCTTACCCTGGACCGTATAATTAATGAATAGAATTGCCCGAACATGCCAATTGCAGGACCGCTCCTGAAAATAAGTCTTGAAACTGGGTGAGGCTTTTTTTGGGTGAATAACGGGCATTGGTGTGTATTTTTTTTCTGATGAAGGCCAAGAGTAAATAACCGTGTTTATTTTAATTGTTAGTTTTGTGACACCGTAATATGGTGGCTGGTGGTTTTAGTGTAACTGCTGCCTTATGTAGTGGTTGAACAGTAATGTTTAATGGTAACATTGGGCATGCAGACACAATGGGTGGTCTAGCTGAGGTGCAGGGTGGTACTGCTGACTGGTCTGGTGAAAGGAATTGGGCCAACTATTGGTAAATGCTCTGGTCTTCTTCATAATTGTTACAGGAATCAAACAATCTACTTTAGAATAGAAGTCCTATGTGCTAACCCCCTACACCACAACATCCACAACACCGGGATATTTCACTAATTAATTCACGTGGAGCTCTCACACTCAGTGGTCTGTTGACGTAAGCAGTGCCTCGGGATTGTCAGCGTCTTAATCTGGAGGAGTGAACAGCAGGCACTGTATCCTTTGTGTGTGTGCGTGTGTAACACGGCTAAGACTGCGCTGGCTTGCCACATCCCATGCCCCACTGCCAATTATGAATTAATGAGCGTATTCGGAGTGACACTTTCGCCCAACGGGGAGATAAAAAATATATTTTCCAGAAAACTCGCTTTTCTAATGTATTCATGTAGGTTTTCACAGCTCGATGTCTGAGAAATACTCCTAACAGCTGCTTTTTGGATAGCCATATTTAGTGTTCCTCCTCTGTCCTTTGCGACGTTTTGGCTCCCATGTTAGAGGCAACGTGACATTTTTCAGCCAAACCATTCAGAAGCCTGATAATGCCTCAAACGTTGGAGGTGAAATGTTGTGAGGGAAAGAGGAGGAACGCTCGACACGGCAATTCTCACTTCATTAGTTTCTTCAAGTAATTGCTGAGATGGAGCGGCAAATAAAACAGTTTTATTCCAAACGCAAGGAAGGCAAAGTGCGCCACACAAAGCACAGCACTGTGCCTCTCAGAGCCTATCGGTCACTGTCGCGATCACAAGGAGCCACGTTATATGTTCGATTGCAGTCCATTGTGATGTGCTGTATAAGGAGAGTGTGCAATAGACATTACAGCCAGCCGTTACTTTCACAAGGGGCTGTAGATCACTAAAATAGCTTGCCTGAAAAAGCACTGTAAGAGGCAGAGTGCATTGGCCAATTTCAGAAGTAGGCTGCTTCTTTGTAAAAAAAAAAGTCGTGAGTTGGGCGTTCTGAAGAATTACTTCTGAAGTGTTCAGTCTTGTAGAAAGGCATGTACATGTCTTATGAGAATATGCAGCAGATGTATTTGTTTTGTTTTAATGGCATTCACAAAAAAATTAAAAACATTTTGATTTTACAAGTTCCAACCATTGTGTATCTTAGTCCTTTTGTATCATGTCCACATTTGCCCCAACATTCTTATTGTAAGGTGAAGGTAAAAGTGCAGCCTGCTATGTTTTGCTCACTCCACTGCTGGCAGAAGAGCTTCCACGAGAGGGGTCTCTAGAGAGCCCTTGTGGACGGTATTGGGGCCTACTCTTCCATGGTGGCCATATGTCTTGGCAGAGATGGGAACACCCACACTTCACCCTGCCGATACAAAAGACAAGTACATCTTTTCACGTATTTTATCCCAGGTCCCTTTTTGCCAATAGTACGTATTGTGTCGGCAGGCTCTGACCTTGTTTGAATAAATTAAATTAACCGTTGCTGTTTATATACAGCGCAAGGTGATTGAGTGTGGTTGTTTAATCGGCTGAGTGATGTTGAAAGTTACGTCGTTATGTGCGGCGGCGCACACAATGTAACCGGCGTACTGGGGCAGTGGGGTTGGCTGAATCATGCAGACATCAATCACCATGTGTAGGAAATACCTGCCACGAGTCGGTAACACAGCAAGTGGGTTTCTGTAGCTATTTCACCATTACTCTGTTATTTGTGTGGGTTCTCCCTTGACGTTAAAATCCAAATGCTCAATTCGTAATTTGTGAAACATCTGAAGCAGCAACCCTTCTGAACAAATATACTTTTCTTCAAACTCAGTTGAGTATCTCCGTGGTAAATGAAGACTGATTATTATTATAACAGTTTTGATCTGTCCTAATGAGTTAATTTATCTTTTTATGCTCTTAGGCTCCAACATCTATGTCTCTACCAGTCGTGATGTCCCCCTTTCCATGTGTCTCATATAACCTCTCGGCGTACACGAAAAATGGGCTACTGTTGCCACCTCTAGAGGTACACATATCCTGGGACATATCACGGGAGGAAGAATATCTTACAATACTAAAATTGGGGAGAACGTCATGTAAATGCTTTGCCTTGAGTGGTGTATTACTACGCAACTGATGATATCTTGCTCTTGTAAAATCCTGGCAAGACTAACATATTATGTGGACAGCTACCTTAAACGGAGGACATCCGCTGAAAACCGAAAAGAATAACAACCTTAATGCGCTCGCAGTCCCGGCTGTGTTGCTGTGCCCCAGTGTGCCCCCTTGTGTCTTGACACGGTCGTGTGGAATTTCTCTCCCCCGCTGAAGCTGAGATTTCCCGTTCTCGCTCGCGAGCACTGGCGAGCAGTCGCTGGGCCGTGTGTGGAGCCAAACAGCAGCACACGCATCCGCTCACCCTTGGCCCTGCACCCAGCACGCGTGTCATTCCGCGACACGCTTGCTACCGATGGCTCGCCTACAGGCAGCAGAGTGATTTCCAGACTGTTCCTAATTTACAGACCTTTCCTAATGCACTGCTGGATGGAAGCCTCTTTGTGCCATGTAAATCATGGGAGTTGTTTGACCATGCCTCATCGCGCAGGTCACTGCATCGTGATGAACCTGAGGTGGTCAAGACTGCTTAAAATATAATTTGACTGTAAATTTTAAGTATAGCCGGGAATCAAACTTGGGTCACCGGGTTCATTGTGAAGTGCACGAACCACCGCACCATCGATTTCCTCTGTTTAACCGAGACCCTCATGCTTGGTGCCTTTATTATGAAATAAATTTATAAAACTAAAACGAATTAAAGTCCATCCCTTGTATAGAGGAGGAGTGAAGGATCATACTTGAGAAATTATCTTATTGAAAGGCACAAAAGAGATTTCTCACAATTGAATATATGACTTGGCTACACATCTTTGAGAATAATTTGAAAACAAATCGTGCTGCCTCTTGAGTGGCTAAATAAACACTTGACGTAACTCATACTCATAGCTGAAAAGCAGTTTTATGGCACATTTATGAAAGCATCTATAAAATATATTGGATGGAAATCACCATGAATATTTATGAATGCCCTTCATAAGGTAGCATAATTTATGCATCAGCAAACAGATCAAGGCTTTTGCATTTGGGAGCATATGTTCAGAGCTTTGTGCTTCACTCGTATGTGTTGCCAAATTAGCCACACATTGAAGGCCACATCACAGGTGGTATTGGACGAAAGACGCCGCTAATTTGAGGTGGTAAGGTGGCTCAGGACTCACAATTGCCACGTCAGTGCATCGAGCCAGGCTGTTTGAGATCCTGGAGTTCTAGTTGTGAGCAGCCACATTCGATTAAACCGTGTTGTTTGGTGTATTCGGTTTCAGGGTATCCCTATACAGTGTCAATACAATTGGTATTCATATTTGTTCCATCTGTGACCATTTCTGTATTTGACACTCCGTCTCTCCTAATACGGATTACATCCTTCCGAACATGTACAGGCATAGAATGGGTAACAAACATGGGTCGCCAGTTTGATCACCACACGCCACATTGGTGCAACTTCCTTAAACCCTCTCTCTCCATCAACCCAGCAGTATAAATGGGTACACCACAGTTGGTGGAGTCTCGTGTGGTGGAGTAAAGTGTAATCAATTCGCATGTTTGTTGTGTGGCAGGGTATTTTTCTGCTGTGATAATAAACATCTATCTATCGAGTCTATGTGGAAGAATAGACTAAAATGTTCTCTAGATAAGGCTCTAGAGCTCCCTCTATAGGATACCCTTCTGCCAGAAGAAGCGTGAGCAAGACATTTTATGGTTACACCTTTACTTTTGCCAACATGCATCATAGCGGGAGTCCCACTGGAGTTGAATCGTCGTTTTAAAAAGTAAAAGCTACTTGCACAATTACATTTTCGCTTACTCTCATATCAGGCCACAGAGCTTAGTTGTGTGGCGTTTGAGTGTTGAACTCTCTAAGTGTATAATCATCTGGTCACTGTGGTTTCTTACACCACACTCACTTTATGAAGTGCTGGCCCCAGTGAAGCTTTCCTAGGTAACAGTTTGGGGAATGTATGTTTTCCATAAACGTTTTGGAAATATAATATAAGTTGAACACAGGAAAATAACTTTACATGAACACACTCAAGCATCAGGAACATCACAATGGTTATTGAAATATAGTCAAAATTCACAAAAGTCTCAAAGAACAAGAGCTCGTCACTCGTAAATAATATAAATGACTTCCATGGCACCCACATAATTTTCTACGTTATCTCAAGGAATGAGTCGGCGCACTTTCTCTGTCTCCTGCTGCGTCTCACTTGCTGCGTTGCTTTGACGTTTGCAGCGCTGGAGAGAAAGTTCTCCGAGCGACAGAGCAGAGAGCAGCTCATCCAGCGCGGCCTGCTGAAGGAGGCTCCAGAGAAAGGTGAGAATAGTGGACAGCGCGCTCGCTGCAGAGCGAGCTGATACAAGGACAACGGTTCGATTCCTGCTGCTGGCCTTTCTAGGTTTTTAAGAGCCATTCCCAAGGTTTGCATTGTCTGCTGCAAAGTGGATGTTTAAAAACTTGATCATTTAAGAGTCAAGTCATTGTTTGCTTGTATCATAACACATCCATAACTTTCCCTTTTCTGTACTTGTTTGCCTATCTGCCTAAACACTTGACCGTCCACCTGCACGTTTGTTTTCCTGCCTGCTTGCCAACTTGCGTGCCTACCTATGTACCAACTAGAGTTATAATTTCTGAATTGTTATCAATTGTACGCCAATTTTGCTACACGCATGGTGTGAGGCGCCAAGTTTAATCTTCCAGCTCTTTGTCACTTTGTAGACCGACCCAGACTGCGCATGCATCATTGGCCTCCGTGGAAATTCGGCCAACGAATGGTCACACTGGTGGCATATAAAGAGCGTCGCGTTCGGATTAAACCCGACGCGTGGACTCGGCAAAGTCGCTGCGTGGGTACCGCTTTCGGCCGCTCACAGTGCGGATGCGAGAAACCACCCACTGGCAACTTGTTGTGACGAACGGCGGTTGCACGCAGATGGAGAGCTTGGGGCTAAGGAGGGCGAGGAGGGTGGGCACACGGCAGAGAACGGCCACACGGTGGGCGAGCAGCCGCTCCTGTCGGGCGTCGCCGAGCTCGAGGAGACCGAGACGGCGACGGGGTCGGCGACGGAGACCGACAGCTGCCCCGAGCCGCAGCCGGGGCTCCCCGAGGACACGGGTGAGAGTGGCGAAAATGGCCCCCAGCACACACTTGGTTGTGTTCACGTTTGAAAATAATGCAGTGCCAACGCTTCTCATCTGTGGCCAGTGCCGGATTAAGGCATGGGCTTTAGGGGCTGCAGCCCAGGGGCCTCCGCCAGCTGGAGGGCCTCCAGAGATTAATTGAAAAGTTATTTCAGTTGTGAACGCTGAATCAAGTATAAGTACTTTAAATTAGCTATTTAAAAAAGGGTTCAATTAATATACTGTATATATATTTTTGTAGTAAGCATACTACGGCAAAAAGAAACACTGTACTGTATACATGTATATCGCATGACTGGGGGCCTCACGGTATTACCTGGGGCCTTCCAGTACCTGTAGCCCAGGGGCTGACACAATCTTAATCCAGCTCTGTCTGTGGCGGTGCACCTAGATCTACAGGTATAAGGAAATGAACTGCAATGTAGTACATGTGGTGTGCTTTTGCCACTCCACTGCTTTTGTGGCGGCTGCCCCATGGTTTTGAAACAATATTGCTGTGAGCTTGAGGCGACTCACTACCTTTTATGTGCCACCTTAGATCCCTATTAGAATTACAATTTTTGCCTAGCTGCAATTGCAAAAATTAATAGGTGGTTTGAAGGGCTGCAATATGCTCTTTCCTTGTATTATGCAATACGCTTCTTCAATTTAATCCAATCACACTTTTACAATGTAGCACTTCTTTGTCTTTTATTAATTTATTGGAATTATTTGTTCATTTTTGTCCTGTGCAATATTGTGTGTTACTGTTTACTTTATGGTTAAGGTTATGGTTTCATCTTTGCACAATTTAATGCTGTAAATTCATTGTATTACCTTGTGATTTTATATATTTTTTGCATTGGTTAGTTCGTACATTTATCGCAGGAATCCCGCTTCTCGAGCTTGCAAGCTCACTGGATATTTTCTGCTTTAATAATTAACATCTATCTATCGCTGTTGGACGAGGGTCTCCCCATGCCACGTGGCTTATCAGGAAATCACTTGTCACTGATGTTATCTTTGCCCTGGAATTAAACTCAAGTTGCCAAGCTTTACAGTTTAATGTGCCATCTGGAATGCATACATTTTATCATCTGCAAATTCTCAAGGTATTTGAAAACAATATTTGTGCATAACAGGGTGACTGATGACTCAAGACCATCATCCCTTAGACAGTCTACATGGGAAAGCATAATTTCCTGCGCTGGATTGTGAAACACAACAGCTCCAAAATCGTTCTTGGAGGGAAACGCAGTTAACCTTTGGCTTTTGCAGCGTGTCCCTTTCACGCCATTGCCACACAATCCGGATCAAACGCACGTCTGTAAAGAAATGAAAAGACCCGTCGACGTTTTCGCGTTGCTTCCCCAGCAGAGCCCGGGCCTTCGCCAGCTCCGGCGAGCTCCACCGCGTTACCGCTGCCCCACACTCCGCCGTCCATGCCGCCCAAGAAGGGCCCGCCGGTGGCGCAGGGCAGCCGTGAGTCGGCGGGGAGCGAGACGCCGCCTCCATCCAAACAACCGCCCGCCTTGCCGCCAAAACCACTCGCCCGCACCTGCGCTCACATTACCGGTGGGTGCGCAGGAAGTGCACCGATTCGGTTAACACTGAACCCTATCCTCTGTTCTGTGTGGGTTTCCTTCGGTTTCCTCCCACAACTAAAAAAAAAACCCACTCATTAATTGGTTGGCCGATAACATCATAATATATAGGAAGCAGTGTGTGGCAATATGGCGCCGGAAAACCGCCTGGCTGCCTCCTCCGCCTTTCTGCGCTTTCCTCGCGCCGCTGAGTCCTTCTCGTCGAATTAATATCTTCAACATTGAATGAATATGTGCACATTATAAATGTAAAATTATTATTATTATAATGCTGTTACTGTGGATCCCCCCCCACATGGATTGTAACCGTATCTTGGTGGAGGAGAGGTTTGCGTGTTCCTATGAACTCCAGAGCTATGTCACCTGGAGTCCCTCCTGCTAGGGTCTCCCTTGGTGAATGGGTCTGGGAGGAGGTTCGAGACAAATAGCCATCCGTAAACCCTCCGACTAAAGGAGGTTATATATTAGTTTTGGGTTCTGTGCTAATGTAATCCTGATCCAGGTCAACTCAACCGCATCATAATAATCATCGTAAAGTCAAGTAAATGAGCACCATCTGACGACGCTCCACTTCTTTGTAGGAAGTAGACAGTGATGCTTTGAAGACATTCCTCAGCTTTGACATGTGAATGTAGAATTTCCACCACGGGCTCAAAACCTCCAATGTAGATGAGCACCACCCAGTGATAAAAAGAACAGAGGAATTCATGGACGGTGGTATTAATGATGGCTAAACGAGCTCGTGATACTGCCATGGTGTAATGGGCTTGCAGTCCACAGGTCGCCACTTCAGTCTCCCAGCACGGCAGTTAAAATAATGGGGTGAAGTTTCTTACATCCTGTTATCTCTGTCCCTCGAGCAGGTTTTTTGTTGTAATTGGTGCACCACAGTTGATCAGCAGGTCGTGTCTGGTGGAATAAAGCGCGGACACCCACCTCTTTCAGGAAGTCTTCGGAGGTCGTTCCGCCAGCAGGAGCACAAGGAAGACAGTCACAGGAATGCCTTTTGTCCTTCTGTCCATAGAGGAGCCACCTCAGTCACTGCAAGTTCTGCGCCGAGCGTGGGCAGTGGCTGTGCTGATGGTGGTCGTGCGCCTGTGTCCCTCCGTTCCTCTGCAGGGGACTCGGTCGGCCAGGGCGGCCGCTCTTCCCCGACGGCGCCACCCAAGAAGGTTTCTGCTATCAGCGCGGCAGCCGCCGCCGTGGAGTCGACGCTGTCAGCTCGTCACAGCGCTGCCCGGCACGGCCTGGCGCACCAGATCTCTGCCCCTGCGTCCCTGGCCTCCACCAGCTCGATATCGGCGCCGTCGCACAGTCACGGCGTGGCACAGTCGACACCGCTGACCGCCACCACCGCATCTTCGGGCGCGCCCTTCCACAACGCCACGGGCCCACATGGAACAGTGCCGCCTTCGCCGCACTTGTCATCCCTCCACTCCCAGCATGCACCGGTGGGGTTTGTGCCCGCCCAGCATTCTGCGGGGCATCCCCTGAAGACGCCGAGTAGCGTCATCGAGGAGCTCAATCGGACCCTAGCAATGGCCGCCCACCGCCTGGAATGGTGCGTATGGCTGCGGGCGGCTCACGACAATCGGCAGACATCGGGTGGCTAAAGCATGCTGAGTAGGCACAGTGGGGAGTGCAGGTGATGCATCGATAGGATGGACTACAACATCTGGATTTGTCCCATTACGTCCTCCCAGCGAGCCTCTGCCATTTGGAATTAACCATACATCCCAATGTAAAACTCTCCTGAACATGTCTTTAGACTCGGTGAGATTCAACATAATTAATGACATTATTGTAATAAGATATTTTGAGAGATAAAAAACAGTGGTTAATTGAGATATGTTGTTAATTGGCTACGATTGATGCCTGTCGTTGTGCATTCACCCTGACTCACGTTGTTTTCTTGACAGTTATTGAAACCGATTGCTTATTAGAAATTGGTGACAACTGTAGTGCTCCTGCTTCTGCTGATTGAGACCTGTTGCAATATGTGATAAATTGAGACCCTTTACTTATTAATACCGATTTCCACGGAGCTTTCTGCCAATTGACGTGTGGAGTTTGTGTGTTCTCCCCCTGTTCTGCGTGGGTTTCCTCCGGGCTCTCCGGTTTCCTCCCACAACTTAAAATAATACTCATTACTTAATTGACCGATGGTATCCTAATATATAGGAAGCAGTGTGTGGCAATATGGCGCCGGAAAACCGCCTGGCTGCCTCCTCCGCCTCTCTGTGCTTTCCTCGCGCCTCCGAGTCGTTCTCTTGTCGAATGATTACCTTCGACAGTGAATTAATATGTGCCACGCGTTATAAATGTAAAATTATTATTACAGTTGCCGCTATACTGATCCGCGCCGCGTCGCATTTCGTCCGCCACGTTCCAACGTCTCCTGTCCGCGCCGTCTCAGCTTCCACAGCTCGGAGGCGGCGCCGGCTCCGGTCCCCAGGGTGGAGGTCTCCGAGGTCCCCACGGTGCAGCTCCGCGTCCGGGCCCACCGCGGCGCGGCGGTGGCGGCGGCGGTGGCGGCGGCGGCTGCGGCGGTGGCGGCGGGAGGACGCAACGGCGACAACGATGACGACGATGACGATGATGATGACGGGGTTGGGGGCTGTGACGAAGACAGCGACAAGGAGAACGCCTACTCCGAATCGGACTCGGACGGCGAGGAGGGTGACGGGCCGGGCGGCCCTCGGCTCCGCGTCAAGAGTGAGTGCAGACCCCGGGCAAGGCAGTTGTGTTCGTTCGGTCAAAATGAATTGATTTAATAATAATAATAATCATTTTACATTTATAACGCGTGGCACATATTCATGCAATGTCAAAGGTATTAATTTGATAGAATGACTCGGAGGCGCGAGGAAAGCGCAGAGAGGCGGAGGAGGCAGCTATGCATTTCAGATTTGTATGCCGGTCTGCCTTTAGTAATTGCAGTACATGTACTTTCACCCTAGCTTGCATCATGTAATGCACTGAAGTTTTAGCCATCAAGCAAATGTTTGTCCCTGCACTGTGTTGCCCTCCCCCCTCTCCCGCACTGAGCAAGGTTCCCTGGCTTCTAAGGTAATGCGTAAGGACTCGCTGGCGATCAAACTGAGCAACCGGCCCTCCAAGGAGGAGCTGCAGGAAAAGAACATCCTGCCTCGGCAGACAGATGAGCAGCGCCTTGAGATGCGCCAACAGATCGGCACAAAACTCATCAGGTAGGTGTGTGCGGGCTGAGTGCTGGGGCCTGCAAGTCTGCGGTTATAGTTGGTTTCTGAACATGGTTTGGACTTCGTCAATGTCGACGTGTGTAGCAGGTGGTGTGAGGTGTCAGTATTCGTGCCGGAGAGACATTACTGTGTGATGGGCTGTGTTATCAATGTTTACATATGCAAGGAATTCCGAGCACCCGGAGAAGACCCACACATGCAAGGAGGTTACACTATATCCTATACAGATAGAACAACTTCTTCTTTGCGATTCTTCGAAGCACGATGGTCAGCCTCTGGACATCGTTGTCTTTCAGCTCGGCCTCGAAGTGTTTAGTAGAATTCGCAGGCAATACCAAGTATTACCTGACAGCTGAAATTATTCCAACTGAAATGATTCCACATTTTGCTATACTGCTTTCTCCTGGCAAGTCTGGGTATTGCATCTCGACGCGTCCCCGGGAAGGGAGTTTCACAACATTAGTGCCAGCCACCGAGCCGCGCTTCTTCCATAGCGCTGGCTTTCAGAAGTGCATGGCCACCAACGATTGCCTAATTTATCACAGCTCCTGCGGTCACTGTTCCCATGAACTTCACGCCTTGGTAGCTCCTCCAGTGTCAAAGACTCGTTTTACCAGATTTACTCTTTCCGCTCGTCCGTGCTGCGTTCAGCTAGAATGGTGCAGACCAGTACATTGCATTTCCGCCTTCCTGCCTCATATTGCTCGACTTTGGATCATCCTCCCATTGTATCTTTGCCGAAGTTCCTGTATGCAGGTAGCTTGTTAGTTCATGTAATTGTACAATATACAAGTAACCATGTACATGGACAACGTCGACTCCCTGCCGTGTGTGAATGTAAAAGGTGATGTGAAGCCACACTCCCTCCTCCCTGTGCTCAGAGGAATTTAGATTGTATAAGTTGTTATTTTTGTATGTAAAGTATCCAATTTGGAAATTACAAAGGCTCAACACGTATTTAAGTGGATTTCCTACACTCTAGGCGAGTTTAGCTGCTGGTCACCTGACAGAAAATGTGTATGAGCGGGTGTTGCACAGGTTTAGGCAGATGTAAAATCTATATATACATTAATTTGCTCACTCGTGTGAACACCACATGCTGGGTTTAAAGTCACATTAGGCCACTTGGTAAATCTCGTAATATTTGAGAATTTTACAAGAAACCCTTTCCCCATGTGAACACCTCAAAAGAAGGTATATTTTGTCCGATCCACAAATTGACTGTCATGTTTTCCAATGTAAAAACGCGTATTGATTAATTTATGCACGTGTCTTATGTCCGCGTGTCTGTGTGCAGGCGGCTCAGCCAGAGGCCCACAGCCGAGGAACTGGAACAGAGAAATATTCTCCGGTGTAAGTAGAGCGAGGAGCGTTGTTGGGCATCTGTGCCATTACCCACGTGTCACTGTAGTCTTCTCCGCATCATCGTTGATCTACCTTGCACTGCGCGTCTGTGGTGTAGAATTAACACATAGCGCTTTGTTCCAGAATTAGTGTAGGATTCGTCAGGTCGTGTGAAATTAAAACCTGTGAATTTCACACCATTTTTTTAGGTTGCTTAGTACTGCTCAGTGTGGGGTTGACGTGAAAATGAATGGTTGCAACAGGAAAATATATAAACTTATTTTCAAATACATTTCCTCAGAACTGTTTTTACATTTATGACTAGGTGTGGTACTCAGCTTAAACTGGATGATTTTTACAAATATATTAGTACATTATTTTGTTAATCACCTTTCCACATAAAAATATAAAAAATATTTTTTCATCCATCAGCCCTTCAGATTTTCAAACTAATATTAACCAGCAGTACTTCTTCTTCTTTGCGATTCTTCGAAGCACGATGGCCAGCCCCCGGACACGGTCGTCCCCCAGCTTGGCTTCGAAGTGTTTGGTAGAATTCGCAGGCAATACCAAGTACTACCTGACAGGGATCGCGACGTGAACGCTTCTACCTTGACCCCCACCAGCAGTACTAATTTAAACACAAACATTTAAACAGAAACTTGGATAATAAACAAGAAATTATATAGATGCATTATAGTTAACAAATATAAATACGTGTATCAACCCACCACGTTAAATTATTTCCTTTTTATACCATCATCTCCTTTGAGTAGAATGGAGATTAAGTAATACAAATTTTATTCGGTTTATTGCTATGTACTTATTTATTTAATCGCTCTTCACGCTCTCCAACAAACAACTTTCGCAATGTAGACAATATGCGGAGAGATTTTGGTCAGTGACACCACTTCTGGCTTGTTCCAATTTTTGTTATGACGCCCGTCATGGGCTTTCGAGAGCTGCCCAAAAATAACGACACCCTTATGGAATTCAGAAATGTTATTTGGAGATACAGCAAATCCCATTTCATGCACCACTGTGGAGAGTGATAAAACGTTAAGCTCCTTTGACTTTAAAAGAAACTAACTTAACGGAATTCCGCTGCCATAACATACAGCAAATGGCATTTTACATTGCTAAAGGCTATTTAAAATTGCAAGTTACTTAATTCCTCCCACTTTTGCTCATCCAGCAGTATAAATAACTCCACGACAGTCGATTGACATGTCACATGCAGTGGGGTCAAGTGTGGATATTCTTACCTCTGCAAAAACATACGGTTAGTGTGAAAGCGTTAGCCAGATACTCTCTAGAGGGGCAACCTAGAGCTCCCTCTAGTGGAGGACCTTCCATCAGCTGTGGAAATGTCAGGTACATAAATAAAGGATGATGGATCTTAATGTTTTAGCCGATTGGCCTCCGTTAACAAAGGTTATGGTTTAGAGTATAGAAAGTCTTAAATATCTTGGAGAGAATAATGTAAGGCTTTTTTAACACAACAAGCATTGTGTTGAAAAGGCATGTAGCTATTTACCCCGATGTATGCAATTTGATGAATTTGAACAATTTAGTTTAAATTTGATACAAAAAATGTAATGCCTCATATGATTTGTTTCTAGTTCATTGTCTCATTCAGTGCATTAGCCTAAATCCTGTATAACGTTCTAGGATTTTTTTTTTACCTTACAATTTTAATCATTTGTAAAAAATATATTCTGTGTGTTGCAAAAGACAAAAAGGCCAAATAGTATTGGCGTGAGAATATATTTTGAATGCATGTGTTGTGAGCATAACTATGTACTTTAATCACTTAATGAGTGGATGGTTATATTACGAATGTTAATGGAGTAGAGGATTAGGGATGACATGGTGTTGGGGTAACGTATTTTTGTTTTTGCTTAACCCATCAGTCATTGCATACTATCGTGGAAGCAGCTACAATTTAATCAAGTATAGAAATTGCTCCTGCGAGGCATTAAGCAGGGCTTATTATGCTCAGAAACGATGGCATTAAGCTTACAAGTACAACGCATTCCTTTAACTGAGTTGTATGCCCCCAATTAGCTTTACTCTGTAAAATGTAATTTAAATATGAAGCACAATATAACTTGATTTTTAAATATATCTATATTTTGCTGTGGTGCACAGGGCTGCTTCCAATTTTATAGCAATGATCCACCAGTAATCAGGTCCTGGGTTTGAGTTCAGCCAGTGAACTGAGATTAAATTTGGTTCGCAAGTCTACTGAGTTGATGGTCTTAACTTTTGAATTTTTTTTTGAAAAATACATTAAACATTTTCACAATTGTATATGCCATGGAATAGATGTATAACTTTGAATTAGTACAAACGTGCATTAAACCATTTGTTACAGAAAATTATGGCATACTGTCCAGTGTATGGTAAGGAAGGCAAGTTTCAATGAATTTTAAATTACATGGATTCCAGCCATCAGCGTATCTGACACAGTTCTGAAAATGTGCGATAATTAGTTACGGCCTTGTTATCAAGTGATGCCAGTGGCAAATTCCTTCGGTATAATTACTCCTATCACACAATGGCCCTGATTATCGTGTTCTATTGTTTTTTACAGTGAAAAATGAAGAAGAGGAACAGGAAGAAAAGCAGGAAATTAAGCGACGTCTGTCAAGAAAGGTAATGGACTCTCACACAGCCCTTATGGCATTTGAGCCAATTAGCAGCAACTTGACTCTCCATTATTTATCTGTGATAAAGCACATTTATGCCCTGAAGTTTGTTTTGTACCTACTTGTATTGACCTCATGTCCCCGTTTAAAAAATGAAATGTTAATTGCACAAGCTCTAACGTTTTGCTTCACACGCCGGGAGCCTCTTCAGAATTCAGCGGGTGGAGCAAAACGTCAGACATCACACCGAATAACATGTAGTACGACCCAACGGCACATCGGAGATTTATAGATTAATATCGTTGGTGTGCCAATAGTACTCGTGACAGCGGGCCATATGATGCGAAGTCACAGGCTGGAAATGAATGGTCCACGTGACCATGGGTATCCCACCCCCCTGGCTTAAACCCTCTTCAACTTGACCCACAGTTGAGTGAGAGGCCCACGGTGGAGGAGCTGCGAGAAAAGAAGATCCTCATCCGCTTCAACGACTACGTGGAGGTGGCGGACGCCCAGGACTACGATCGGCGAGCTGATAAACCCTGGACGCGCCTCACTGCTGCCGACAAGGTAGCGATGAGGACCAGGAGGGCTGGCCCACGTGTGTGTACACATCGGCACTAGGAAGACAAAGGTGGCCCGGTCTGGCGCTGACCATCACCACCTCGTGTCTTGCCAGCATTTTTTAGGTGCTTGCTAACAGGGCTTCCGCCAAGGGTCGGCTAAAGACTCTATGGGGAATATTTGTCTTTTGCAAGCACATCCATGTGTTAATGTGTAGGTATAGCTACTCACAAACACCACTTACTCAAACAGTTTGTGTAGGCTTCCATGGGGGATCTTTATCTTTGCGTGTAAGGTGTGTCTGTATATTGTGCATTTGCCTCAACAGCCTACATAGCTATACAGGGTCTCTACAATCTGTGTGTCTTTGTTGTGTGTGTTAGGCTGCAATCCGCAAGGAGTTGAATGAGTTTAAGAGCTCTGAGATGGAAGTTCATGAACTGAGCAGGCATCTCACCAGGTGAGCACTACGTAAAGTTGATTCTCTTATCTTCCAAACCTTACACGACAAACCGTCTCCTTTTTTTCCAACTTGTGACACCCAAAATTCCCTTCGATATCCCATACCGTTGACATCCACGGTTCTGGTCCTGTGCTCTTTTCTAAGGTAATAGCAGGATATTGTAGGTAATGAATTTGATTTCAGTAAGAGCACGAATAGCTTCAGAAACAACACATAATGAACATATAATTGTTCATCTAATTTGGCTTTCCAATAATTTAAGTTTCCTAGAGTGTACGCAGAATGAACCACTTTGTAGAATACATGAATTAATATATTGTTAGAAAATGGACAAATGCTTTGGTCTGTACCCAGCAGCTTATGCCACAATTGGTGCAAATTTCTGTAAATGTCTATGTGCCTATCTGCCAAATTACCCTAAGAGATAGCCAAAGCCAATTTACTGCAATTGCATAAAACGAATTAACATCAATTCTCCTTATCAGCTATTTCTGATGTTATTGAGAGCATGGCATACTCTAGGTATTAGGATTCCACTCAATCTCCAGGAGAAGCTTCCCATGTGAATTCAGGCAGTCGGCGTTGCTCTCTCAGCAATTCCCAGAGTAGGCCACGTTTAGATGCACACCAGCACGCATTTCCAGGGATGCCAGCACGCATCTAATGTAATACCTTCGCGGAAATTCTAACACCGCCTCCCTGCTTTCTGTTGCTTGCAGATTCCACAAGCCATGACCCTGGGCCACCCTTCGCTGAGCTGTGAATATTGTACATTGACTGTGACGATGTGGTGTGCGGCGAGGTGCGGTTCAGTGGAGTGGAATCGCAGAAGCCGCGGAAACGGCGGAAGATTTTGTGGCAGCAACGTCGAGCGCGGCTGCCCTCGTGTGGTGACGTGTGTGTGTGTGCGTGTTTTGTGGGCGTGTGTGTCCGTGAGTGAGTAAATACGTGATGTGTGTGCGTGTGTTGCATGGCCATAGCTAGCCTCTCCTGCCATGTCCACCAAGGTCAAACGTTGGAGGCGATTAGGGGGGAGTGGGGGGGGGATGAAGTTTAAATGAGCTTAGAAGAGGCACTGCAGGCAAATACACAGCACAGACAAGGACCCTGATTATACATGCATATGTACACACACGTGTGTGTGTTTATGTATACATTCATTTTCCTGTATGTTTACTCAAGCAGAGATATTGCTTTCAAGGTATCTTCAGAAGCTGTGCACATATGATAGCGTCACAACTTGACAGTCAGATGAGTTCTAGGCCAATGCTGATACATTAATTCTGATATTTGTAATATACTTAAATATAAGGTTCAGATTAATCCTTGTTCTGTAATCACTTTACTGCGCATTAAAGTTAAAGTCCAGTAATTTATGAATGTAATTATAAATCGTAACTGTGCCAATAGTTGCATATCCACGCACAGAGGCCAAGTATTTCCCTCTCGCCTCAAAGGCCATTAGGGGAAGTGCTGTTAGGGAGCACCAACAAAGATTTACGAGGGTACATGAAGGGATACGGAAACCAGCAGCACAATGTTTCCTTGGCCACCTATGTCTTTCCCATCTGTACCAGTTCAGATACCCATTACCGCTAATGAACCCGAGTTACAGAGACAATAGCACAGTGCACTGACCACTTTACCGCTTCACTGCACATAAACACACACATTTACCCATACAGACCGACGTCACATGCTTGCTTACATACCTTACTGTCTGTTTATGCTGGGGTTACACAACGTTGTCATCAGTGGGGGTGTTGAGGCCCAAAGCAATATGGCTATTGGTCCTCATAATAGCTTCAGCTACAGCCACGCGTGCACATTCAATTTATTTGTATGCCTGCGATAAACTCCTATAGTAATGGGAAAAGTGGCAATAACAAAAAATATATATACATATGTGTAAAATATTACTGATAAAAAATCCCTTTCAAACCCTTTCCAATCGCAAGGCAGAGCGAAGACTGGAAAAATAAACGGCTCTTTTGTGCTCGTTTTTTTTCTCTCCCATAATTCCTCTTCCCTTCACCGTCGCTCGCTTGATTTGCACATATCACAGCCGAGCCTTGAGAGCAGCTGTCCTCTTTTTAAAGTGTCTCTTGCTTTTTTTCTTCTAAACGCTGCAGACTACAACATTTGATCCGATTGTTGCTCAACTTGAAAAATCCCTCGAGACAGTTGACCTGTTATATATCGACCCCAAGCGTTCCCATCGGTCAGGCATTTGCGCAAGCCCTATCTTTGGTTAACAGATGTGAGCCAAAAATACATTCTAGCTTGCAGGATTCGTCATTGTACGTAAACAGGACAGACGGCTGCGAGCTTACTTGTTTGATTCCTGATGGCGAAGCTTAAAATGCATCTGTTGTCATAGGTAGATGTTTTTCTGACAGTATTTGTGCATCCACAGATTTCTGTGGTCTTGGCCATTTCTGCATCTCTTGTTGTGTTCATATGAACTTTACATTATATACACACACACACACAAGTAATTTAGTGCACAAAGTTTCCATCGTTCAATGTGCAATGTAGGTTTGTGTGTTTGAATTAAATATGTTTGTACAAACAAGTAAATATACGTTGGATATGCAGTACAGGGGGTCCCTGCTATGTGTCCAAGATACGTTGCAGAAATGTGTAGACGCATAGCCAAACAACATGACAGGGATTTATTTCCCACAGGAATTAGTGTAATTCATGTGAGATACGTTCTTCCCACAAAACACATGTAGCCTAGCAATAAATAAAAAAAAACCTACGTATTTAACACACAAATGTATAAGAAAAATACATTTAAAAATTATGTAAAAATACCAACGCTTTTCATCTTGCTTTTCGTAACCTTGACTTTTAGTGGTCTAACCTTGAAAAGTTGGCTAGCTGGCCATGCTGGGGCTGGCTCATAGCTGCACGATTACCGGGGGTACACAATAGTAAAAATGGGAAATCCTTGCAAGAAAGAAGACGCTGGGCATTGTTGGTAGGGACGCTCGGTCACAGAGCGTCGACGTCACAGCAGCCTGTATAGTACATTGCGCATGCACGGAGGACAACAACTCGGCTTGATAGACATAAGTGCAGGGAATTATTGGACATATAACAAAAGAGTTTCTAAAACACTTTTGGACGTTTATGTGAAACGATATATAACGGGGAGAAGTATAGCAGGGACCCCCTGTACATGTTACATCTTATATTTACACTCTATGTGCGTGTGTGTTATATATACATATTGGGGCAGTCACATTTTTGAGAATGAGATATTGCAAGAGTTGCTCCTGGTGAACGTTTGCCTTATTTTAAAGTTCCATCTCAACAAGTCAGCTGATTGAATGAGTCCTTTGATACAAATTGTTCTGTACAGTATTTTTTTAATGAATGTGAGTCTATGCTTACTCTTAATACATCATTCTCGTGACATTTTGACAGCCCCTTTTGTTATATATAAAACACAAATTGCACATACTGTAGGTATGCAATGGTTGCCCTATGGAGTAACTGGTCTCTGCCATTGGAATGTGGAATATCTACCATTGGCTCAGGACTAACAGTAGAAATTAGTTCTGCTCATTGCTTGAAAACAATTATGTTTAAGAGACATCACTCTTCTCCAATGTGTCATGTGTTTCAGACAACAAAAGTGCCCCCAGCCGATTGTCTCATCCCTATACCCAGCCCGGGAGCGGATGAACAACGTCAAAACGTCCGCATTGTGCGTTAAACACGATAATGTCCTTGCCTACCCAGTAGAGGTTCCACGATTTGCGTGTTGGAAAAAAGCCCTGTTTCGTAAAGTAGGTGATGTAGGTTTTCACGGATCAATATATAAGGATTGCTCTCAAGAGCTTCGCTTTCTGGATAGTTATGTCGAGTGTTCCTCCTCCTATCCTTTGCGACGTTTCCCAAAGGAAGAGCCTGATGATGCCTCCAACGTGGGAGTCGTAACGTTGCGAAGGAGAGAGGAGGAATGCTCGTCACGACTATCCCAAATGAGCAGCTCTTCAGAGCAATTCTTCAAATAAGTGAATTAAAATTCACATCTGTGAGAGGGAAGGAAGACGTATGCTTTTGTGAAGGAGACCTGGCCAAGCGTAATCAAAGGATTATTGACTCGACAATCTTCATGATGTTTCAGTGGTATATAAGTACATTCCACAATGTATCAAATTAGGTAATATTTGTATCTGTAATGGTACCTTGTAATGTACAGGCATTTGATGAATTCAAGGGAGGAAATTAAATGGTAAGAAACTTGTAAAATAGACATTTTTATTTTTCCAGGAACGTGCAATGTTATAAATAGTTTCACCGCAAAATGCTTGAAAGTCGTTGTTGAATAGTGAACGTCTTGTAATGGTGAGGAAAGTGTGTGTTTAGTAGCCGTGTGTGACGATGAACACGTTCAGAAGTAGGCGGAGTATTTTTTGTATACTGCATTCACAATTCGCCATCCTTCATTTAATGGTAATAGGGTCGTTTATTTCTTGCAAGTGAATCCTGGGTAATTGTAGCACTGTTGGACCATCAGTGATATCTTTTCGTAGTTCAATTGGAAGTCGTTTCCAATTTTGTGATATTGGCTGTAAAAACAGCACACAATAAGTCTACTTTTACATACATTCTGGTATCCACTTTACACAGCTGAAGGGATGCTGTGGTAAATTTGGTACGCTAGCAGGTGAATGCGGAAATCGAACCTTGTTATTTGTGAAAATGGGCTCCACTGCGAGCACGGTAATCACTTCTCTTTCCAGCTTCCCTCTTCGATGAAGTGTTCTCCAGCCAAGGAGAGTTTATACTGTAGGAGGAGAGTGTTACAGTGAGATGGTTATATATATTTTAAAAGTTGCATTAAAAATAAGGGAGATTTTTGTTAGTGGGTGTAATGATGTATCAAGTCATCAATTATCCATTCTTGAAGTTCATGATAAATTAATCCGTTGGATCACATGTATAAGAATGGGATGTTTTCCACGTGTTTACGATGGGTTCATGTAACCTCGACAGTTGCTGGAGGCACTTACCATTCACTTGGTTGTTCCAAATAATATTTTTGGTTCAAATCGCAGCTTTAATTGCAACAATTCTGTGAGGGTGAATTGTTCCACCCCTGTTTCATTTGCAGTATGATGTAGAGAAAACAATTATAGAGCGAGTAAAGATGAAGCGAGAGAAAGTAAATGTGTGTTCACAATGCCATGGCATTTGATCCACGTTTATGTTTTAATTAATATTAATAGCGTTTTATATAGCGCCTTTCTCTTGGCTGTAATTGCCAAATATTCTTGTAATAATGCGTTTAGATAAGTTCCTGGCGTCCGTGCGAGTCTCTTTACGCACACCCATCATGTCATGCTTGTTTACCTGGAAATCCTAAAAAACGTCCTGACATTGAGCAAACTGCTACAAAAAAACTGATTGTAAAACACTCGTAAGCTTATTTGCGTTGTTCCACATGAACAAGGAACCAATGTGAGTGCCCGCGGTAGCATTTGAAGGCAGCCGCGGAGTCACGGGTGCATGTTGCACACGTCACTTCCAGTTTGGATTCAGGTATGATTGTGCAAACATCACTGCCATTATTTCACCGCCATTGTTTTAACTTGTCTTTTTATTGTCTCCTTTTGTTCCATTTAAGCCTTCGTGGTTCTGTTTGAGTTTTGTTCGACACATCTACTCTGTTGTGAAGAGCCTGTTAGATTATTTCTGCCATTATTATTCCTTGCGCTTGACAATGGGTTTTGTGTCGCGCCCTTACGGCATGTGTGTGTTAAGCCAAATTTAAGAACACCTATTAATATCAGATATACTGTTAAATGGTGTATTATTGTAGCACCTAATGCCTTTGTATGCTATGACATATAGCAGTACAATGTTATTATTTTAGGATGTTTGATGCATAAGGTTAAAGTTGGCTAACGATAGCCGGAGCGCACCTTAAAGTCTTATTTTGCGATTGTCGTTCATTGGTGACTTGCATCTCTTAAAGGTCTGTTGACTAACAGTCATTTGTGCAAATATTTCCAACTGGACGTTTGTGTGTATAAAAACCAGGTTTAATGTTGGGTGATGGTTCAAGATGTAAGTCCCGATTCAATTTGGTGCTTGCTCAATGCTTTTTGATCGGCTGAGGGGATAACCTCTTGAGCCAACTAAGCATCCCTGCTTCAACCCACCTCTAGTCGTCGTGGCAATTGGCAGTGGGTGAAGCTCCACGCCGTATAGAACCGCCATTGTCAACTGGTGGGTCGCGACCCATCAGTGGGCCGCGAGCGCCACCTACCTAATTGGGCCAAGTGGGCCTTGAGGTGCAAAATGGTCTAAAACACATGATCTTGACGCGAAGACATTTGAGTCAGCCCTGTAAGGAAGAATGCTGTGTGAGGCATGTGCTTGTTTCAATGCTTTGCTTATTAATGTATAATCACTTGTTTTGCAACTCATCACTGGCAATGTCGGTGTGAATATATTTCTGTGATTTACAGAAAGCCATGGCATTTTTACATTTATTTTAGACAACAATCTATAGCTAAGATGACTTGATCGTTCTGCTTGCACCATGAGCATTGGATACTTCATGCACAACTATTTGATGATGGCTCCTTTCACCATTGACTTTCACATAGGTGTTAATTATTGAAATGGCTCTTTATAATATGATTTACCCTGATGAATCATTTGAGTGTCCTGAACGGGATGCTACTAAGACCATTAGGGGACACGGCTTTATTTATTTGATTCCAGCGGTGATACACACGCAACGTTATTGCAGTATTAATACATTAACCTAAAAAAAACTTTAATTTGGGTTAAAAAAAACTATTCTGGCTAAATATTATTCTGATGACCAGCTATTCTTGGTGGTATCGTGATCAGATTTCAGACATTCACGATAAAAGCACTTGTGTATTGTTGACTTCGTATGATTGTTATACCCAGCAGGGAAAACGCAAATGTTTCTGAAGCTCACTCTGACGTTCAGATTTTTTTAATGCCACGTTTCAACATATAATATAGTAATGAAATCTGGACTTTATAAGACGATAAACTCATTCCAGTACTATTATTATTGTACGTGTATGTTATGTTGGCCTCTCACTATAGATGGCACTGATATCCGCATTGTCAATGAAAAACCACTGCTGTTACAATAAATATTTTCGTCATCTGGTGTGAGACACTATTGCGTAGCATTTTCCACCACTGTTTAATATATTTCAGTGTTCCGCACAATCGCTCTCATTCATTGTGAAGTACAAGTCACGGTTTTTTTCTGAGACTTTTGTACATTCCCTTTGTGATAACGCAGCCGTGGTGCCATATTTAACAGCTAAACGTTACCGCTTATCATCAAGCTGCCTCTGTTGTTCGCATAAAAATGCCCCACACGTACGTACGCACACGAAGAATTATCACTACCCTGCCGGCACAACACAAGTCGTGTCTGCGCAATTGAATTTACTTTTTAACAGAAAACTTTTTTTTTTAATGTCACGCACCTTTATGAGCCAATGTTTATTTTCGTTGAAGAAAAATAAAAGTCTAATTTATATGGTTTCACAAACTGATGTCACCAATTGAGACGTTAACTGATTTATTTATACTGTATTTTACTATTTCCTTTTACCCAAATCACATCACTCTCTTTCCTCGTCAGGTGTTTATCTGTGTTACTCTGGGCAGGTCTTCACTGCCTCGGTTGCAAATTTGAAAGTGAGATTGTGTCGAAAAGGTCAGCACGTCGGGTGCTTTTGGCCCCAAACAGATCGCAAGGGCACACATTTTCGCATTTACGTGTTTCTTAAATATACGTGTGCGCGCGTTTGTGTGCTTGCCTGTATCTCAGTGAAAAGATACACTTGTTAAATAAATTGTAAATATTGTATGTCTTTGAATGTTATTTTAATTGTATTTATGCTACTCTAAATAAAAATGCAGGTACGCCTCATTGTAATTCCCAGTGTGTGTTTGCTTTTGCATGCCACTTGTGCTATCATTGTTCATGTATATTAGATGCAAGTCAAAGCTGTTATTTCACGATAGCTGTGTCGAGCGCTCCCTCTATCTTCTCGACGTTTCGCCGCATCCTCAGGCGTCCTGAGTGTTTGGGGGTGAAGTCGAGTATGCTGCACCATATATATAGCACTCTGTGTTTTTCTGATCTGGCTATCCCTAAAATCTGCTTTGATGTATCAGTACGTTCATTCAAATGGCAAATTAAGTCTCATGTCATGGAAATTTGGGTTTTGCAAAAAATGACTAAAGTTTAAGGGTAGGAACATCATGAAAAATATTCCTGACACTCATTGAGGCTCCTGTGGTAAATATTGAAAAACCGTGTTCTTAGTGAAAATGTATAACCGGCAGTTGAATTTTGCAAGGTATTTAACAAAGTACCCACTCATTGGTAAACTATGAAATGCCTTAGGATTTAATCCACAAAAGTAAGCCATTTTTATTTCCACAACTCGAATTGTACAATTATTGTACTCGTAAAAATTATAATGTGTATCAAAATGATGTTTCTATACAACTGAAATCATACATCTTAGTGGTATAGCTTGATTTAAATAGTCTATTTTTTCATGTCAAAAATAACCACCAGACTGAATGTGAAAATGATCCGCTAATTCGCCAGGCGAAAAGGTTCCTTCTAAAATCTCCACCTCTTGTCAAACTTTGTCTGAGCGACACAAGGGAGTACTCAACGTAGATGCAGCAATGTGTGTGTCGATGTGTGCCCATGTTTTTGCTGTGACCGCATTGCCAGCGAATTGAGGTTAATGCAGTTGCATTAACCCCCAGTCAATTTACTGTGTCCTCGTGCAATGAAGGTAATTGGTTGCCTGTTATTAGGACGCGGAAGATTGTACCGTGCCGACGGCAGCGTTATTGGAGAAGCCTGTCTTTTGTTGTTGGTGCAATGCGGATTAAATACGTACTTTAAAATTAGATGTGTGGATGGTATTTGGATTGTTAGAGATTAAATACACACTGTATTTCAAGCCACTGTGACATGATTGCAGCATATATATAAAGAGGTGAGGTGGACCAAGAGATTGTAGTATGGTCTGGGGGCCTTGTGCGGCGCTTTGTGGCCCTCGGATGGAAGGCTCTCTGTGGCTGCTACTGTTATTGTTTTGATTTT
>JAZEWU010000017.1:5764530-5786686 GCA_036362915.1 Geotria australis | reverse complement strand
AGTCTCTCCATTGATTTCAATAATAGAGTGCACGCTGCGATGTTCACGCAGGCGCTGTGCATTACCCGCGACACTGCATGCTCAATAGGTTAAATCCCAAGTGTAAACATTTCCGTAGGTGCCAGAGCCCTTTGCCTTTGTCAGTTCCCTGTCTTGTGGTGACAGGAGATGTACATTCGAGATGTGTTTTCCAGCATATACTGTACTGTATCAGCTTTATCCACTGGTCATGAATCTTGTCATCAGTTCTGATTTACAAAGATATGTCAAGTTTCTTGGCCCATGCATTGTTATCTTTAATGTTTTAATCGTATCCATTTTTTTCTACTGCTCTGTTTCTTTCTATTTTATTCATTGCGTTCTTATACAGCAGAAAATACCCCAATGAGCTTGCAAGCTATTTACGTTTGTCAATTCGTGTACTGACTAAATTTTCCCAGTTGCCCTGCGATGGACTGCCGTCCCATCCTCAGTGTGCCCCTGCCTTGCGCCCTGTGTCTGCCGGGATAGGCTCTGGCTTACTGCGACCCTGTACATGATTAAGCGGTGTCTTAAAATGGATGGTTGGAGGGACTATAGGCTCTATGTATACTGTATAACCATTGTTTAAGAAAACAATACGCCATTAGTGTTAAATAAAAACAATGGTGATAAAGTTGAATATTTTCGACAATTACAGAACGTTTACCCAAATCCCACTCAGACGGAACCATAGGGAGTACATAAGGAGCAAAAGAAAGAATGAAAAGGTTTGTACATTCAATATTTATTTCATTTGTTCGATATGTTGGCCATTATTCTTCTTACACATTTGTATTCTGTAAAAAAAACAGACGGTGAACCATATAATGATGTCAGCTGTTACTTCACAACAAGCATCCCTCCATATAAACATTATATGGGACACCCTGTATAGACCATTGAGCGTCTGCCCTGCTGGTATTAAAACGCAAAGCATTTTCATTAATTGACACGGATCATTATCAATGGAGAGCATCAACAAAACGGGCAAAACAAAAGTCAGCAGATATTGTGAATTTCCAATTTGCAGGGATCTCCGGCAGTGGAGATCGGTGCCCTGACGTGTGAGTGCTGACACAGTGGTACAGCAGCAATCCAAAACTCCGTGTTCCAATGAAACGCCTATTTAGCAGCTACTGCTCACAAGGCTGTTTCAAAAAGGACATTTTCATCATTAAGGGAAATGTAATGAATGTGGAAAAGTAAAACTTGACGTACAAGAAACTCTAGAAATCGTGTAGGACCGTTGCTATATTTTGGACTTGTTTTATCTGAGTGAGTGTCTATGTATGTGGCTATACGCATAAGGAATGGTAGTGAAGCAGTTAATGCGCTCACGGCCAACACCAGTGACGATTATTTGAACAGGTCCTGGGCTTCCATTTGGTGGACTCAGCCGTTAATGAGTATCGGGTGCCGTATATAAACATCACCACTAGGGAGAGAAAGGTGGCCGTGCATGTTGCTTGCCAGCCACCAACTTGTGTGCCATGCAGCACGAACCCCAAAGCATGTCTTTCTATGGGGAGTAGTGATGAAGTGGTGAGCACACTGCTCTATGAGCCAGTAACGTTAGATTCCAGGTTATGACCAACATCGTTGGCGAGCAATTAGTCATCGTATTATTAAACGAGTCCAGAGTGCATTCGGTAAATATAATAACTGAGTAGACAGAGGTGGCTGAATGTGATACTCCCTCGAGTGCTATGCCAGCCTCAAGAGGTACTAGCTAAGAGCAATTGCCAATACGGCCTATAAGGATACAAGGTGGTGGGTATCTTATTTTCATAAACTGAAGGGAAAGCAGTGGGGTGTATTGATCCATGCACTGCATCATGAACCTGCCGATTTTTTTTCAAGACACAGAAAGCACAGAACACCTGCGGCCTGATTGTCTACTATATCGGCGCAATTCTAAAACGAGCACTCGGGGCATTGTGTGAACATCAGCAATGTGGGAATGAAGTCGGCTGAACACGCATTTATCCTGGCCACACCATTGTCTCATGTTCAGTGCTGATCTTAACAGGTGCTCGACAACAGCACAAATCCTGCCTATGTATCGGGATAAGTGGGGGTTATGTTGTCGCTAGTGTGTGAAGGGCACTGTAGGGAGTGACCACGTCGTGGTCACCACGCTGTGTTGCTTTCACATAATGGATGAGCCTTGAAAATAAGCCTTAGCGTGAGGTCAGTGCCACTTCTGTATTCTTTTAGTGTGTAATTTTTCATTTCTGTTGCCGTTAGTGGAATCATTATTTCCCCATTAACAATGATTCCAGATGCATTTGCCATTAATATACGCAATGCTGACAGCGAGGATACTTTGTACTGCACAGAGTGTACGCTTAATGTCCGTAACACTCATACAAACATTGCAGTTTGAAGACGTGCGGATGCATCACAAAATATAGATCACTCCCACGTAGGTTTTCGCGGTTGTGCTGTAGAGCAGCGGTTCCTAACTTTTTCTGTATGCAGACCACTAGAACGTCATCAAGAGGTTTTTCGTACCACAACGTACGCAAGCCGTTCAGTTTATTTTTACATAGCCTTTGGCTGATCGTAGTCAATATTTATATAAACGGGTATTAAAAGCATCTATTTCTAATAGTTTATTATTTAATACTGTAGTTTTTAGAATCATTATTATTAGTAGTATGTCTATATATTTTTTATTTAAAAAAAATCACAGACCACATGCATTACCAAGGTTGTGTACCGCTGCGTAGAGCTCTCCGATGAGCGTTTATGGTTTAGCCGCGTATTCGGCGCGATGTCCAAAGTTTCAATAAGAGTTTCACTGTCAGGATGAGGAGCGACACGCTTGACACTGTGCCGAACAACACGGGGCACAACTTGAAAATATACCGGAGAGCTCATTATAACGGTTGCCAATGTTACGTCATATATTATTTTGAGGAATACGCTTAATCCTCAAATGCCAATGTGTCCACATTGCTATAGCCAACGTTAGCCCTTTTTGTATACAATGCGCTCGTTAGCTTCACTATTTGTGGAACCTAGAGCTTGCAGACAGCCACACGTGACGACCAATGATGTTGATGATAACCCTTAGCATTTCTAAGAGCTTTCTGGAAGTTCCTAAAGGTACCGTTGATGTTTATGGACCCAAGTAATTCAATGTGGGATTTTTTGTTTAGTTTCATGAAAAGTGATGTCATATCAGTGGGAATAACATAAATATTTCATGATTTTTCTTAACAGCGCTTAATTATAGATTCGGCCTTGCTGCTGATATTGTTGATACGGTTGGAAATCAAAGGAACATGGAGTTCTGAGAGAAGTGGCAAGGTTCGTGCAGCAGAACTTGTGCCAAGATGCAGCCCCCTCCCCCCTTCCTTTGCATCTCATGATCCACATTTTCACATTTTCCACTTTTGTGAATTTTAGTCACGTTCCACTGTGGAAAACAAACGAATGTCCACGCACGAATCACTCTGGTCTGACCAGTAACGAGAGTGGCTGTATTACATTTGTAAATCTCAATAGATTCCAGCTAAACCTGATGTGGGGAGTCCAAAGGTTGGTGAGGCACAAACCCTAATTGAAATGGTCAAAATCACAACGTGGATTCTAGCGTTAGAGACCACAGCCATGTCCCATGGGAACCTTCTATTCAATCAAAATGGCGCAGAGTTCCCATATTGCGCGGACACGGTATGCATCATAAATGAGCTACATGAAAGCTTGAAGCGTACAGTACTTGTTCTATTTCATCAGTGAATATAGCAAGCGAGCACAGATGTAATGTGCATTAAAAATGCTGCTTAGAGGTGACTGAATGAGTCCGTGGATGTCTGCTTCAACAGCGAACACCGAGCTCAGCACCGCCTCAGAGTTCAATCCCCGTGCTTCTACATGGCCTGAAACTACACTCACGATTAGCAGCATGTTCGGGGATCTCAAACTGAAAGACTCGTCTCCACCGTGAAAGTGAATGTAGTGTGGTGGCAGTGTAAGATAAACTCTTAAAGGATATCGCACAAAGGCAATGTAATTTATGAGTCATTTTGTAGTACGACAGCATTGCCTCTACTGGATCAAGGATGACTTGAAAATAGACACGTTTAATCATGCTTCTTGATACTTCATACGAAAAATCGCAAAGAATTTAGTGAAAATATATTTTTTCAAAAGAATTAGAAGGAAACTAATAATAAAGATTAACAGCACAAGAATTGCTCTTCAGAGCTGCTCTTTCGGGATAGCCGTGTCGAGCATTCCTCCTCCTGTCCTTTGCAGCATTTTGCCTCCCATGTTCGAGGCGTCATCAGGCTTCAGAGGCCAAATGATCAAGCCGTGAAAACCTACATCTATTAAAAGCACGATTTAAATTCTGTGGGTTTTTAATATTCAGTACATTAATTAAATAATTAGTTTGAAATGTGCACAGCTAAATGGCTCAACACGTTGATGGGGAAGCGCGCTGCTAACTGCTGCTGGAGGTGCTGCTGCCAAGATCCTCCCGGAGGCAGCGGGGCGCAGAGACAGCAGCAGCAGCAGGGTGCTGTGCAGCAAGTAGCAGCAGCAGCTTCCCCTGCAATGCGCACTTGACAGCTCGCTCGCTCACACCATGTGGGCTTGGCTGACAGTTTCACCGTGGCTGCCACAGCTGTATAATTAAAAATCACTCGGCCGGCCACGTCTTGGTGGCTCCATGGTGGGAGAGGGAAAACGTGGTGGGGAATATGGGTGGGGTGCGGGTGGCTGGGTGGAGGTCGCGGCGATATGATGCTCGTGTCAGAGCTAAGTGTTCTTGCCTTTTCCCCCATGTTTATTTTTTTTTTAATAACATATACGTCGGTATGAATAATTCTGGTTTTACTGTTGGAGTCCGTGCTTGTGTCTGGCCAATTCATTTGAAGCGATTTAGCCATTCAGTTGCTCTGTCCGAGTTGAACTCCCAAAATATTCTGGTCATTTCATGTGACAAGATATCCATGCAGATCTCTCAGTGAAAGCAGACCTGCTTTTGATACCAAAATACGCGAATTATAGTATGAAATCCACACTAGATGGCACTGCACTTTCCCACGTATTTTGTTCTCAGATTTAGAATTTAGGCACATTAAATATAAATAATTATTCAATATTATTGTTTACGTGCAGTCATTGGTGATCAGGATAATGTAAATAATATCTGTACATTTGAGAACTCAGTTTATTCATGGGTGATTTCCCAGGTTTGAACTCAGGATGGTAGCAAAATGCTTTTCATTAAGGATTTGAACGGCCCTTAGGAGCTTGCTGTACACGTCAATGCATCAATCATGTAGATCAATCTGTGAATTGATGCGTTCATTATGTTCACAAATAGTGTGATCCGTTCGGTCTCGTATTGATGTGGAGATGCTGATGTGCTTTTTTATTGTAATAACTTTCTCTATTGATGAATAGCGTTCTAAATTAACCTGTGGCTCAATGTCATCCATTTGAAAATTGTTATCGAGCAGTGGGTGTGCAGAAGGAAGAGAGTGATTGTCGTGAAGCCAATGCTCCCACGTGACACTTTTTCTATAAGCTAAGCACAATAACTGGCGCTGACAATGAGACGTTTTCTCCATGAGAAAAATGAAAATACCATGCGTGAGGTGGATAGGCGAATGTTTATTATTCCAGCAGAAAATACCCAGTGAGCTTACAAGCTCTGGAAACGGGATACAACAAACGTACGAAATGAACACAGTATCAAGCAAGTATTGCGTTAACCACCCATCCGGTTTTACAGCATAGTCAATGTAATACTGTAGTTTTATTTCCACTGTGCCTGGTAACGTGTGGTGAATTACAGCTTGCGGTTAAATGTACGTTAAGGATGTTGCGACGGCATAATTTACATGAGCAGAATATACCACATGTTCGTTGATGCTGTAACCATGATGCGAAAAAGGAAAATCCACAACAACATTGCGAGAAATAATATTCATACTTGGCCTTACATAACTCTGGTTACAGAGGTGTCACAAACATGGTAATTAATCTCACCAGCTCGTCGTCGCCTTTGAAAAATAATGACACTGAATATTAGAGGTGTAAAAATTCAACCACTACTGCCGACCCCAGCAATGTTAAGCACTTCAGCATTGTTATGTAGTGCAAAACGCTGTAGATTATTTGTTTAACATTGTGGTGAATCTGGTAGCCACTAGTAATTACAGGCCGCACACAAACCCATTTAATACATCATATATATTATACATTTTGTTTATTTGTAGGTATATTGGTAGAGTACAGTAATCTGGTGTTATATTGTTTGCACATCTCTAGGTATTTGGTTCACATTGTTAACTCGTGCATGCGTTACGAGATGTAATGTCTTGAAGCAGTGTCGGGGTTGATCTGGGGTATCAACTCTCAGAGGCAACATTTCAGAACTTCTGAAAATCCATCGCCAAAATTCCTCTGAAAGGGGTCCAAGATTAGCAAGCTCTATCTGGAAGCAATGGCATATTTTTATATCTCTGTTGAGTCTACCTGAAGTTCCTTCCCCACCGGATACGACAGGTGGATGACTACTCGCAGTAACATTATACAATAATTCAGTGTGCCATTGACTTATTTTGAGTCGGAGGATTTATTAAGGAAAGTCTCTTCATAATATTACAGGCTTTTTATCGCAGTGAGCAGTCAGAAAGGAATATTTCTTACAGTGTTATTTTCTCGTAATTTGAAAATTGACTAGCAATTTATAATTGTAGGTAATTTTCAATTGCAGGTCCTGACACCAATATACAAAGACCAAATGCAGCAAATGATACTACTAGTTTTATATAGTATATGTATATACTATTTACATATTTGGACCTGGCAGTCACAAATGTGTTGTGAATGTGACGCAACGCACATTCCCCTTTCCACAGATAATGAATGCATGAGCTACATTTTTACACCAGGCTTCAGCACAACTCAAAGATAAGAGAGAATTAACGTTTTCATTCTACATTGCTTTGAAATATGTGAAGTATCGTCTTATGCTTACATTTCATGTTATCATGCTGTCACCGCGACCCTCACCAGGACAAGCGGTTTAGAAAATGGATGGATGGTAAAGAAAATATTATTTTTTTATAATATATTTGCTTCTTAAAATTGAGTTGTATTTCATTGTGTCCAGCTCTGACAAAGAAAGTAGATGTTTATTATTTAACTATTTGCAACAGAATATGTAAGGAACCTGTCTATTTTGCCAATAATATTAACGATGCCTAGGAGACTGGGTAGCTCAGGGTGGCTCAGCGCAATAAATCTTAAACAATAAAATGCTGAATTCAAATCTCAGGCTCCTACACAAAATAAAAACAAACTCTCATGTGCACTGAAACACAAGGAGGCCTTCATCCAGAAGTTGATTGACTTTCAAAAAATATATATGTTTTTGTATTAAGTCCTTTATCCCTGCTTTCATTAGGAGCCCAGTACAAACAGTAAATTATACCATTACTGTATGCGTTTACCAGCAATGGTTCTCTATTGATCCATTTGGATTCATATAATGCAGTGGAAAATCCTGAGGCTCATGAATTCTAAACTAATGCACACAAGCAAAATGGAGTCGCAGGATGTGGACATTTGGCCAGTGGACGTACAGTGCCACTGTGTTCATGATGCAGGGCGTTGTCAGATTTGTTTGACGTGCATCTCCCTCACCGCCACTGCTGTTACATTGCTCATTTAAATTCATATCGCCACGCATCATCTCGAGCTTCACGGTCAAAGTGATGCTATTGTGATAGGTCAAAGGTGTGTACCGTCATCTGAGACTCACCATCTCAGTTTGCACGTTTCAGAGCACTGCACCCTGCAGAAGGGACCTGGAAAGGACAGCAAGACCATCGTTTCACAGACTGAAATGTGCACAGGAATTAGTGCTGTGTTGCAGCTCTGCATTAAGCTATGTATTTAAGCCCTCCGGGAAGGCAGAGTTAACTTGACACTGCATCAAGGCCAGAAACAACATCATTCATTTAGCTGCAAAGCCTCACCCTTTACTCGGAGTAGCTGGGCCTCCAAGGAGTGAAGTGGTCAGCGGCTTATCAATGGTCAGCAGCGGCAGACGCAGTTTATTATCCTGATGTCAAATCCATCATGCATTTCTCTGGGAATTTTGGTGACACAAGGCAATGTAAAACCACTATGCAGCCTGAAATGTAGTTCCAGGAAACCAGGTTGCAGGTCATGGGAAAACCACAATGAGAATACTTGTGGCTCTGTCACTGCCATTTCAAGGCGAGGTGATTTATATTTGTCTTCATGTTCATGGGACCTTCAGTATTTTATTTAAAAAAGACGTTCAGGGCTCTATATGTGATAAACAAGTAATCAAATCTTGCAACAACTTTGGCTGAAACAAGAACTATTTTCCAATGTTGCTATTTAAAGTAAATCACAATTGATTTGTGCCATGATAGTGCCACAAAATCCTGGCCTTCTGAAACAGAGCTTGAAGGCACTTGATCTTGAAGTAGAAGTTTATGTTCACAATATTTAAACTATGTTCCCTGTCCCCTTAAAAAAAAAAATGATCATAATAATTTACAGCTCTGATGGTTGCTCTTCACAGCTGTTCATTCGAGATAGCTGTGTTGAGCCATCTCCTTCTCTCCCTCGCGACGTTCCGCCTCTCATGTTGGAAGCATTTTCAGGCTTGGGAGGCGAAATGTCACAAGGGAGAGATGGAGAGCGCTCGACATGGCAAACTTGAAAGAACAGCTCTAAAGAGCAACCATCATGAATCGAGCCGTGAAAACCTATAGCATTACACTTACAGCTGTTTGTCAATCAAGCCACTGCTGGAAGGAGACCACCTCCCCTCATGCTGTGCTAGTCATGGGTATTATTTGACCATTGGTAAAAGGTGTCCATGACCAGTTCAGATTTTACAGTGCACGCCAACTATGTCAGCCATGGCTGGGAATTAAACTCGGGTTACTGGGTTCATAACGCAGGGGGGCAAACGTCTGTACCACTGCTCCACCTCGCAAAAAGCACGTTACCCTATTAAATCTCCTATGTCCTGAGTGCCCCTGGGACTTGTTAGCACTGGGCTAATGGCTTTGTCACACGTAGATTTGGCGTCATTGGCCCTAGGCAGTGGGATGGCATTGCAGCAGATAATATTCCCCTGTCCCCTCTTCTTCTCGCCCATGTATCTCCCCCACCACCCCCCCAGGCTGGCCCTATTAACCCCCTTATTTCATTGACTTTCACAGTCCTGTCTGTCACTGCTGTAACAAATGTTGTGATGATGTTGAATTTATATATGTTATACAATACAGCGCATCTGGATTCATATGACATAGCCGTTATTGTTGTACAACCAACCCCCCCTGAAAAACAACGTATGCTGTTCAAAATCACTATATTCTGTGCAAAGTGTCTTAGTGGAAGAGCAAACAACATAAACTCAATATGGAATGTGATAGTGTCAAGCAAGAGCTTAGGTTTTTGCATGGGAACGCTTTGGAGGCACCTGATTATAAAATTCTGTAGTTGTGAAAAGAGTAATTACTCAAAATGCGATATGGATGTCTGTAATTGTTGGAGATAGTGATAGAAATCCCATAAGAACCTTAAACAAATTAAACAGAATCCGTTGGGCTATTTTCCATTGCTCAATTTAAATTTGCAAGGGATGACATGATGACCGAATATGTTCGGAGGCAATATTCACTAATTTATTGGGTGCTGTTACTCCACAGATATGCGTGATGATTTTTTTTTACTTACAGCAGCAAAACTGAATAGAGGGAAATGCCCTCTAGACATTATTTCTGCTGCTGTTGACCAAATATAAACATGCATTTAACATTTATATAAGACATATTACATAGACAGATGATATAATATGCCAACGACTGGTTTGCACCAACATATTTGAATTGTTTTTTTAGATGTATTTAACATTCAAGTTGAATGTATTTGAATCCTTTTATTCGTTGACTGGTCGTTGTTTGACCAGACTTCACTACAGTCTTCAGCGTGGACTAGAGAAGGGGGGCCCAGGACCGGTTCAGATTTCACTCACCACTGATGTTAGCCATGGCCTGGAATACTCAGGCCACTGGAAACATAGCACAATGTGCAAACCTCCGTGCCACCACTCGTAACTGAATATATTTTTTCATGGATGGATTATTGTGAGAGAAAAGAAACGAGCCCCACATCTTATTCTATGGAGAAACATAAATCCCCTCATAAAATATTGTATATGTCTCCTATCTTACTACATCTCTGTCTAGATATCTCTAATTTCACTACATCTAGAGCTCTTTCTATAGCTCTTCTGTCATCTCACTATGCTCTTACGAATTTAAATGTAGGCACCCCTAAAATAATGTATGTGTAGGATCCCCCAGTGGCCAAGAACCACCACTGATCCTTGGAGATCTTCACACATCAATCATGACTCGTGTTGTGCATGGCCAAAAATTGATCTTGGACCGCAGGAAACAGCACAATAAATCCAATGACCTTCATGCCATGACTAAGGTTATCACAAACATGCACATAGCAAATTGATGAAGAAATGTTTAAAAGTAATTCACAGCAACTGTGTATACCAGTAGTGTTGCCTTGGGCTGGTCTATACGTTCACTACTAGGGGAGGCTGGAATTGGACCAGTGGCTGCGAGATAAGTGTATTAAGGGCAACCTGATGAGTGTTCTTTTGTGATCGATATCCTGAAAAGTAGAGGTGGCCAGGCATGCTTCAAATAACTAATGCTATGCCAATATCAGGGCAATGAGCCAATACCTACTGATGATTCAAGAAACCATCATCATTTCCATCAGCCACGAACTAATCACTGCTGTATGATGGCCATTCCAAGCTATCTCCATCTCTAACAGTCTCATAATAATAATTTTACATTTATAACGCGCACCAATCCAGCTAGCACCTGCGTACAATGTGATTGTATCCCACTATCTTTGTGGTGATTATCCTCTGGCGCATTTTTGAAAATTATCGCTTAGTCTTGACAACCAGCAATCACCTCTTATGGTGAGATCTGGCCCAAGCTAACTTTTCTAATCATCTAATATAACATCACTAACCTGCATATTTTTCTAATCCATGTGTTCCCCTCTTCTGTGTCTCTGTAACTGGGCCGCTGTTGAAAAACAGCTTCTTATTTCAAGGGGCTTTTCCTTAGTTAGACTGGCTGACTATATTTCAAACATGCACATCTATGTGTGTTTTTGTGCACCTTTCAGAATTTAATATCTTCCATATTATGTAATCTACATTAATTTAATGTTCTACTTTATGCACAAAAGTATGCTTTACTTTTTGTTAGTGTTGCAGTTTTACAAATTGACTCTGACCAGCTTTCATCCGCTTCTTTATTTCATAATTTTGATCTCAATACATAATTTAATAACTGCCCTAGGCATCCATACTTTCATGCGTTACAGTATTCTTTCAACAGGCATCTTTAACTGTTTAGCAAACTCATTTGACAGCTTTTACTCATGTTTTTACTGAGTCCAAAATTGCCCTTTTCGTTCATGTCCGTTAATTATTCAAACAACTGCGGCATCAACAAATCTGAAATGATGAATACTTTCGTCGTGTACCTTAACCGCTTTATAACTGTGACAAATAAAGAACCAACTCATCATTGCTAACCCCAACATTAGAGGTCCGTGGCTTCGGCCTCCATCCGTTGTCTCCCTCGAAGACAACGGATGGTGCTCATCCGAACCCGCACACAACGACATGGGGAGGGGTGACGCCGTGGCCGCCTGCTTCACGGGTGGACGATGAGGGATGTGTCCTCAACGTTCGACTGTAGCAATGAGTCTCAGACCGTGGAATGTATCGCATCAACTCGCTCAATGAGATCTGTTGCGGGAGACGATTCATTTTTCCACCGAACATCTCGGGAAGCCACTGAGTAGATCGACAAACCAGACGTTCCATTGTCAACTTTTGCCGTCGTACGAGAGAAACACACTGCGATGAAAACGTGTCTCGTTGCGTAACTCCCCAAATAGTACTTCAGGATATTGCTTGCTACTTCCTTCACGAATTATCAGCATAGCTGGCTGTTCACAGCCAGAATGGACAATACTATAATTTACACCTGTTTCTAAAAGAAGGTATCTTGGCAATGGCTTTGCGAAAGCCCACATTGTGAAATTGGAAACGAGATATGACTTCTTCTTTGCGATTCTTCGCAGCACGATGGCTAGCTTCTGGACATCGTTGTCTTTCAGCTCGGCTTCGAAGTATTTGGTAGAATTCGCAGGCAATACCAAGTACTACCTGACAGGGATCACGACGTGAACTCTTCTACCTTGACCCCCAGACATGACTTGATTCTAATGGACAAGCCCCAGATAACAATAATCACAGTCTCTATCCTCACTACCTTTAGCACAAGACGTGGCCACGGGATGATGCGATGTGCGTTGCAGTTTAACTTAGCCAAAGAGAGGGCAACGCAAATTACATGCAAAACCCAGAGAGTTAACATGAAAAATGTAGGTCACGAGGTAGCCTATTTTGGCTCAGTCAAAGCAACAGTTTCAATGCCTAGGGGAGCAAAATGATGAAATGGATGTCACCACTGGGAAGCCACCTTTCATTAAACCAGATTCTCAATTAATGTGAAATGTATGTCACAGACCCTTGGCTAATGACTGCAATGATTGTAAACTTCATCTGCTTAATTAAAGGGTGCAGTTTTATTCGTGGAACAAGTGTGCATGTGTGATCAGTGCAGTTTTACTGGTTGAGCTGAATATCTCTCCGCTGTGTTTCTGGTTGTACCGCACGTTGTGGGCATGACGTTGAACGTTTAACTGCCAGTATATTCAGTTACTGAAGAAGGTCTCGCAGCACGTGGAGCGAAACGTAGGGCAAAAGTTGAACAACACGCAATACTAGCTGAAAAAAACACCAGAGATGGAAAGGCAGAGATGGAGGTCAACATTGAGCGAGATGGGGTTTGGAAAGCTGATACAAGATTTTGGTCCAGTTTTTGCAGAGGTGATAAAAAGCACAAAGCACCCTTGTACAGGGTGGTCCATATATCTTGTGACACCCATTTATCCTCTGAAACGTAATATTTTTCTTTAACAATGGGTGTGTAGAGTAATTTAAGCAATTTGGAAAATGTATGTAATGTTTATTAATCTGAAGAAGAAAGTAAGTGTTATTTAAAACAAAACTAAATGAGCAAAGGAAACAATGTTCAGGGTCAATTAAAAGGGGGGGTGACAAAGACATCTTGACCTCCCTGTACCATTCGTCGTTTGTAATCAAAGTGGAGTTAAGATACTTTTGGATTAAGCCCCTTTTTAGGCACATGTTGCAAAACTGTATATCACTACTGTATAATATCGAGCGGCTGACTGATAAATGCATGTTTGGTTTGGTCCTAGAGAAAAGCGGTGGGGGGGGGGATTGATTTGACACAACGGATGGAAATGTGGAATGGATTTTTGCACGAGTGAGGAATGGGCTTAGATTGTAATGCTGGTGGAGAAGGCTTTAAGTTCAAAGCCTAGAGGGACTGCCAGCCTCAGTTGTATGCCCTGATCAAAGCCGTGAAGCTCCAGGGAGATGCGGCAGCTTCAGGACTGATTAGCCCATCTGCTTAGCGCGGGAGAAAGGTGCGTGATTGAGAATTGAGACCGCAGTCGATACATCGCATAGAGAAATAGGGCACTTACAAAGCGTGCGTGCGTGCAGGCAGGCACCTACGCCATCATACACCCACGTACACATACCAGCACTTTAAAGCAAAAATATCCCCTCAATTTAAATTCAAATGCCCCCTGCAGAGATGAGAGTGTACAAGTCAAACTTTGTTAAATTTGAAGATTATTATTTACTGGAATTTAACCTGATGATTAATCAAGGTTCTGGGTATTTAGAACAAAGAGGGCAGTGATGGGGAATGAGATGAGAGAGAGAGAGAAGCAATGCAATACAATCATTAATGTGATGATCTGCGTTGATGTTGTTGACATCCCCTTCTCTCTACAGCCTTGTGCAGCGCTTTGCGACCCTTGGGTGAAAGGCGCTCTATAAATGCTATTATTATTATTATCATATTAAACATTTCGTAGTTTTTTGTGCACACTAAATGAGAAAGCCATTAAAAGGATTTAACAATATGTTAGGCAAAATGAGGTTGTTTTAAGAAAAGCTTACATTCAGGGCCATGCAGATCGTCATTTCTGTCTCTTCATAAATCTTTAGAACCGTGAGATCGAAACTGAATTAATTTGCTGCTACAGAGCATCACTACGGACTTAGTCTTAAGAAGGCCCTGTGTCCTTGCTGCTGAAACCATGCATTATGGAGTACTCCTTATTCCAAAAAGTGTTCTCCCCAAGTTACCAGTTGGGATTGTCCCTTCCAAAGGCTTCCCGCATGAAGGCTGGACACCTGTGCAGCATTAGATGTGTGAATCTCTTCGGGGCTTTTCAGTTAAAATCAATAATAAATAGGAAAAGCAATTGCACTCGTTGTGCAGTGAGCACAGCTGGAGAAGAAATAATAATAATGCTGACTATGCCCAAGTTGTGGCAAAAGGTGAACTGTCAATAGCCTGAAATAAGGAGGTTGTCTCTATATGGCAAGCAAGAAACACTCCAGAAGCAATCAATATGAGCTTTGCCAGTCTTGCAGCAAACTACTTCATAGTGACTGACGGGAAATTTATAAAAACTTTCTCCAACTTTCCAACTGTGAATGATTGCATTTTTCTTCCCCGTCGACACTGGATCGAGATCTGGATGTCAAGTTTATTGCCATCTTTTATGGAGCTCCAGCATAATACGATAAGAACGTTGCATTTTTTTGTTGAATGTGCCAAGGAATAACGTTTTAAAGACTTTTTCTACTCATATATTACCTAACCATGTCATCTGTTGAACTTTCAATGTCAATCATGATGCACGTGTGATAAATTACTCAGAACTAAGGCTAGAGGGGGCGGCAGTGCTGCGATTCTCACCCGTCTTTCGTCAACCATTACTGACCGGCCTAATGTAGTAATGTGAAATAAACCCTCATGAACGACACAGCACAGGGAGGTCTTCGCCAGCAAGAATATTGACAAAGGGCTGTACGTTTTAGTGTTATATGGGTTTCTTTATCATTGATAAGTAATTCCCATAAATCGCAATGTACCCTCACCTGTTTTTAAGCATTATACCAGCCCCACAATTATTTAGCACATCATAAAGCAGTGCATGCGAGGCTAAGCACCGCAGGTTTAGTAGAGCGTATTTGGAGAAATTCACGTTGCACTTTTATTTATATTTTTATTTTGCTGCTTTGATATATTTTCTTTTAAAAGTAACCAAATGATTTGATTCTTGCAGACGCCGAACACTTTGTCATTCTCTTTGACTGTCTGCCCAGAGGCAGTGAATTGCATACACACACACACGCGCGCGTAAACACACTTACGGGTACAGCCATATATAGAAGACGACGGACATACATAGGCCATTGCGCTTGACTGTTGGGGTCCCTATTAGAGGACACATAAGGGCCTCTGTATTGTCTGCCTCACACATGCTCAACCACCTTTGTCTCCCCAGTTATGACGTTGGAAAACCCGCCGTACCAGGTATTCATTATAGCCTGAGCTCATGAGGAGACCGGCCCAACCACCTGTGAATGTGAATAAGCAGACCATACTATGGAACACTGCCTTGTCTGTGCTCTACTACCCAACCTCTGCAGCTCAAAAGACCTTGCGGAGTTCAATGAAAATGCAAGGGGCTGTGTAAGAAAATGGGAAACTGTAATTTAACATCGCGCTTCGAAGAATCGCAAAGAAGAAGATGAGGAGACTGTTGTAATCCAGTCAATACAGCTGATGTGCAAATGTGCACGAGCAATAATAATTCAACTTCATTAACAATTCCAATACAATTAATTCGTAAAATCACATAGCACTCTGGACTTAAAATGCAATCTATCCTAAGTGATATTTCGGCCAATGGTGCTTCTTCGTAGCACACGATGAACGAGAGATGGTGCAGTGTGTTAACATCAGAAAAGTGGGGACGTGCGGCTGGGCATGGTGCTGCCTCCAGCCACCACCCCCGTGTGCCATACCGGCCTTAATAGGTGCTCACTAACTCCAGGCTATACAGGGGATCTGTGACTCTTAAACAAACACTTATTCATGGCACATACACACACACTCACCTACCTTCTCTCGCACACGCATTTGGCAATGAACACAGGACCATATTATGAGCCTGAAAAGATTATCCTTTTCGGACAGAATGATCTTTTGAGTCATTAACGCCAACGCTAGTTGCAAATGAAGAATAGGAAAGGCATAATTACGTCCAAAAAGCTTGATTTGAATAACGCCTGCATCGGTACACAAAGGCATTAACTGAGCGAATTAATTTGACTGTTGCTCACATAAATTACACTGGCCAGCAGCTGGCTGGAGTCCGCTACTCTGCGATATGTAGTGTTGTGTGGCGTGACAGCTCTGCACGCTACACTGCGAATTGTGAAGTGAGGTTGTGGGGTGGCCTGATTCATCATTTACCAATGTGGTTTCAGTGTTCGCATGGTTTCACCGAGCCACGTTATATGGATGTGATATTAATAGTTTCCATTTTGAGAGGGAAATTATCTCCCACGTAGGCATCTGCAAAATCACTGCCGGCGCTTTGGATTGCTCAGTGCAGCAAGTTACGTAATTAAATTTGAATAAATTTTAAAAGGACAAATTACGTATATTAATAAAGGGGACAGAGCCCAGGGTGGGTAGTATTGTTAGTCAATTAAAAAAACTAAATATATAATCATTTATAGCATATGTAAGAATTCACCTATTTTTCTAAGAATGTGTTTTTTTAGGATAAGTCAGATAAAATAATGGTATTATCCATGCATCTCTTCAAGAGTAAAAACTGCTTCCTGCCATCCTCATAGTCTGAAATTCCTTTTTCCCAGCCCGAGTGGCATCTGGCTCCTGCTTCTAACCAAGCCCGGGATCGATACCTTTTTTGCTTTGCCTCTATAAAAAATGTATGCTCACTCATTCTGTAGAGCGTCTTGAGATGCGGTTCTGCTTAACCGCTATATACAGCCAAATTGTATTTTATTCATGTCTGCCGGGATGGCCTCCGGCTCTCCGCGACCCTGTACATGATTAATCGATTTCTGATAATGAGATGAGATATTTATTATTCAACAGGAAATAAACGTCTAGCCTAACAAAAAATATGGGAGGAATGATTGTATCAATTTATTGATTTAAGACAATTTGTACACCCGTGGTACTCGCATCAAAACATGTGCATCTGAATGTATTACAGTATGTTCTATTCCCAGACTTTGTATGGAATGGGTTCACGTGATTCGTCCTGCCGCGAGAGGCTGTTCCATTCAGCGAAATAGAAAAACACACAATCAGTAGACTACAATTGCCACAGCAAATCGCAAAAAGCGTATAGAATCATAAGGGAGGTAAGTTATTACAGGCATAAGAAAAAAACTCATCCTGTTAATACGAAATTTGCTGTGAATTTTCAAACTCCATGTTCTACATGAGCGTGGTCCTTGGCCCCTTAGACAAACAATAGCTACCGTAGCTGTAGCTAGTTATCACATTTGCGCGACGTTGAGAGGTTGTCATAATTTTTTTATTGCCTCGGGGCCAGGGCTGTCACGACTGAAACAGTTTGTGCCGAGTCTGCAATTTTATATGTGCAGCCGCCCACTAATGAGAATGTTTCGAGTCAATTCGTTGTCTTTAATTATTTAACCAGATGAGCACCCGTTAAGATTCCATTTCTCCCTGAAATTATTCTATTTTAGAATTTCGTTGGCATGCATGCTTTCGTATGTTCAATCTTAGCTGAGAGACACATCGGTCTATTTTCGTGGATTATGTCATAGGGTCTTTAACATCCACTTAACAAATGCAATGCTCTGGTAATTTCCCTCTGGAAATTCACGTGTGGATATTGCGAATTAAAGTATCAACTCCAAACAAACTGGCTTCATGAGGCCCCATCTAACTGACCGTTCAGGCTTATCGAGCCGTCTTCATTACCCTGACAGCTGACTGGCTCTTGAGATAGATGTCAGGTCGGTGATCCCAAACACAACACATCTTCCAGGAAATTTCTCAAAGCTGTTGAAACAGTTAGCGTGAAAACATTTATCAGCAAAAGTCAGCATTATGTTTGGCATTTATGGTTTATAGCCATGCCTCTGTGTTGTATAACATTCACTTATCTATATTCCTTTAACATTGCATTATCCCGCTCAATAAATACCTCTAAAGTTTTAGTACCTCATTTCAGAGCTTTACTTATGACAAAAATAGCCCGCATTTATATAATAAATATAAAAGCTGGCATCAAAATTGGTACCATGCCCTATTATTCCAAAGCAAAGACACTCACGAGACGCTGTTTGTAGATTGACCCTCAGACCAGCCAAACTTTGTGCGAGCAGATTTTCACTCGAAGGGCATTTTATCGACACCAGTCATGGAAACAGGCCCTCAATGACCTGCAATTTTGCATTCTTTCTATAGTTGTTTGGCAGACGAATTTTCCAAAGGGCCCATCCCCGGGGCCTTATCTATCCTGAAGCCACATCACTCAACAGAGTGAACAGACCCTATAAAAAATGAATTTCTCCGTGACTAATGATGACACTTGCAAACCTCAGCGGGTTGAAGTGAGCTTCCATAGAAATGTACAGTACCAATTAGCACCCTCTACCCATTATCCTTCCACTCATGTTTTCCACAAACTGTTTTGTGTTAGGCTTGTCCCCCAGTTGCCAATGCTCACTAGCAACTTGTGTTTCGCCGTCTGGGTTTCATGTCTGTTTTTAATTGTCTGCATTTTCTATTGGTGCATGTCTATCAATCGTATACACTTATATGTACGCCTGCTAAAAGTCTGCTTTATTTCTGGGAATAGCTTTGGAGTAAGGTGGACCGTGTGCATGTAAATATTTGTGGAATTTGCAGTTTTGCAGTGTGTACCTATGTGAAGGTAATCCTATGTAATATATATCAATTGTTTTTGTGTTTGTATATGCCATCAACAAACGATCATCATGATGCCCTTACTGCTCTATACTTGAATTGGTTGTTTTACCAACTGCCTCACTTTCATTGGATGAAAGCATTACTGAATAAATAAGTATACAGAAATATCAATACCAAATTTCTTTTCATAGAAATCACAAAATGTCCTAAATCCACGTTACCAAAACGAATCGCACAAGGCATTATTGATAGATGCGCGCAACCCAGGGTTGACCATGGACCTATTTTCCAGGAACCACGTTTTCTGCCTAGCCATTTTAATAATTATAACGCCTCAGTAATTTATGGATTTGTTTACCCGGGCTGGTGTCTTTGTGTCTATTTCTGCAATCGTGTGTATGTTTGCGTGTGTGGTGGTCATGGTGGTGGAGGGTGGTTGGAGGTAGGTTGTTGGAGGGAGGTGGTATAAAAGAAAACATAGAAGAGCGGCAGCACGTGATCACAGAACCGAGCACTGATTCTGCACTCATGGGTTCATTTGCTGGCAGTGATGTACAGCAATCCTAATGCATATTTGAGCGATGATTTTGACCTATTGTAGATGGGAGTTGTTTGACCATGCTTCACCACGCTGGTCAGTGCGTGGTGAATAGAAAATGGTTGTCGTCACGGCAAGATATCATCTAGTGCGGTGCGTCTGAGATTACATCAGCATTCACATCGCCTCTGTTTCCCGCGGTAATCATATACAGTTGATTGAATTTATTCAATACTAATGTTCCAGCTTTGGTGCAGCGTGTTATAACATCCACTCTCAAAAGCGGTTATCCTAGGGAAGCCTGAATAATAAGTTTGAATTATTTCATATCTACTGCTGTCAACCGCTTGAAATCAACATTGTATGCCAAGGCAAGCTTCTGGGTTTGACAACCTCAAGTCATGCTTATTTATGAAGTCATTGCATGCCTACTGTCAAGCCACTCTTGGATAAGGGGTCTTCCGATCCTGCACAGGTCAGGGGTGTTGTTTGCCCATACTTCATTGTGCTGGTCAGTGCGGATTAAAGACAAGGAGCATAGAGTGGGGGCATAGTACGGTGCAATAACGGGTCACTGAGGCGCTACCCTCTGTGAAACCCCGGTCGGCATCGTGTCAAGATGTGCCGTCGGGTGTTGCATCACGTCCTGGTCGGCCGCTATCTCCTCGGCCTCGTCAGCTTGTGAGAGCTCGACCCAGGCTATACTCTTGGATTCTGAGTTTTTTGGTCCAAGGCATTACTTTATCGTCTAAATCATGACTGTCTACATCGCAAATTAAGTTCTTGTCTGGCCATGGGCAACAAATCACAACGCAAAATTCATGCCGTTCCTGGACGCCCTTCCAGACAGCAGGGCAACTCAACATAGTGGAGAATGGTGCAGCGATTGCGGGGTCTCTGAATGCCATCCCTCAGTGATCCGTCTTTTCGGAATCTTGGCGACTGAGTTGTTTAGCTGTGCAGATGAGCAAACGGTCTCCTCTTTGCATGTGTACCAGGTAAGAGTTCAGAGCTGGGCTAGGCTGAATTAAGTGTATGTGTTTATTTTGCTTCAGTCACTGGTGATTCAGCTAAGCCCATCCATCCTGCTTCACGGAAAAAAAAGAAACGTCATGTTATCTCCAGTGTGCGGGGAGAGCCTCGGGATTCGAACCCAGGCTCCCAGCCGTAACGGCTTAAGTGCTCTGACCTAGGCATTACCCCGCTTAACTGCCCAGTAAGTCCTTCTCGCGAACATTTTATTTATTTCCATGATTATTGTTTCCAGTGTTAAATTACTTGAAATTGCATTGCTCCGGCCTAAGCTCCTGTTACCATGTGTACGTTGCACTAATATTGACTGACAATGCATGCACCGCGTTTCATTTCCGCTAATAAAAGGTTGGCCGAGCTCACATGGATTGAATATATAAATAAGCGATAGCTCGACTAAGTTGAATACATTATGCTCAGAGGATTCCCTCCTATTTGTTTCATTGAATAACATTACAATGGCAAAACAACGTTAGGCAGGGTGCATCTTGTTTAACCAGACATCTCTTTGCTCTATTGAATGTGTGCGGGAAAATGTAATTAAGCCACTTGCTGCCCTGGCTAGCGAGAGATGGCGTATGTCCCCCTGTTAATTAGCTTGTAAACCATAAATAATTTAAAGCGATGGATTCTAAGGCTTTCATTGATTTAAAGGATTTGTTAGAGGCTCACAGAGCCAGGCTAAGGTATCCTGTACAGTGGGAATCTTGCACAACAATCTCGGTAATTGTGGCACCAAGGAACTGAAATTATGTTTTGTCATTTGCAATTTGTGCTGTTTTAGGAGGCATGAGGGCATACTTGGAAATAATAACATAAGTAGCTTGGATTTATTTTGTAATATATGTGTAACGGTGCCTTTTTTATCCAAACGAAGAGCAAACGCATTTCCTGTTGCTGATCTTCCAAAGGCAGCAGCCATGCGTCACATATGAGAATGACCGATGAGTGACATTCCAGGCCTGGTATACTTTAAAGGCCCATCTTGAACGACCTCTAGACTGCCCTTTTAATAGCTGCCAAATATGCTGGTTCCAATCTGCCAAACAAGCCCGCATAGCTGGCATGACCTAATTGTCATTAAATAGAATGACATTTATCAAATTGGAGTATAGGGAGTTGTGGGACAGTGCTTAGTAAACTGCGCCATGAACCTGGTGACCTGCGTTCGATTCCCTGCCACAGCTATCATCAGTGGTGAAAGACGCCTGAACCAATCCTGGGTGCTCCACGCCGCTCCAACCAGCGCCGACGCGCGCGGTGAAGTATCGAATGCTCAAAGACGTATGTGACAAACATGGCATGGGGAGTCCTTCATCCACCAGTGGAATGACGTATGGCCGTAGATTATTATGTATTGTTACGTGTTTAAAGGAGCACGTCCCACAGGTATGGCTAACATGGAAGAGTCAGTTTCAAATGTCATCCAGAGGTGTTCTGTGGAGCTTCTCTGGAGCTTTTTGTTTAGTGGGGGCCTTTCTTCCAGCATTCGCGTCAGCAATAATTTGCAGGGCGGCAGGGTGGCGCAGTGGTA
>JAZEWU010000017.1:5717056-5747429 GCA_036362915.1 Geotria australis | reverse complement strand
CGGTTTGAGAAGAGCAATAATCTTGGTTTTCCTCCAGATCTTTGGGATCACTAACAGCACTTGCCTCAGCACTCTGTTAAGGCTACATGGGGGATATTTGCCTGCATTTTACTCTACGCACAACACATGGGGAGCAGTAGTGCAGTGCTCACATACTGCACTGTGAACCTCGAGCACTTAAGAGCGATGTCTGGCGATGACAGACATCACCAACGAGCCTTGTCACCGCGTTGGTGATGCCGCCAACGCGGTGACAAGGCTGCACAGTGGCGAAGTGAGGAGTAGCACTGCTGCCTCACGTTCGATTCCCGACTCGGGTGCCTTTCTGTGTGGAGTTTGCATGTTCTCTCTGTGTCATAGTGGGTGTTCGCCAGGCACCCCGGTCTCCTCCCACAGGCCAAAGATATGACTGGCTGAAAAAATTGCCCTCGGTGCTTTTCTGTGGACAGGCGTCCAATCCTAGGTATAGCCGTGCCTCGTGCCCTGTGTCTCCTGGGATGGGCTTCGGTCCCTTGCGAGCGTGTATAGGATTTAATGCGTACAGATTACAAATGAATGACTATTGAGGGGACACGTGGTATCCTGGACCTAAAACATGGCTACCATTAGCCGCTGAGGTGGCCTGAAAATACAATTTAATTGTTAATTTAATTGTTATAGTTCATTTGTTTTAGTTTCTCTTCGTGTCACCTAATTTTCCTCTGGCAGCAGACATTTGTTGGCCTTGCCTTTCAAGTCAGGCAGATTAGTTATTTTCCGGGCTATTAAGCACGAATGTTTGAAAGAGCGTGCAGGTGCAAGTGCTGCCGAATTGACTATTTTCCTATCCCAGTCTTGGTAGAAAACGTACATCAATTTCGGCAGACAGGATATTCATTGGCATCAGCTGTTGTACCAGCTGTGCGTCCGACAACAGCCACGGGCAGTGTTTGGATTTTTTTAGGGCCACCAGTGGAAACAATTTCCCAGAGCGGCAACCCAGCTAGTACACGTGTATATATGTAGATGTTTATCATCCTTACATCGTATCGGCTGTGCTGACAGATGTATTACCTACAATGCATAGGGCAGATGTGGAGCTTGGTGGTCTGTGCACTCAGCGCTGAGCCAGAGACGGCGGTTGCATCGTCAACTCAGCTCGGTACCCTCTGCACGAAATTACCAATGTGCGTTGGTCTACTGTGAAGTTCAAATTAAAGATCCCGTGATATAATTCTCAACGGTAATCTACGCAATATATTTACTTATTTAGAATTATCCATCCATCTTACACCATACAATAGTAGAAAAAATAATAATTCTGGCTGGCATCCTCCCTGGATTCCTGTCTGCCAACCACTGTCTCTCCCCGTGTCCCCGTCTCTCCCCGTGTCTCCGTGTCTCTCACCATCCAAAGAATGCTGTGATGGATTGGCGTCCCAGCCTGGGTATAGCCATGCCTTGTGCCCTCTGCAGAAATAGGCTGCGGCCCTTGCGACCCTGCACAGAATTTAACGGGTACTCATAATGAATGAATCAGGAAAAGGTCCTAAAGAGATATGGCGAATGCACTAGGCCTCCTGATGTGAGTGCTCACTATTTGAAAAGCGTCGACTGTCTCTTAACAGCTCTGCACAATTTAAGCCATGAAACGCTGCCGATGGGAGCCCAGGCAATGAGGAGTGTCGCCATATCTGGCAGCTCTTGATAAACCTGCTAAAACGGTTCGTAATCTCGGTGTTATCCTTGACCCTGCTCTCGCTTCACGTGTGAGGCCGCCTATCGTCGCGTTCACAGCGTCCCACTCCTGGGTGGGGGAGCAAGATTTATCATTAACGGGTCATACTATGATTAAGATTTTCACAGAAGGATGTGGGGTAGTTTTCTAACATTTGTTATCAATATCTGCTTAACCTAAACAGGGTCGCGGGGGAGCGGAGCCTATCCCAGCAGACAGGGTGGAAGGCAGGGCTATACTAACCTAGGATTGGATCACAATCCATTTCAAAGCACCAGAGGCAAATTGGGCCAATTAACCTAGCCAGCATGGCCCTGGAGAAAACCCACGCAGACACTGCGAGAACATACCAACACCTCACAGAAAGGCACCTGCACCGGGATTCGAACCGGAAAACGTTTTGCTGTGAAGCAACAGTACTATTCGCTGCGCCACCATGCCCACCAGTTTCTAACATTTTCTCTTGAATCACATTTGACAACAGCTTGACCCCCCTGTTCTCCCGTTGGCAGCGCCCCGACGCGTGCCTTTGTTACTCTCAGCCTTGATCACTGACTATACAACCATCTCCTCTGGGAGCTGCCTCGAGCCATGATCGTGAGATGTCGGGTGACACAGGCAGCCCCTGGTAGAGCTCGGCGCTCAAACGGACGCGCTTGCATTGCTCCCCTCCACCCAGCACAACAACTACAATATCTCTCATCGGCGTAGGAATTACAATCGTCCAACACTTTGCTTGGTCTTAGCTGAATATTAATTTTTACGAATATCCACGCTGGGTGTTTTGCATTTGGTGGAAATCGGAGTCCTTTGATACGACTTCACTGTCACCCTCCGCAAGCGCTATGCTATCATAAGCCATGTCATATCCACTGCTGGTTGAAGACGATAAAAAATATCATTTTTTAAGTGCCTTTTGCCCAAAGGTCGCAAGGTGTTGATCCTCCATGCTGTCATCATTCATTCTGGTCTTGTGATGCCATAATTAATCTTGTTCTCTACACATGAGCTGATCTGATTGCTGGACCTTGTTCATCTTTTCGGGGTGTGTTCCTTCGGCTGCCATTCTGTCACCAATCTCGTCCATCGGCCATCATCATCATCATCCCTTCTAGCGACGGGCTGTTGCGGGATTTTAAGCTACTATTTTACCATACTATATGTGGCGAGCTTCGGTAATTCACCGTAGAGATTACTGTGCGGCGATTGGAGTATCCATCACTGCAAATTGTCGACCACTATTGCACGTTTCTTTTACAACAGCTAGTTCTATTTACAAAGGCTCACATGACCGTATGGCTCAAAAGGCCTGCGATAGAAACATAAATCATCTGATTTATAAAACTATAAGTCTGATTTACAGCATGCATTATGCATAAGGGTGATAAATATAAAATTGCTGGATTCTCAGGACCACCTTCGCCACATTTCGGCAATGTTTTATGTTGATTATAAGAAGCCCTCTATGTTTGCATATAACGTTAATGTACATATATGTATGTGAAAAAATACTCGTCCTGAGAGCACTTGTGCTCATCCATCAATCACCGAGCGCTGGCACGTGTGTTTTAATTTGCTGCGCGTGACTTTTATTTGTTATTCGTGTTAGTTTTTACGATGGGAGGGTTACACATCACGTTGAGCATGGCATGCTGGCGTCGTCGGTACAAACCATATACGGATGCGAAAACAGAAATCGCATTCTATCTTGTTGTAAAGTAAAAAACAAGAACATTAAGAATGACTGAGAATTGCTCTCCATAACTGTTCTTTCCGAATAGCCGTGTTGAGCATTTCTCCACTCTTCTTTGCGAGTTTCGCCTCCCACGTTGGAGGCATTATCATCATGAAGGAGAGAGGAGGAGCGCTCGACACGGCTATCCCGAAAGAGCAGCTGTAGTAAAAAATAATAATTTTACATTACATTCACTACATACAAGGGCAAGTATAATCACAACTATTTTAGTTCTGCCATTATAATACATTGTGGTAAGGGATGGCACACATCCCTGTTTGATCTCTGGAGAAGGCTTATACTGTTATTTGTAAATTACGGAATGTATACATTGGTAACCTAATGATTCCTCGTTGATTAAATATGTACTATACAGCCCTCTGTCAATCCACTATTGAATGATTGAATCCAAGCACCCATGCCAGTCATGGGAGTTGTTCGACCATACCTTACCACGCTAGTCAGTTTGGGTTGATGCAGGGATGACCCATGACTGGTTTAGATATTGCTCGCCACTATGGCCAGAAGTTGAGCTCGAGTCAACAGAATAATAGTGCAAGTTTGCCAACAACCTTTCCAACATTACACCTGTCACATTGAACGTATTTGAATAAATTATAGTAATAAAAAAATAAACAAGCAGGAACGGTAAGTCGTATAATGATACATATCGTTAAAAAAAACTGGCAGACGAAAGTATTTTGTAATGGGATTTTGTTATACAAAAAAAATCTATATTTTCAAATTTCTCTAATGAACACTAGGCTTTGGTGTCTTTTAATATAATGAATAAAGCTCCGCTCTGTTCATTATGATGCGTGTGCCTCTTTATAGTCAATTACTTTGTCATTCACTGGAAAGATTTGATTATACACGAACTGCCCTTTAACAATCAGTCTCTTGTGTCGGACGCAGCATCAACGCACAATATTATGCACAGTGTGTGTAATAGTCCGCGGAAGTCTTCTGAACATTATCGCAAGCATTTGGCATTTCCTAACAGAGCATAGAGTGCTTGTCAAGCACAGCGAACCCTGTAATACTGCAATTCCGTATGTACGTGTCTTGCAATTTTACAAAAGAGTGGCATAAAGGGGACCAGTCAAATAGCGTCCTAACAAATGTGCAGTCGTGAAAGGCATTGCAATCGCTGTCTTGAAAGCATCACATTGCGTCACTAATAGTAAGGAGCTGGACTCTCAGGGGTAAATGACATGGTCTGTATGACAAAATGCTGTCCATATTCCTATCCTATCTCTGACTTCTTAGCATTCTTACATATATAGACATGACGTTACCACATTATTCATGGTGTCAATTTCATCTTGCAGTATATCATTGGTTACACCACAGTTTTTCAAACAGCAGGTGTAGTGGGGTAATGTGTGGGTACTCCGACCTCTTGTAAGACGCGTTGCCAAAATGGAAGAGTAGGGCAAACACCCTCTAGAGTGGCTCTCTAAAGCTGCCTCTAATGGAGGAGGCTCGTCTGCCAGCAGTGGAATGTGGAAGGAATTACAGGGCTGCAACCTTACATTTTTTGTCCATTTTGTACGAAAATACTGATCTCCTTATGTCGTGGACTCTTATCACATTTAGACGTTTGCTTTGTTACAATTAAATTCATTGCAATTTGGTTCTACTGTGTAATTTCAAAGCACAAAGAAATATCAAGATGCTGTACAGACGTGACAGAGAGATAAATGTAATTCACAACTGGGGATAACTTTATAATGTGAACAAATTAAGGTAGCCAGGCAATGGGCTGACTTTGCACAACTGAAGGTTTAGCAAAATCAATCAGTGGCAAGAGGGAAAGCAACAGCCTTCATCATGAATGTGAAGAGTGTGAATGTCACAATTATGGATGGTTGCCATGTCAGCGCTGATCAAGCACTGTTGTAATTCATAATTCAAATCTTGGTCTCCGCCAGCAGAGATTAATCCATGCTTTTGTAACCAGCGCCAGTCTGTCCTGTCGCTCTCTGGCCCGAGATCGTAATAAGCGACCAGCCCGGCAGAATGGTTAGCCAATAAATGAGAATAATTAAGTAAACAATAAATGTGTGAATGTGTTCGGGGATCTTAATGTTAAAGTTCTGAGTTGTGTGCGTTTTAAACCTTCTTGCACATCACTCAACCAGCCGGGTAGTCGGGTTGAACTTATCCACCCACTCGTGAACTTAGATGTACACAGCATATCTGCTATTATTCACAATTATTTTTAACCCCACTTTGCAGCCTTCTTTATTAAATTGGAGTCACTGCTTCGTTTCCACCGCATCCTGTACGCTACAGTTTCATACTCTGCAAAAGCCAGGGATAATGGTATTTGTTATTCATTTGTGTTTTCAAGAATCGGATTGATTGTATGCGGTCAATGGTTAACAAAGTCTTCTCTAAGATTCGGCGAAATCACGTGGTCAATCGGCCTCTAAATTGCCAATTATTCGGTTCTCCGTAATCTTCATGAACAATCTATATAGTGCGATAATAGACTAATAGGTCTGCATTTATTCGAATCAGTTTGTCTCCCTTTTCAAATAGTGGATTCTACCGCTCCCTGTGTTTTACGTATTTATTTAGCTTTTATTTGTTCTACATTTGTAATTTTTTCATCTCTTCCTTTTCTCTTTGGTTGGTGATTTGTTTCTGTGTTGCTTTGGTGTTTGTTTTTGTTGTCTACCATGCTCTTAGTGGTTGTTTTTTTTGTCTGTTTTGCGCGGCCTACTCCTGGCCCAGTCCTGCCTTGCCTAAACTCGCCTCGTGGTGTCGCGTGTGGAAGTTGTGTTTTTGTTGTTGTGGGTGGCTGCGTTGCGTGTGTCTGTGTGTGTTCTTGTGCTTCAATGTTTATTGTTTAATTTGGATTGGCGTTGTTTCCCCCTCGTGTCTGTCTCTCTGTCTTGCTGTCTCTGTGTCCCTATGTCTCTCTCTGTCGCTCACCCTCCCTGTCTCCCTCCGTGTTTGTCTTCAAAGAAGTGACGGCCATCTTAGGGGACGCTGGCAGAATGTTGCCGCTCTTAAGATTGCCAGTTTCACGACATTTCAGTATATTCGATCTAGACTTAATCATGTATTTTCTGTTGCTTTGGTTTTTATTGGGGTTTTTTTTTCGTTGTTGACATGCCGTCCTCTTCGCGGCCCTTGTGCAGCGCTTTGTGACCCTCGGGTGAAAGGCGCTATATAAATTGAAATTATTATTATTATCTACGATTGAGGTATTTCATTTCCGTGTGATAATATTTTGTATAAAACCATTAGGACATTGAACATTCAGCAGAAGCACAACTCAAAAACACTCACATCGATCGTTAACACTGCCTGATAGAAAACTATATAGTGTGCCGATGTTCCAAGCAATGGCCCTTTTTCAGAATACTTTTCTCACCTTACCTTAACCCTGTTATTCTCAACCGGTGGGTCGCGACCCATCGGTGATGCCGGGAGAGCCACCTAGTGGTCCTTGGAGACCATACGCGAGTGGGCCAAGTGGGCCTTGAGGTGGAAAAGGTTGAGGACCCCTGCCTTAACCCACACCGGCCAACCCAACGGGCTCATGGAAAAACCCTGCAGTGGAAGAGCTGACGCTGCCTGCATCGAGCAGCCAGCACAGTGTATAAGCCCCACGCCCGCTCGTGATTAATAATTTAAGCAACTTTCTTCGTCGTGTAAGACTCGACGGATGTATAAGTGGCTTGCGAGCTCCTCACGCCATGTTGCCTTGCCCTTATTGCGGCTGCCAGGAATAGAAAAAGCCCAAGCTAGGAATTTATAATGTGCTTTTAATGGCACACTCAAACCATCACGGTGCTGGATGCAGATGCTTTCATTGCGGTATTAACTTCCTGGCACGAGTATCTATACAAACAGGATTATATACGTGTGCACATGGGTATGTACGCGCATACTGGGGAGCGGTGGTGCAGCGGTTAGCACGCTGCGCAATTAACCCGGCCACCCGAGTTCGATTCCCGCTCTCGGCAAACGCCAGTGACGGCATACTGAACATGTCCTGGGCCCTCTCGTGGGTCGACTCAGCTTCTAATGAGTACCTGGTGTGGTGTGTAAACATAGCCACTAGGGAGACAAAGGCGGCCGGGCGTGGAGCTGGCCACCCACCTCCTCGTGTGCATGCCGGCCTTTATAGGTGCTCACGAACAGCACTTGACTCTACAGTCTGTTAAGGCTATACGGGGTATTATGTACGTCTTTATACGTGCATAATATGCATCATGGAAGTTTACAGCGGACAGGGATGCTCTGTATATGTGTAGACATATATAGGCAAGCTTTTGTTTAAAACGCGCGTGTATATAGAGCGTCCTATATAACTCGACGGGTGGCTCAGCAGGAGTGTTCGCAGCTCGTAATTGGAAGGATGTGAGTTCAAATCCCGGTCAAGGGTTAACTCATGATCCCTCAGACTTCAATAAAACAAGTAGGGTACAGTATTGCTTTGCGGAAAACTCAGGAGTGGTTGCCTTATAGTAAGACTTGCCCCTACCATAGGAATGTGGAATTTAGACCACTGACCCAAGGCTGTGCACAGGAGATGGATTGAGCAGGAAACAATTTGAATAATATAATGGTGTGTTCATGCACCGATAGATTTTCAGTTTTGCATATGGTTTGTTATTTGTGCACATATCACCGAATTTGCAAAAATGATCACATGCGCAAAGCTGTTTACGTTGAAACATTACAAATGACTTATATGAATCCACATCGAAGGCCAATGCAAGTGATCTTAGCGAGCACATATCAAACAAGACATCGTACACACGAGGCGCTTTTGAGCCAGCAAAATGCAATACTGTACTTAATGTCTTTGTTTTCCTATTTGCTCATGTTTCTGGCAACCTAATGGAAATCCAAATCCAATTTGAATACCAAGTGTCATGTATATTCGATATATAACACTTTCATTTGCACGTAATTGGGATAAAAAGAATCATGGAACGCACACACATTTGTAGGTATTAATACAAAACGGTATATGTATACAATTTATATGTAATATAATAATAACTTACAGTCTTATCAATCCATTGCTGGATGGACATATCCTCACGCGATATTAACCTTGGGTGTTATGTAACCATACTTCACCAGGCTGGTCAGTGCCGGTTGGCAGAATATAGAACGAGGGGTGGAGACCCAGGACTGCATCAGACACCGCTCAAACTCAGGTTAGCAAATTCATAGCACACTGCGCTAACTGTTGCGCCACCACTCCTCCCCACCCGCTCCACGTACGTGTATGCGTTGCAACACGCGCACTGCATACAATGTGTGTGTTGGCCGCAAGAGAATATTTATCAGTGAGTGGACATGTGGATCTGAGGATGGACAGACCGACCAAATGAGGCGTGTAGAATTGAGTGCTGTATAATTAGCGCGCGTATGGCACGCGTGGCCCATGAATGCTAATGTCCCCAGGACGTGGAACGAACGCAGGCACCGTAGCCATCAGCACGCTGCCTCTGCATATGGCACTCTATTCGGAGCAATACGGTAATGCTGCTAAGTCAAGCAGGGACCGTACCAGTGCAAATGCCGCATTATGACCAAACCAGCAAGTGAGTCTTTGATCAATCACGGTCGCAGAGCTTGCATTAAATGAAGATGCGACCCAAAACACATGTCCTATCTTAAATATACGCAAAAGTGCCTCGGTGGATGGTCGAGATTAATTATTGACTGGCAGTCAATGGAGAAAACACGCCAGAAATGACATTCCCAGCAGATAGCGTGAATAACTAGGTTTGTGTGTAGGCAGTGAATTATTACATGACAGGTGCGAGAGATGGCGACGACTTGGGGAGTCCTTCATCCAGCAAGTGGGTCGATGTGATTATGATAATGCACCTAGGCCTCTTTTTTGGATTGTCCAACATGAAGTTGAAGCTCAGTTAGGCTGTATGATGACTAATTTTTATTTTGCATCAAGCTAGACTTATTTTATTAACTCCAGAGAGATGATTGTCTGAGTCAGGGTGTGAACTTGGAACTTATGTGTTAAGTGCTCCGTCGACAGATCCACCCAGACAGAACCTGATGGGGTTATTCAGGAGACAACCGGAGGAGACTCAGGGTGTGCAGTAGTGACTTGGTTGACCTCCAAATGCTCCGGCTGTGTTGTCCAGAGGTCAGCCACGCATTAGGCAAGTGTAGATGCATGCCCACAGGGCCGTTGGGTAAGTGGCAATTGTCAATGGTGCCAACTCATAAATGAAAGCACAAGATGGTTTATGGGTCATTCAGTTAACACGATGGCTTTCGTGACCAATGTTATCCGTATTATATGTCTTTTTATGAGTTAGGTCACTTAAAATGTAAGTGTCGTAAACCCACCTCCATCCGACACAGCTAATCAGTAAAGGGTTGTCACGTGAGGTAGTAACGAATTGGCACGTTTTGTTCACAACAGAGGCAACACAAAAAGCGTATCAGCAGTTTTAAGGCTAGGCTCTTGAAGATGGTTACAAGGGGTATGGATCCTGGATAATTGCGTGGATCGGTGGCCACCGTGCATTACACAAGTGTTGTAGGTCACTGCGAGGCCTGCATTTTCAGCGAGGGGCAGCACGGGAAAATGCATCGTTGTACTCAACTGACGTCTATTCTCTCTGCCGTCACCAAGCCTCACTGGTGACTTTTCAAAAGTCCTGTCCGAGTCCTGTCCATGTTTCTCGAGTCTTATTGTCACTCACTGGCCTGCGTAAATTGCAGTACATATCTGTTTTAAGCTTTATTTGAGAGTCCAATCTCAATTTAGATGCCCCTTCCTGGTAGGAGAAGGACTCTGGCGGTGGCCGGTGGTAGAAGGAAAAGCAGAATGGTCATGCTGTCACTTGAAGTAGATTTTATAAAAGCGTGGAGGACACTCTGACCTTGTTCCACTCTCCCAAGTGCACCGCTCTGTGCCTCGTGAAAAGTGTAATTATTAATGACACTTTAGAAAAATGCTTTAACGGAACTTCGAGCCGAATGCTTCCTGCGATCACTCTGTCTCCAATTTTAACGCTAACACGCAGCAGTGCTCTTCAGGTGTCAGAATAGACGATTGCATTTGTGCCAAGAAGTGTGTTTGCATCATCATCAGCCATGAGTAATCCACTGCTAGATGAATGCCTCCGCATGCCGCTGTCATTCCTGTGTGATAATTCGCCTTAGCACCCAGCACAAGCCTACTGACTTGTATTAACAGTTTGGATGATAATTTTCAACCAATATGTCCTCTAATCCACTTGCATTTGCACGTGATTCTTTGCACATAATATATGGCCTGCACCTGCCACACAACGCAGACATTGTACCTCAAAATGCATCAACGCACGGCCCTTCTTCTGAAACATCCTGGCAGTACACGAGCTGATTTCATCGCTCCATCTCCATTCCAGAAACATTACTCATAAAGTAAGTCGGAGATAATATTAATAATAACACACAGCCCTTCGTCAATCCACTGCTGGGAAAAAAAGCCCCACTCCGTTGATGCCTGCTAAATTAATCCCAATACCGCCGGTGGCCCACACCACTACTGGTAGGTACAATTCGCTAACGTTGTGTCTGTCTGTCTCGTGACATTGGTTGTTATTTGTTGCCCTGCTTTGTCTCCGGCCCGGGGCTGCTGCTATTCACGCAATACTTAACGGGGCGACACCCCGCTCAGGGTTGAGCGCACAGCTGTAGGGTTTGAACGTACGATGGGATACATTGAAGAACGGTGCTCTTATCGTTCATTGACCATGCCTGCCCCGGGTTGGGGCTTTCCCCGAGAATTTGTCACGCTCGAAAGGATGCGATATTTCATCACGGATTTTGGCACAAGTGTGGACAGAGTGGAACCCCATACATCTAGGTCACTTGCAAAAAAGGTCATTGACCTGCATACAGAGAGGGCTTTTAATATATATTTTTTATTTAATCACTGCACACAGACAAGTGATTATTTATATATTTTATTCTTGCTTGTAATCCCCGAATTGTGCTGTTGGCATCAATGCACATAGTGAAGCAGTCATCCCATTAGGTCGCCCCCCCCCCACTTACAGGCAGCAGAGGCTCCCATCACAGTGGAGAACGATGCTGAAAGAGACAGCAATGAGCTTCTTTGGTGTCGTCTGAATAAGGTTCCCTGACAGCAACCACAAGACAGTGTTGCCCTCAGGTTTCACAGATTAGTGGTTCTCTCCATGTCTGTCTACGATGAAATATGAAGTCCTCATTGTTAGGAGAAACTAATCGTTGTTACAAAAGAAATATGTTTTACGAACAAATATACATCTCAGCTGTTTGTGCAGCCTTTAGTGCCCGGACGAAGACTAATATTTGACACACTTTGAGAACCTAGTATAATCAGGTGAAGATATCAAGATTTGGACTCGAGTAGGACGCGGGGTTACTCAGAGGTCAGAGTGCTGGACTGGCACGATTGAGACCTGGGTTTGAATCTAGGCAGCCACCTGTCATTAATCCTGATTCTGACTTGCAGTGAGATAATAATAATAGTATTTTATATAGCGCCTTTCACCCGAGGGTCACAATGCGCTGCACAAGGGCCGCGGATAGAACGGCATGTCAACAACGACAGAAAAATCAACTAATAAAAACCAAAACAACAAAACATTAATTAAATGATTAAGGCTGCTTCGAATACACTTAAAGGTCGTGAAAATGACAATCTTAAGAGCGGAAAAAATCTGCCAGCGTCCCCTAAGATGGTCGTCACTTCCTTAAAGACAAACACGGAGGGAGACAGGGAGGGAGGGTGAGCAACAGGGGGAGACATAGGGACACAGAGACAGGAAGACAGAGAGACAGACATGAGGGGGAAACAACGCCAATCTAAATTAAACAATAAACATTGAAGCACAAGAACATACACATAGACACACGCAACAACACGCAACAAACTTGCTCTCTCTGAGTAAAGACACGTGGTGGTGGTGACCTGGCTGAGACCATAAACTCACCACACTAAACAACACATTTCTGAGACACTACATGGCATGTTTTGGTAAATCCACACGAGACAATACATGCATAAGACATATCAATGCAGGTCTTAATGCAGTACTGTTAATTAACATGTAATCATAATGATTTAGAATCATTTTCGATCCATTTCTGGTTGTAAATTTCCCCACCCATAATGGTCATGGGGGTTCTTTTACCATACTTCACCATGCTGGCCAGTGTGGGTTGGTGAAAGAGGTAGGGGCGGCAGATGTCACTTCCCACTAATGTTCTCCATGGACGAGAATTAAACCCAGGTCGTTCGGTTCATAGTGCAGTGGCCAACGCTCCGTGGCACCACTCTACCACACAATTATAAATAACCATGAACCATTGGTATGCTGCTAGTTATTAATTTATTTAAATGGGAAAAAAATATGTAGCGGTTTAATTTTGTCAGCATAAATTATAATACTTTAATCCAGGAACGTAATTTATTATGATTAATGTTTTTGAGAATTTGAATTTTAATATTTGCCAGGGACTTCATGATTAAAGAATAATCCGAGCTTCGGCTGTGTGTGTTCACAGTCAATTTTAACAAGCTACATACCAAAAAAAAAGCCTCTTTACGTTACATAGCTTTTAATTTTAGATTTATATAATGCGCAAAACACTTGACTCTGCAATTCATTGTGTGTGTAATACTTTCACCGCGTTGATTTCCCTTTCCAACATTAAATAAGTGCTGAGATATTACTCGTTTTTACCAAGAAAATAGGTAAACAACTAGTAATATCATACTGAAACAGGCAATTGAAGCTTCTCACAATAGTATGGACTTACCAAGGCTCTGAATGGCACCGCAGAAATTCTGAGTGAAACTGCCATGGCCGTATTGATGAGTTAACTTGGCTCATCCTGTGGACATTTCGGCAGGCTGTCTCAGGTGGAGTAAATTACCCTTCCGTGTATTTTTGTGCTGAATGACGTTTCTTCTCAACAGTTGATCTCCCTCGGAAGGTGTTATTTTCTACCATAGACAGAATTTAAATATAACGGAACAAGTGCTTGTATGTATGCCTGCACTGAGGGTATGGGCGTTGAATCCTTCATAAGCACAAATTGATAAGCACACCACCAAGACGTGTATGTATTATTTCAGCTTTACTTACCATTTTTCGATCGCAGTACTCTTCTGAAACTTCAGAGAGCCAGCGATATTACCAAAAGAACATCAGGGAGAATCCAGGTCAAAGCAGTAATGTCAGCAGAAAACGTCATCAAACAAGAGACATCAGAAGAACGTGTTCCACGTATATAACAAGATCGCTCGTAGGGTGGGTACTCATCTGAGAGGTTGTCCCCGGAGGAGACGGATTGATGACATCGGCTCATGTGCAGTCAGTCAGTTTTTTTATTTAAACTGGAAGGAAACGTCGAGCTATATAGCTCTTATTAAGAGCTGTCCAGCAGAGAGGGGTAAGCAGTAACAACATCTCAGGGCACCGTGGCCAATTTAGTCGGGACAATTAACCTAGGCAGCATGTCTTTGGACTGTGGGAGGAAACTGGAGTACCTGGCGAACATACCCACACAGGCACGTGGAGATCAGGATCACGAGGGATGGGGACGGCTTGGAAAGGCTCTCATCCAGCAGTGGATTGACCCTGGCTAATGATGATAATAATGAATACTTAATTACCACCACATGAATGGGAATGTGCAGGTATCCACTGAAAACGACTAATACATCTCAGTCTCCTTCCTCTTCTGTAATAATAAGGCATTAAAGTGACTTCTAAAAAAATACAAATAAATAATATAATATTCTTCGGAGGACACTCACTGTTTGAGAGGAGTGCACTGCACTGTCCTTGAGCACTTGATGGATACCGTAGTCAGACCGTTTCTCAGAGCTTGTTACATAAAAATGATATAATTGCAAATAGCACAAGCTTGGATGAATTTCATATTGCAAATGCCATGCTTTCTGAGTCACTGCAGTCATTAAGCATGCATTCAGGCAGAGCTTATTGCATTAAGACATTTGCAAGAGAGGAGTTAATTTTAAACGGTGTTGCATAACTTCGTAATTCTGGCTGTGGGTGGAAGGGGAGTCTATCATTGGAGGTTGTTCGAATCAGAGTGGTACCTTGAGGCTCAATTATTGTCCACTAAACTTATTTTGTTTTGTTTACGCTGCTTGCAACGTGACAGCAGTTGCGCCGAGTGATGCCAGCAGGAGTTGTAGTCGCATTCCACGATTCCACCGTGGAGGATTCCTGCGGCAGTAATTTTGAAAGATTCACATCTTTTTAAATATCAATTCACAGAAAGGACACTTCTAGAGGTGATCTTTAAAATGACCACTACATGGCATGCCTCGGTAAATCCACATAGAAAACATTATTAATTCCGTAATTCGGATCATTCCATGATTGCATTCGGAATAAAATCTTATTCTAGATGATGGATCGAGTGGATCACCGAGCACGAGTCAGCAGTCAAAGTGTGTGTTTTTAGCAGCTTGACGGTGTAACTTTGCATACACACACCTTCATGTGACATCGCATCAATACACAGGTATCAACCTGCAGGTGTACTTGCCCGTTAATTTGTCAGCAATGTTTTAAAAATGTCAACTTTTATGACTGCACATAATTACCTATTTGTGGGAATTAAGGTGGCAATGGGGCTTTTAAACTCTATTTTACACAGACGGTGCACGTTTGTAATGCCTCTGCTTGAATGAACAGGACACATACCCAGGATGATTGGTAATCAGCTGCAAAGCTTGGTGATGAAAGTAACACTTGAAGGTGCTTATGGGAAGAGGAAGACCGCAATTGGACTGGATGTCAAACATCACATATTGGATGGGATGCAATGTATATCCGTTGAGAGATGCTGTGATGGACGCAGAGAAGCGGGGAGAAATCACTACAAGGAGATATCATTGAAAGCAACGCTCATGCCCCAACAAATCAAAAGGTCAACGGACTAAAATAATACATGGTTCGAGCAGAGCCACATTTGGCATATAGACAAGGAACAAATGTGAGTTAATAATGTATCACTTAGCATGTAGCGATTCATCAATTTGCTGATTAATATCACTTCTTATTCCGACATTATATGCATCAAATTGTTAATCTTAGAATGTATCCTATATGATTTTGTAAAGTGTAGTAGAATTAATGCTCCTTAGAGTAACAGAGAGAACGATAAAGAATACTGACAAGGTGGTACAAACGAGTCGAAAAAGTATTGATACTTGCTTCAAATCATCCAAATTGTGACAATGTATTGAATCACCGAGTATACATGAATACACTACACGAGTGTAACTTACCAACAGCTGGCTGAACACCCAGGTTGTCAATTCTTTCTCTGCGGTATTAACTGGTTAATGTTTATATTTACAGTGTAAATAGGAATTTGTTAAAGCTATCGAACGCCAGGGGAATTTGCTTGAGGTGCGGCACATGTTCTTGCTGTGAGGGTATTAAGTGATTATGATGTTGGAGCGGAGGTCGTTCTGCCATCGGGGTCAGTTGGGGTAACCAGAGTAATCCGCCAATCTCTTATAAACGGCCTGCTTCTCAAGCGGCTTTCACCATGGAATGTGTGTACCTTTGCCTTCGTGTAGACACACAACTCTCCCCTTCATGTTTTATTCACACAGCATGGGCAGTTAAGCAGTAGCATTTGTTAAAACAAAATGTGAGCAATGTGTGGTTTCCATTTGTAATATATTTGATTTATGTTTGCTGGGCTTTGTTCATAATCCTGGCGAATAGAATGCAATCAAAACAGACTTAATTTTAGTGAAAGATATGTATTTGTTCACTGTTATCAAGAATTCCTGATGTGAAACTATATTTGCCTCTATACACTACCCCAGCTCATCTCTCCTTCCATTCCCGCTTCTACCTATTTTTTCTTGTCTCTTTCCCTAGCTTCCATTTGTCTTTGTCATGCATTCCCAATGTTTGCAGCCAATGTTTTTACATTAATAATAATAATAATAACCACCGCTATCCTTCAGGGAGAATCTTACTTTTATTTTCCAAAATGTTACTTTGATGCTTTTCACCATTGCTTCGCAGTTATGAATCTAGTTCATTGTTTTACTTCTTCAAAAAAGTAAAGACACGCTTTCATTTTGAAATGACAGAGGATTGCACACGTAATCTCCGTATATATTATTTATATAACTTATTTTTCGCAAACTCTTGACTGTTCTCTTTTGCTCTGCACATGATCAAATGACTCAGCTACAAAGCCCTAAAATCTATTTAAGATTTTAATTATGTATTTTTCGAATGGGTAATTGTGACTGGACAAGCTAAGAACATGAACTAAATTTGAAAACCCAGATTTCAACCCTCAATCCTATAACGCACAAGTGAAACTTCATCAATGCTGTGTTGCTCCTTGATGTCTGTTCGGTTGGTACAACACATTGTTCGGTGCAATGTCCGACGTTTTGCTCCATGTGCTGACAACGTCTTCACAAACTGAATTGAGCTGCTCACTTCTATATACTGAGGTAGAAGTGATCTACTTAATACAGGTCCTCGATGAAAACATCAGACATTATGCCGAACCACGCACGGAACAACACTGAAGACATTTTGAAAACTATACAATTGTGATATAAATTGTTAAAGAACCACCAAATCACGATTTTGTTTGTTAACAGAGAATGGACATATTATGGCCAGACATCATTCTAGTGACACGCTTCACATTTTTATAAATTAACAACAGGAGTTGTACTTCAAACAAGCGTACGCGAGTTGATACTGCTTGTTTCACCTTGCCGATGAAAGCGTGAGCTTTTGTCACACTGAAACCGGGGCATCTGCCCGTTCCACCGTCGGCAAGATGACATTAATTAGGAGCGCTAATCAGCAAGATAATCATCCCTGCCGGGGTAATTGAGTAGAGATTTAAAAGCAGACAAAGCGTGACATTGGTTCGATGGGCAGTGTTGTCCACCGCGATCATTATAACTCACAATCGTGCTCTCCGGATACTGGATGGCACAGGTCACCACCCTTTGACCTCTACCCTAGTTATTTGCATTGGATGTGAGGAGGGTTTTTTTTACTTCTGTTCAGGATAAACAAATGACAAAATCCCAAAAAAGTATGGCGCTCACACATTATATCAACTAGCAGAGTACCCGCCCTACGGGCGATCTTCTTCCAAGCGTATAACACGTTCTTCTATTGTTAATGCATTTTTTTGCTGACATGACTAATCGGAGCTGGATTTCTTTCTGAAGTCATTTTGGGAATATTGCAGGTACTCTGAAGTTTCATAAGAAAAATACATAAGTGGTAGGGTAAAGCTGAAATAAGACATCAAAGCCTTGGTGTTGTGCAGATTTAATTTTCGCTTATGCAGGATTCGATTCCGGTACCCTCAGTGCGGACATCCATACATTAAATAAAAATAATCGTTCTATTATATACACAGTAGATGGCTCATAATGTGTGTATATCAGATTAGGAAGTAAGGTGGATATTGAAAGGGGTGTGGGTACGAACAGTAACCATAAAGACCGATCAATACGTGGCGTTATTTAGCTCAGGTGTTTCCCATTCCCCGTGTCTGGTGAGGCCAATTGAGGTGAGCGAAGGACTGAATGAAAATGAGGTGGCTGGGTGGGTGACTGGCGGAGGGAGGAGGCGGGGAGGGGATAGTGTCCTTGACACAGCAGGAGCCTGGAATGCTGAAAGCCTGCGTTCAATTCCTGGACTCCCACCTGAGCAATCCAGGTTCTCATTTCACGCCAAATCATTTGGTGATACCGCATTGGCAGTGGTGCACAAGCACAAATAGGTTATTTCATATCAAAAGCCATGCCTTTGCCATATATCAAAGGCATCACTCACAAACTCGGCAGCTTCCTCAGAAAATACAACATAGGCATCATCTTCACAGGTCGTCAGAAGTTACAGGACCAGATCAAATATTCTCTAAAGACCGACTGCCACTGCAAACATAAGGTGTTTACCGTATCCCATGCAGAAATCGTGATGAATTTTATATCAGCCAGACGGGCAGAACAGTCGTATCACAAAAGGACGCATGCACACTGCATATCTATAAACAAATGTAAGATGCCACTTTTTGTCTAAACTAATCATGGCCTAAAGATGTTTCCAGCGAAGGAGGGGAAAGATCGCGAAGGAATATACGCTTGCCACGACGAACCCAAAAGAACAGCTGCTAAGAGCATTCTGACCCTGAAATGCGGTGAAATTAGGACATGTGAAATCCGCGGGGGTTTTTGTCAGGCACTCCGGTTTCCTCCAACAGTCCAAAGACATGCTGCTGCACAGGTTATTTGGCCTGCGGACTAAATTGCCCCCACTGCCCTGTGATGGACTGGCGTGCCATCCCGGGTATAGCCCTGCCTTGCACCATGTGTCTGCCGGGATAGGCTCCGGCTCACCGCAACCCTGTACAGGATTAAGCAGTTTCTGACAATGGATGGATGAGTGGAAATCGCTTAAAAGACCAAACAGCACTTGGCCATTATTATAGATTTAAAAAAATCGTAATCAATACATATTTAGTCTCTCTCTGCTAACTTTCAACTTTGTTTCATTTACACAGGAACAAAGTTTGTGTAAACAAAATAAAGTCGACTTTTAGAGATAAACAGTGAATCTTGCGCACACAAACAAGCGCTACCTGTCACCCAAATTGGGGTGATTTTATTAGCAAATGTTTCCCCTTCATTTGTTGCTGTTGTTTTATTTCATGCTGCTGGTATCTGCAGACATTGCGCACTGTGCACGCAGCTCTAATGCCATGTATAGATTTATGACCTGCTGTCTCCTCTCGGTGTCGTTCATCATATTTTTTCTGGGCCCCATTCAATTACAGTGTTATATTAATCTCCTGCACTGTCCCCGGTGTCAAAATGCATTTTTAAATAATCCTATCGCACACATTTCTTGGCTGGGTAGCTTTGAGGTCTAACCTCTTGAAATATTTGCTGTGTTCCTATAATGCCTTTAATAGAATTACAATCATACATACATCTGCTGGAAATAAATATCACTTGGACGTTACAATAGTCGACATTGGTAGTCTTCAACAGTGGAAGATATGTCACACTCTTATGATGCCCCTCTTCAAATTCCACCATGTGTATCGCTCAGCACAATGGATTTACAATCAAGAGGCGGCCGGGTCAAGGGTGGCACAGTGAGTAGCACTGTCGCCTCACAGCAAGAAGGACTGGGGTTCAATTCCCATCTCCGGATGGCTTTCTTTGTGAAGTTTGCATGTTCTCCCTGTGTCCGCGTGGCTTTTTGCCGGGTACTCCAGTTTCCGCCGACAATCAAAAGACATGCTGCCTAGGTTAACGAAACAAAGTTTATTAAATCACACCCCCCCCCCCCCCCCATATATCCACCCAGCAGTATAAATTGGTCCACCACAGTCCATCAGCAGGTCACGTGTGGTGGGGTAAAGTGTTGTTAGCATAAAATAGTAGGCCAAAGTAGGACAAATACCCCCATAGAGATCCCTATAAAGAATCTCTCTAGGATTCCCTCTAGTGGAGGCCCTTCTACCAGCCATGGTGTGAGTGAGCATTTGCAGAGCTGCACCTTTACCTATTGACACCCCCTGTAATCTTGAATTTCCCTCCCACAAGCCATCTGTGCTGCTCTTGTTCAAAGTTAAGCCGTGAGAGTTTCTTTTCACTTCAGACCAAACAAATGATAGCATATGTAGTCTACCATTAAGCAATTTTTTTTTTGTCACCAGCTGAATTTGCTCGCTGAAGAGGCAGAAATGTATGTTGTGGTTTGTACACAAGATTTTCCAGCAGTGGCAATACACACTGTATATTCACAAATGTGGATCGTAAAACTAGCATGCAATGTGCCACTCAGGGTCTTTAATGTATTCTGTGCAGCAGATAATAATGACTCCCTGTGCAGCAGACATGCGGGGGTATTTCCCCTTAGATATTACAAGGCGACAGCTTGCGAAGACCTTCATCCAGCAGTCGATTGATCATAGGTGATTGTGATGAATCGGGGAATGAAACTACAAACGATAGTTGAGACCGCTCTGTGGTGCACCTTGTAATCACTGGGCTATCCAAACGCAAATAATAATTCATTCGTGTAAAAAGCCCGGCTGTTAAATATTTACAAGCGAGTCCTGCCGAGTGCACATCCCTCGATAAAAAATTATCAGGAAAATGTACCAGTAATAGCTACATTTTTACAGTTACAGGCACAGAGCAAACAAGCTGCGTGCTGTTGAAATTGAACCACCGCACATAGAGCATAATTGCATTAGATTTGCTGTATTTATTTACCGCAGCATCACTCACTCACATGCCTAGGTCCCCTGAGGGTTTTAAAAAGAGTCGATGGTTCAATTCCAAACAACCTCGCAGGTAATTTCAGTGGGGAATTACAAAGTGTGCTTCCTTCCGTATAACACATGTTAAAGACCCCAGTGGCATCATCTGTCTTAACAGTAGGGGTAACGTGCGCTGGTGGTATTCGAACCAAAAACTATACCTATCTACAGTGCTACATATATAGCGTAACTATGTATAGTTTGTAATTTTGCAACTGCACAACCTGCGTATTATGTAACATCATTAAAGATGTAAATAATATTGATAAACCAATCTCCAACCCATTGTCAATCCAATGTTGGATAAAGACCTTCCCATCATGGGTCAGTCACTAACCATTGATGTTAGCCCTGGCCAGGAATCAAACTCGGGCCACCGGGTTTTTAGTACAGCGCACTACTCACCTGTGCCACTACTGCACGTACATTAAAGAGGAAACTCACATTACACTGGCCCCGAGGTAAAGAATACACAGCCGAAGGTTTATCTTCATTGCGGGCACGCTGCATTGAGGCATTACAGGCTAATTTAAGATCAATATATCACAGATGGAAAACACCGAAGGAAATACATTGAAATGAAGGCACCCTATGTTATAGCTCTCGTGTCAGCGTATAAGCCAGTGATGATACAGGCCTCATGATGGTATATGGACTTGGGTGTGATAACTCTATTTGTCAAGTCAATTGTTTAGGAATTATTTTGCTTTCATTCAAGGTGGCTGTCCAAGGCTGTCCAAGGCAGCCACCGTTTGTGAGCACTTTTGTAGAAGCTCTGATTGGTGAATATCCGGGCAATGAAATTGGCAATGACACGAGCCTAATGCATCTGAAATTATATAAAACGTACAATAGTTTTATGAAGGGGATGGATCGGGTCATAAATCAAGCAATTTGATCTGTCATGCATATTGAACTGGGTGGAATGTTGCAGTGGTTAGTATATTCGAAGCAGCCTTAATAATTTATTTTGTCTAGCTTTGGTTTTTATTGGTTGTTTTTTTCTTTTGTTGTTGACATCCCGTTCTCTCCGCGGCCCTTGTGCAGCGCTTTGTGACCCTCGGGTGAAAGGCGCTATATAAATTGAGATAATTATAATTATTATAAACACTAGTAACCTGAGTTGGATCCCCACCCTCTGCTAACATCTTGTGATTGATATACGAACCAATGCTGTGTGCCCCCTCCCACCACATCACAAATCAGCACTGACGAGAATAATGAAATATGGTCAAACAACCGCACAATGGAGCGGCCTTAATCTTAGCAGTAGACTGAAAACAGCTGTAAATTATTATAATGCTTGTGACAAAGTGCTTGTAGAGGGCAGTGTTTTCCTCTTGTGTGCATAGGTTTTCTCTATGTACACTCATTTTTCCTTCGCAAGCACAAAATATTAAAGCATGAAGTGCCCAAACATCTCAAGCTGGGCCCTCCTGAGAAGAGTGTTTGAGACTCCGTGAGTTTTGCCTGCGTAAAAAACATGATTTGTGTATTGATCATACGTCGCCTGTAATGTTATACTCATAAATATTTACAGTTGCCCATTTGTTCATACTGATGTTTACCCAAAGCAATTATGTTCAGTACAGTTTTGAGGTGACAATATTTATGGGGTATATTTTATATCGTCTGTCAATGACCAACTGTTCATAACCCTTGCAGTTCGTCGCCTCCTCTTCACTGGATTCACAGAGGAGTGCCATGGGAGGCAGAGAACCCATTGGCCTCAGAATGCAGCATATCTGCTGCTTAAAATGTCTTTTCTCTTTGATTGATGCTGATAGATTCCCCCAAAGCCTGCCTATATCAACGAATAGCTGAATCCTGGGTATATAAAGCATCTGAGAGGTAAAGGTGGCCTTATGGCTCCGAGTTCAGAGCACTGGGCTAGCCTGCTGAGATTCGAGGTTGTAATCTGGGCAGCTGCTTGTGATTAAACCGGTTTCTCAGATGTCGTCATTTGATGGTCTCATCTCGTTCGCTAATGATTGCACAAAACATTGCAGTATTAATTGTGGGTTTTCACTTAATTCGGTTCAATTTAAAATTATTGGTTTTGACTGTCATGTGGCAATCTCATAGCTGAGAGTATGGGAAAGTGCTCCCCATATTGTGTACAGAATGAAACACCACTTTAAGGATTTTTCTTCAGAATGCCTTTAAAGAATAATTATTACGACGTTGAATAATAACAAAAAACCGTCCCGCGCTCTATGTTGTCCAGTAGTCCTAAGATGCAACAGGTGTATTGAACATAGTGGAGGACACTTTGAACAATTTCTGTAACAACTAATATATATTATTCCTAACAAAGTGATCTAATTATTCTCAGTAAAGCTGCACCCTGTACTGTGCTCATGAGGCTACTGTTGTGTAGCTCTGTATCACTGCTGCCTGTCAGTCGGTCACATTTGTTACCATTTATTTTGATGGTAACCTAAGACAAGAGGACCACGATGCATTCCTTCAGGAAATGCTGAGATTCCTGCACAATAGAAGCGATGTGCTTTATTTCACAGTTCTGTGTCGTTGTTGTTTTGAAACCGTTGCCTGTGTGCAAAGTGGCTCAGTAACGATGACGTGTCCAGACAAACACCCAGTTCAAAGCCTGACTCTGGTGTTTTTGGTTCTTCCCCAACGTGTTCAGTGTTTTTTTCTGACATTATCAGTAAAATCGTAGGCATTCTTGTGCTCCTGTGTTTGATGACCTTTTCTAGTTCACTTAATGCTGCTACAATGTACTCCCCGCACTGCAGTTGTGCATTGGCTATTCAGCCGTAAGAGCCTCATTCTTATTCACTGGGCATGTTTGGCTTGTGATGCTCACACATTTAATGATTTCGACTCAACGTTCTCACCCAGGCCACCCTCTCGTGTCAGCCCACCTGGTAACCTCCAAGCTGGTGGCATCTCTAGGTCAATAGCTTGGAAAATGTTGAAGGCTTAAACCTATAATGATGATGAAGATGGTTTTGTGTGTCGACACGTGTTTTTATGGAGCGCTGTGGTGCAGTGGTTAAAATAGTGCGCTAAGAACCCAGAAAGCTGGATTTGATTCCCAGCCATGGTGTACATCATATGCAAGCGATATCTGAACCATGGACCTCTCCTAGGTCGACTTAGCCTGGTCATACCACTCTCTCATGCTGCATACCAACCTTCATAGATGCTCACTAACAGATATTGCCCCAACAGTCTGCCTAGGCTAAATGACATTTTTTTGTCCTTAATGTGGCATCGTGATGGCCAATGGTCAATAGTAACACTGGAGTGATAGCTAAAGAAATGGAATGTGTACAAGAGGACGTCCACCATGGAGACTGAGTGATGACATCATCTCGAATACATGTTCTGGAGTTGCTGGGTGGATTATTACATCGTAGGATCGTGAAAAACGGAGGCGGCTTGATGAGGTCCTCATCCAGCAGTGGATAGACCACGGCTGATGATGGTGATTGTGACGATTAATTTTTGTACCTAACAAAACTGATATATATATAAATCAGGCTCCTGCTTTACAACGAGTCGCTAGACTGTACTTTGGGTGAGATTGGGTCCAATGTCCCTGGGTGATCATGTGCAGTTTAATATTAGTTCCTGCTATGCACGACTGGCTGTAATTGGGTGTAATATCTGCCAAACATGTCAGTTCACTTTCTCGACTTGAAACTCATTCCACCGCTGACTATCAAACGCTGGATCCTCCAGCCGCGACTCCACTCCAATTACTGCTCTGCTCCCTCTCCTCTACAACTGCCACAGGCACCCCCTGCCATTCCCCACCTTCCAACTTTGACTTTCGATAATGAACTGCCATCTGAGGACAAAAGGTTGCCTGTGTTCGATCGGTATGCCTCTTTGTTTCATCAGTTTTCTTTAATACTTAAATTCATAGGCAAAAAAATATGTTGCTTGACTTTACAGCTCCAGGTATAATAAACTAAAAATCATCACTTGGAAGGCTAGTCCATGAGCAAGGCCCTACGTTTTGTTTCGATGCTACAGTGGGTTCAATCCCTGGTGGTCTACTGGTTAGGCTTTGGCACTTTCACTGCCATCCCCTTGGTTCGATTCCTGGTCAGGGAACTGTGATTTTCATGTTAAAAGCAGTTATATTTAAATCCCATAATATCATTCTCACGTGATTGAAAATGTAGATCTACAAAGTCGAATACATGTCACCTGACACCGTTTAAAAAATGGAAAAAACGTGTTTCCTGACCAGGAATCGAGCCCGGTACTAGTTACACCAGTCTTGTGTGTGTACCGACTTTAATAGGTTCTCGATAACAGCTCTTGCCACAAATGTCTTTGTCGGTTGCATGAGTGCACCTATGTGTATTTGTGGGTCTCTGCAGCCGAACGAATCCTCCAGCAGTGTAGCAGATCCAAGGATTGGAATTAACCTGCATCATGAAGATTAGTTGCATGGTGCGGTGAACCTCAGCGCGCGTTGCTAGACACATTCATTTGGCATCACCCACCGAGCTGCAAATTAGGAGCCCCTGCGCTCATTTCGCCCACCTTACCCACACCACCGTCCTTTGTAGAAACAAAGGGAATGCTAAACCACAAGATATTACTCATGTAAATAAAACGTGTAAATCCAGATATCCAACACACGTTGTTCTGTTTGGGGGATTTAGGTGTTTTTTTTCCAGGCAAACGATGATGATACGGAAGGTCACCGACGAGCCGCTTTCAGCCTTTTATTAAAGCGGCCCGCGGCGACGTCTGTTTACACGGAATGCTGACAGCCCAATTAAACAACTGTCAGCCCCAGGATCCCATCGCTCCTTTCATGGTTATACCGGCGGCGTGTGAGCGGCAAGCACACGATAAGAGCAGCTCTCCTCCCGTGTCGAGGAGGAGGAGGAGGAGACCCAGGGAGGTTATGGAGGGCAGTCATTCCACGAGGCCCATCGCTCGCTCCATTGCTCTGTCGTTGGTCCATTTCGGAGCGCCGAGTGACCAAGGTTGCGTTCGTGAGGATCAAACGGCCTGTCGTGCTCACGGTGCGATGACAGTGAGGTGGCGATGTGTTAGAATGTGCAGATACAACAGACCCTCATTATGCACGGGAGGTGGGTTCTGAGCACAAAGTGAGTACAACGTTCTGAGTACAAAGTTCTTACGTTTCAAACCACTCCAGACCAACTCCCTAGACCCAGTATTTGCACTCCCGTCTTATGAATGCAAATACAAAACTCAAACAAGGAATAAAATACTGGATAATTGTGTACAATAAAACTACATGGGGCGGCAGGGTAGCGCGGTGAGTATCGCTGCCGCCTCACAGCAAGAAGGACCCGGGTTCGAATCCCGGCTCGCGTGCTTTTCTCTGTGGAGTTTGCATGTTTTCCCTGTGCCCGCGTAGGTTTTCGCTGGGCACTCCGGTTTCCTCCCACAGTCCAAAGACATGCTGCCGCGTAGGTTAATTGACTTGGTGACTAAATTGCGCCCGGTGCCCTGTGATGGCGTGACATCCCATCCTGGGTATAGCCCTGCCTTGCGCCCAGCCTGTGTCTGCGGGATAGGCTCCAGCTCACTGCAAGCGGTTTCTGCCAATGAATGAATACAACTCTTTGGTAGTATAGTACTATACTGTACTCACCAATACAGGCTGATACTTTAAGGGCACATCCTTCATTTCTCGCGTTTGTAAGGGTAAATCGGCAGTCGCGTGCTCCAACTCGGGGCGCCGTGGGCTCCCGCGATCCTCAGTCACTCTGCCCATCCTGCGGCCCCGTTGTTGCATCTGTGCCGGCTTGGGGTCACAATCCACGGGAGGACAAGTGAGTCTCCATCCTGCGATTCCAGTCCATCCGTCCATATTTGCGCTCACTCGCGCGCCGCTGAGCGCCGCTCGATGCCTCGCCTGTACCATCAAGAGCTGGGCACAACCGAATTGCATGTATATTTTTATCATCGCAGTCACTTGCAGCATGGCTGATACCACCATTTAGCTTTCGTTCTTTAAAACAAGCTCTTCTTGATTTGATTGCACAGTTGTAAATTGAGTCCTTTCATGAATCCATTTACAGAAAAAATTATGCATTTACACACCTCCCAGCCCATTTAAGTTGTCGTGATCAAAACCGACAGACCTTTTTACGAGTCACATAATGTGATCCTCTTCTGCTGTACCGTTATCAATCATCCAGAATGCCACCTGTAAATATAGCTGAGGCAGACCTTTTACGAATAAATCATTGCCTGAGATCCTTGACATTATTTTGTGAACGTGTGCTGTAGCTATGCATTACATACCTCTCTTCACAGATTAATTTAATAGGATTGTGTGTAGACGCATGCATACTTGTTTGTCTTAGAGTTGTATCGCTATGTTCTTGACTATAGCAATGTAATGAAATGTCACGCGTCCCTGTATTAATGTTGCATTAGAGACGAGTGATCCATAACCTGAAAGTCGTTATTCAAATTTTCCCTTTAGCAACTCAGATTAACGTAGACATCAGATCCTGTTTGTAATGGGCTACAGGATTTGAACTCAGGGTGTCAGAGTAGTTAGTTGCTCTAACATAGTTATAAGCATTAGCTCCATAAGCCACACAGCCACATCCACGTTTTTTTAATGGCCTTATTTTTGTGAAATTCATAATTTGTTTGAGAATTGTAAATACAGTATACAGACTTGGTGTGACTTTCCACCATTTCCACTTGACTTATTTATTTATGTCTTTTGTCAGAAGGATTTTACGTGTCTTACAACTTTTTAACAACCTGGTGTACTACATACAACTTTTGTGCTGGGGAAATATGGGCGTTGGACAGATTTTACTTCTTTTTTTACATTTGTTTTCTTGCAGTAAAAACCTGCGTAAAGAGATTTATGGTGTAAAAAAGGGTTCATGGAAAAGTTTGGACTACAGCATTTTAAGTCAAAATATATCAAATAATGCCCAAATATTTCCATCTGTTCTCTTTCCTGCTTGCTGTGCTCTTGAGAAGCTTCATCTTCCGATAACGCTCACCCAGTTCCCACATTGAGATTCAATGTTTCTATGATGGTGCAGATTGACACAATGACCCATCGATAATGATATGTATCAATTCGATTATAAATTTGATGCCACGCCCTGTATGTACCCAAGCGATGAGCGTTACATAAGGTATATCTGCTCAAACAAGCAACATGGTGGCACCATCTCTATGCTAGCGGTGGAAATTCGACATGCTCATGGCTAGCGTCTCCCCTTATATAAGACAACTGCAGTGGACTTGCCACAAAGCGGCACTCATTTGCAGCCCTCTGGTGTGTCTTCGGTTTGTAACGCGTGTTGTTGTTCAGCTTTGCATGTTTGAATTAATGATGCCATATCGTATAAATAATGTTCGTTGTTTATGGAGGTGAGATCCCACAGAGAGCAATTATCGTTTTTGCTGGGGCGAAACTTCAAACATGGAACAACATGAATTAACTCGAAAGCCCACCAGAGAGCTATACAGTACAACTGCCAAAACCTATACAGTGGCGCTCATTGCATTGACACTGAAGGGGGTTTCATACCGAGTCGACTCTGGACCAAGACTCACCCGGCGCACCATCCACAGCACCACGAAGCCATAGGTAATAGATACGTCTATCTTATCTCGAGGAGAAAAAAAACAACCATTATCTCCATATCAAAATCGGCTCGTCCTCCTCCGCACATCAAACGCGTGACGCACATCGCGACGCACGTGCGCCTCCGATAGAGATGGCAAGCACGGGGCGCGGTGCGGAGCCGCGAATCTCACACTCATCCCGCTAATCGGTGGCACCTCGTATTGACAAAAGGCCCTCTCCCTAGAAGAAGTATAAGGGGACCCGTGGAATGCCTCCTCTGGGGACACGGATTGCCGACGAGGTGCGTGTGCCGCTGCTCGCCCTCTTTCCCCCACCGCTCGCAGCAGCGACACCTCCTCCCTATCGGAGCGCCACTCCGCGTCCCCGCTTGACCCCAGCCTCTGACAAACTCCACGTAAATTCACTCGACTATTCCCATGCACGTGTTGGTTTTTTTTCTGCCTATGCGACTAAACCGGAATTAATGACGCTTTCTAACGTAAGCAATTAATGTCCTGTATTTATGGAGGTGAGAGCCCACAGTGATAAATTATTTCTGTTGCAAGGGAGACCCTCCGTACGTGTGTGGAGCATGGCTAATGATGTGTCTGATGTATTTGTTTTGTGTCTCGACTCGGGAGTGCGCTGCGTGTTTGGAAATACGGTATGTAATCGCGGGCTCTTAAATACGGTTACGGCCTCTCTAACGTCCACTTTACAGCCGGCAGTGAAAGTAAAAGGTGCAGCCCTGCCATCGTTCGCTCGCTCCACTGCTGGCGGAAGGACTTCCTCTAGAGGGAGCTCTAAAGAGCCCCTCTGGAAAAGTGGAATCTTGGCCAACTCTAACACAGTCAACAGGAATAATACTACTCAAAGATGAGTAGGGGTCTGCAGCAGTGGAGCTGTCGGCCTCCTAATCGCCGGAGCTGTCCAGCCGCCGCGATCCGATCTCCGTTTGATTAATTAATCACGCTCAGCTGCTTGAACCTGGGCTTCAATCCATGCAGGAGTGGGGCAACCCATTCGGGGGCTTTACGGCACCCTAATATGCACGCGCGCTTTCCTAATCATCATCATCATCATTTCCCATGCACTCCCAATTATCGCGCTGCATTTGCTCGTGAGACGCGCCAAATAATTACGAATGCAGCTGCGCGCTCGGGCACTCTGCCGGTCTGGCCCGGTCTCGCGAAGGCCGTGACGCGCGGGTGGGAGGGGAGCTCCTCTGACAGCTGCGCGGTGCCATTAAACGTGCGTGCGGAGGTGGGGCTGTTTAATATATGCGCTCGTTCTTTGTTTTTGCCGCTCGCCGCCTGCCTGCGTATTGCATCGAGCTTCCGTTTGGGCGGCAAGGGTGGCGCGGTGGTAACATCGCACGCCTCGTAAAATAGAAGGGTCCGACTCGAGGCGGTTCAATTCCCGCCTCGGGCGCCTTTCTGCACAGAGTTTGTGGTCTTCTCGCCCTGTTCCGCGTGGGTTTCCTCCGACAACTAAAGAAACGCCCATTCATTAATTGGCTGGTAACATCGTAATATATAGGACGTGGTGTCTCGCGGCCTAGCGCCGGCTGACCGCGTGGCTGCCTCCTCCGACCCTCTGCGGTTTCCTGCAGCGCCTTGGGATCTGTGGTGAAAGGTGCGACTATACAAATGTAATAAATCATTACTACTTATTTCAGGAGAGCTGCACGTGTCCTTGGGAGAACGTGAAGGCAGCTGTTACTCCACGCGTGCTTCAGAAAATGTGCCTGTCCCGCATGCGCCTTTCCATGGAACGCTTCCAGTACTTTCGCACTCACGGGGAGCGGCCAGCGGGGGCTCGTGGGCTGCCGCTCCCTGTGTTTTACGTATTTACTTAGCTTTAATTTGTTGTACATTTGTAACTTATCATCTGTTCCTTTTCTCTTTGGTTGGTGGTTTGTTTCTGTGTAACTTTGGTGTTTGTTTTGTTGTCTGCCATGCTCTTATTGCTTGTTTTT
>JAZEWU010000017.1:5706802-5716955 GCA_036362915.1 Geotria australis | reverse complement strand
GCTTTGTGACCCTCGGGTGAAAGGCGCTATATAAATTGAAATTATTATTATTATTACTTGCTTATTTAAGGACGTGTATCTCGTGCCAAGAACAGGTCCTCTGAGATGTGCATTCTGCATTGGCACTGAAGTTCAGACCTCTATTTGCAGCGGAATTATTGATTTGTGAAAATCAGCCGGCTGTGCTGAGTCAGCGCCGCTGAACTCCTGGATTAAAATTGTGCACTCCTGCTTGAGACGGGACTAAGATTATTGTGCGGAGCAGATTGTTTCTCCACCTTAAACTTGCAATGATGGGACAAAATAATTAATCATAGAAATGTTGTTTTGTGTTTGGATCAGTGTAGCCCTCCTCTGACAGCTTAAAGATACTGTATTCATTTATATGCCTATTGATGTGAAATGAACCACTTTTATGCACGACATAAAGGGGCAATCTCCTGCCTGCTGGTAAGAGGCGTCTGGAAGGAATATCAAACGTAGCGGCTCTGCGATGTGGTCTGGGTTTATTCTCTGCTACGAATGTGCAGCCTAGTTATATAACGTATGTGGAGGTGTGTGAGGCTATTTTGTTCACTGTGTGCCTCGACACGGATAATCGTACAATTATGCGTAATTGGTCGTGCAATGCGTGAAGATCAAATACATTGATACAATATTGATTAGATTTAAATTGTCGCCTTTCCTTCGACCAGGGGCTTTATTGAGATCCAGTGGGATTTCAGCAAGAGCATTAGAGTTAACACCCATGCTCTTTGTGAAGAACGGCTAAGGGATCATTAGGCTCTGCAGAGTGGACAGGATCTCATTTTGACAACCCATGCTGCAGGTGACACTCCCAGCAGCACAGGGGCCCATTAGCGGCGAGCAGGGACAGTGGTTGCAGTTTGGCCCAGAGGAGAGAGTGCTGGCCTCCCAACACCACTCCCGTGCTGGAATCGTGGTCATTTCCTGAACCTGTTATTTTTTTATTCAGTTCTATTCTTGGTACTTTTGGGCCAGCATGTTGCACAGTTGGTGGAGCAGCTGAACTGCTTATGACACTCACTAAGTTTAAATTTTAATATACGAATTCAGAGTTTGGTTACTGAGAGCAATAGCCGATGAAAAATAATGGTTCCGGAAGCTCAATGGGATTCTTCTTCTTTGCGATTCTTCGAAGCACGATGGTCAGCTTCTGGACATCGTTGTCTTTCAGCTCGGCTTCTAAATGGGATGAAAGACTTCAATCTTTGTTTTCATTCCAATTGTGTCCAAATGTTTCTTTTGGCATCAGATTATGAGGCAAAGTGTCAATTCCGTCATAGAGCAGTGCAACCTGTTAAAAAACGGGCCGCCGGAGTGTAAATCACAGCGCTGCCTACTACACCTGGATAGAGGGCAGCACTTTCCCACCCACTGCCATATGAGAGCAATGTTCATCCAATGACAGTCCAGTCAACATTTTTACATTTTCAGAGTTTATATTTGGAGATATAAAGTGCAGGTATTGGTAACAGTACACAGGCCATAAGCTCACTGTACTTGAGGACACGATTTAATTACAGGTGGCTGCCTTGGATTCGAACCCAAACATCAGCAGTACCAACTCTGCTCTGACCTCTACTACCCAGCCACCCAACCCCGTCTCTGTTATTTAATACTGTGGCCGTGAAACAGACCCTTGTCTGTTTTATTCATGTAATATTTATTACCCACTTTGTCCCAAGACCGCACATAAACATTATTGAATTCTTCCAATTGGTTGGGAGTCAATGTCACATGATAGAAGGCAAATGTTAGAAGGGGAAAGGCCTAGGATGTCACTCCCGGGTTTTTCCACAATTAAACACATGGATTCGCAGCTGTGCGAGGATTCAGAATGGGAAAACACATTTCTCAGTGGACAGATGCCAATAGCATGATACGGGGATATGCAGTGTAATTGATGGAGCATGCAAACCTGTAGCAGAGGGTAAAGCAACACAATGAACAAATAGCAGGCATGAGAATATATTCAGCAAATAATGCGCTCTGGTAAACACAGTAAAGAGTACACTTACTTTGAAATAAACAACCATAATCTACACGCAACTGGTTAAATAGGTTTCAGTGAATCACATCTACAAGCAAATACAATGCAAGATACAAATGGTTTTGCTGATTCATAGACTAACCTTTAAATGTATTGATTTTAAAGGCAAGAGTAAAACGAATGCATTTCTACGTGCAGTCCTTGGCTCTTGTTCTGGCAATCTGTCTTATCTTTGGCTATGCCGGACGGAATGTACTACTTTTATAGGGGTGGATATTTGTATTGATGCAGGTTTTCCACGGCGCGATAATTGAGAATTGATCTTAAGAGCTGCTCTTTCGGGATAGCCGTGGTGAGCATTCCTCCCTTCTCTCCTTCACGACATTTCACCTCCACGTTGCAAGCCTGAATGCATCTCCGACGTGGGAGGTGAAACGTCGTCATGGAGTGAGAGAGAGAAGGAACACTTGCCACGGCTATCCCAACAGTGCTAGACAGTCGTTGTTTTGAAAAGTTTGTATTTGTCCTTCAATCTTCTGACGTTTGCATGCTGCACAACATTCCATCGTCGTAGTAAAAGCTTTTACGTTTTGGCTTAAAGGTATCGCAGCTGCTTGCAGTTTCTTTTTTCAGAAGCTATGAGTACATTGGAGAAATCGCCACACGACTATTTTTGGTGGCATTAATGCTTTAATTGAAATGGAATTGATTTTGGCTTGTGTTGCTGCGATGATATTATAGGATGGGAATTGAGTCATACCAAGAAGCAAAGCACTTTGTAAATACAGTTACAATGTTCTTGCTATTTCAACTGCCTTTTCATGTCTCTCAAGTTTATCCTTTTGCATTCTTACAATAATTAGATACAACGGAGTTATCAGCAGAAGCTGACCATCGTGCTTCGAAGAATCGCAAAGAAGAAGAAGCAGTTGTATAGAGCAAACGGTGTTCTTGAAACCCCTTGCACACAGCAGATCCACATTTAATATTTGGAAGTAATGCACATTTTAATGAATGGTCCTTAGATGTGGCATGTTTCAATGAAATCACTTCCTCATGCCACTGAACTGCCCCGCATTTAGCTGGCAGGATCGCTCCCAATCTGGCAATAGGCTGCAATTTCACTCATGGCAACGGAATACAAATTTGGATTTCTATATCATCTCTGCAACTCTAACTGAAAAGGCCACCAAAATGGTGTGTGCATGTCTGTGGGTCGTGGTAGGGTAGCGGTTTGTGTGCCGCGCTACAAAGCCGGTGGCCCAAGTTTGACTCCTGTTTACATCCATCACTAGTGACGATTATCTGAACCTGTCCTGGGCCTCCTTAGATCGACGCAGCCTCAGATGACTACCTAGGGTGGTGTATAAACGCCGCCACAAGAGAGACAAAGGCGCCTGGGCGTGGTGTTGGCCACCCACACCTCCTTGTGTGCTGTGCCGGCCTTCATATGTGCTGACTAACAGCACTTGCCCAATTAGCCTGTTGAGACTATATGGGGGACCTTTGTTTGTTTGTACATACAACAACATTTAATCATGCGAAAAGAAGGTTGTGGGCCTGGACAAGGGCAGGGAGTCGTCATCACTTATTGGCAGAGAGAGGGAATTCAAACTGCAGGGGCAGCAGAGGAGAGAGGGAACTCCCACTGGGCAAAGTTTTGACTTAGGTCTTTGAAAAAGGCCTTGGTGCCAGGAGCGGGTGTAAAACATAATAATGACAAGTGGGATGTATGCGGGGGTGAGTACTGTATATGGATGCTTCTGAAAGTGGTGATCTCTGCTATGAAGAAGTGTCATTGTCTCAAATGTCAACTGTTATAGTGTCTACTTTTTTTCCTTTTAGGCCCAAGTCATGTATGACTACGTTGGGTTTTTGAAAATGATGAGGGCAATCTCTATTGGTGCAAGTTTGAAGACTGACCGTGGCAGTCTGGAGAATCTGGAGTTTGCAGGTGAGGGATATAAGGAGGCTGTAGAGGAGAGAGTTGCACTAGTCATGTCGAGAGGTGATGAAGGTATGAATGACGGTGTTGGCGGAAGATGGAGCGAGAAAATTAAAAACGTGGAAGTGTTGTATATAGGGAAGGAGGTCCACGAGTGAGAATGTCGATGCCGTGGTGCCTTGTTGTTAATGTTAATTTATTATTTAGACCTTCAATTGATATCTGTTTCTAATGGACCAGCACCTGAGCAATGAACTTCAGAACAATGTAAGTAAACTTTGCCAGTTTGGAAGACGGTAAAACAAAGTACGAAAGCCACGTTTGACATCTTACCATTAGCCACCCAACCAGCATGACAGACACTTTATCCCGGTAATGTATTAACTGTGTTTGGCCTTTGGTAAACCAGTGATGCAATAGTAAGCAGTTTGCCTTGCAAGCTTGTCTTCTTCTTCTTTGCGATTCTTCGAAGCGCGATGTTAAATTACAGTTTCCCATTTTCTTACACAGCCCCTTGCATTTTCATTGAACTCCGCAAGGTCTTTTGCAAGCTTGTATACTTGAAAGTTATTGTGAGGAATGCGTTAGCTTGCACTGCATATCATTCAGTTCCAGTGGTGGCTTTCTGCATGCTCAGTATTTCTTAGTTTTTTTCTTTTTTTCATGAAGAAACTTTCGTCCCATGAATGTGCTTCTCTCCGCATTGTTTAATCCCAGGTCTCCGTTGTTTTACAACCGGTTTCCAGTGTTACCTCAGGTGTTTTGTGTTTTATCGCAGGTCTTTATTGTCAGTGGCCCTTACATGGTTTACATAAAGGCCATTGATTGATTGATAACAGCCTCAGCGGCTCGTGCATCATTAACCAGTACGTGATCCATTCACGTCCAAGTGAGGACAGAGCTGTTATTCCTCCTCTTACAGCCCACCTTACGCTTAAAACAATGATTTTTCTTTAGCCGCAGCATTGAATTGCCTTTGAGTTCGAGCTAATAACTGTAATCATAATTATAGTAATTAAGCGTTGCTGTTATCTTCATTGTCGTCGGAATCATTACTGGAAAACAGCTGTCTGCTCAGAGCTCTCTCTCTCTCGCTCGCTCTTGAGTGCTGCTGTTCAGACAAGGGGAGATGGAGAGGCTGGGGGAGCGAGGGGACCGAAGCGAGAGCTGTCTAATACAGACAATTGCCGGCGCGCTTTACTAACATTACGTGTCAAGGCATGGGTGGCAAATAAGTACAGCCTCTCGAAAAAGACAAACAACCACCTGCCCTCAATTACACGTGCGGAACCACCACAAGAGAGGGTGGGAATAGAGCTAATCTATAATACTGTACAAACATCACCGTACTGATCTATAGCCCTTTACAAATGCATGCATTCACATGAGAACCTCTCAAATCATACGATTGATTTTTCAGTATTCCTCGTTTAACTGTTTCTTCCTATTTGTGCAGTTTATTGCATGCGTGGCTATAAAACCAAACTTTATAATTGTGGTATTTAAAGGAATCGCTTTTGTTTAAAAGTCTCCATAGGAGAGCTGTCTCAGGGGCCAGAGTCCACACTGCTGAATGGCTGGGTTCGCATCTGGGTTTCATCCATCTGCGATTAACTGAGCAATGGTAGCACACGAAATAAACATCACATAACACTACATTTTCCCCCTAATTTCGGGAATGATTAAATCTGTAACAATTTAGAAAAACACACAACATCCGAGTAACGAACATCTGTGTAGCTTAGCATGTGGGAAAGTTCAGGTCCTGAAAGGATCTCAGAATAATGTTTGATATCTGTTGCCACAGGCTGCTCTTTAACGTGGGGTGATGCGCTGCTCTGTGAATTATGACCGGATATTTCTTAATCTCATCATGTGATTCCACGATGTAAATTTAAGCATGCATTTCTCAATGCCTATTTGCATACTTTTCAGCTTTTCATCCATGGTCTTTGCCAGAATCCATGTTCTTGCTCCATTTATCATAGCCGGTAATATGCACGGATAAAAAAACGTTCCTCGTTAGGCACATTGGTTTGTTGCTTTTCATTATCAAATTACGTTTGATGGTTGCTCTTCAGAGCTGTGCTTTCGGGATAGCCGTGTCGATCAATCTCCCTCTCTTGCTCGCGACATATCGCCTCCCACGTTGGAATCAACCATCTTGAATCGAGCCGTGAAAACCGAAATCAGTACAAATTACGTTTATCCAAAAAATATTCTGTCCGGCACCCATTTATTCTGGATTTTCATCGTTGCTTGTCTTCAATAATTGCCCTAGGTGTAAATCTTATGCTGTGTTTTCCATTTGTGTCCCTCCAATAATCAGTTCCTTGTGTTCATTAAACTTGTTGTGTGTCCTCTTAATGATTGAAAAGCGAAGGGATGAGGGCCGATGGAGAACAGTGATCAAATGGCAGCCAAAGGAAGGAACACATCTGAGAGGACAGCTACCATAGAGATAGAGTGAGATCAGACTATGTCCAGAAGCGAGAGGGATTCATGAGGGATGATGACGAGATAGGGAGACCTTTATCCAGCAGTGGATAAATCATGGCTGATGATGATACATGTATGAATGTACTGTGCTTTTTTACTCTGTCACGGTGCATTGCTGAAAGTCCAAGAGCATACAGATGGTTTACTGATTTGCAGATGCCAATACACCACTATGAAATGGGTTATAGAACATGAAGGAGATCGTGTCATTGACCTCTGATATATAACCTAAATGCAATCGCAGGTGAGAATGCTTGTCTTGGCTTTGTCGAGATTGCTCAAACAGTCCCTGATGTACAGAAGGGAAAGACAAGTTGACAGACGAGCAGCCAATTTCATCTTTGCTTTCCCAGCGTGATATTAATTTAGTAAACTATGACAGATTACCATGCCTCCAGTGACTGGCTCCGGCAGAGTGGTCAGTGCTCGGACTATTGAGCCACTGCGCATGGATCTCACGGTTCAATTCCTGCACCAGTTGCCATATTGAATTGCGAGTGACATTTAAAACCCTCTAATGTAATTTGGATCTGAATTAATGGCCATGCAGGGTAAGACTCCGACTACAAAAATCAACATAAGCTACAATTACCTAATAATTTAATTGTCTACAAGTTATCTAATGATGGAAATATTGATTGAAGCTCGTCTTAGCTACATGAGCACATAATTCATTTGCAGCTAAAATAGGAATCAGTACTAAAAACCACCTCTGTCCACCAAGCCGTCCAACCAATGGGTACACCATACTTTGTCATCAGGGAATTCGCGTGTGGTAGGGTAGAATGTGGGTGCTCCTACCTCTTCTAACATATCTGGAAGAGTAGGCCAAGAATACCCTCTACAGGGGCTCTCTCGCGCAGGTGCTGACGGAAGTCATTCTACCACCAGCAGCGGGGGGAGCAAAACAAAAGTGATGCGTACTGATACGCATCGTTTTCCTGAAATCAAATAATAAATCCAATCCTCACCCTGACCTTGACACCTAACCCTCGATCACGCTTACCATTTGCTTGAGCTGTGTGTGACACCTGAAAGGATTAGGATTTTAATTAGCATGCTCGACACTTGCCTTGTACGTCGCAACGTCTCGTTGTGTGTCCCCGTTTCCCCGTCCCCTTGACCTGCTCACCCCAATGCCCCCTCCACCACGTCACTCACATAACAAAGCTGCCCGTGCCGACCCTTAACGGGCTATGAGGTTCTCTATGCGGACGTTGCGAATGTTGTCCCCGCCAGTTTAAATTGTCAAACCGAGCTGATTTCGCCGATCTGGTTAGCGCTGTCGCTCCCGTCGAATCTCGGCTCCGGGGAGACCACGACGCCTTTCATACCTCCGTGGATGCCTTTGGGCTTTGCTCTGATATCACCCCTCGTGCCGGGAACAGAATACATAGACGCATGGTCTACGCCTGTGGCCATCGCAGAGATTCCAGGTCCATTAATAATCGTGCACGTACACATCTCTCTATATGTGTGTGTGTGTGCGCGCTTGAAGGATGGGTTTCCGTTGCCACGTACGACTCCAAGTCATTTTGCATGGAGTCTGAAATTAAGTCCTAGCAGTCTCCTAGTAATTTCTGCAGAGACTTACCGAAACCTGCTGTCTGCCAAGAAGGGGATATGAAAGTCACTGTTTAAATAGAGTGTATGTATGCATGCATTACTCAACATTTCACGAGGAAGCAAGCATGAAAACGTGCATATGTTTTGATTATGGATGAACAGTGGTAGTAGAGTGGTTAGCGCTTTGAACTGTGAATTGGTGACAAGTGATGTCTGACATTTAGCCTTTATCGAGCAGTGAATTGACAAAAAGATGTGTAATAACTTAGTTATTAAATTAGAATAGACATGTGTATGTGACAATATCCGAACAGATGCTATCAGCGAGCACCTGTCAAGGTCAACATTCCACAAGAGGGGGGATGTGGAACCAGTATTCCCGGTGGTAATTTTGATCACACCACAACGAGTACTCATTTGAGTCCGAGTCAGCCTAAAAGTAGTCAAAGGCAGGGTCTGGTTACAAATTGTCATTGGTTTTGTAAGTGGCCTGGAATGGAACTCAGCTCTACTTGTATCATACAAAACTGGTTGCATCAGCCTCGGCATAACCGTGCCATTACAAAATTGGTTCGTCTATCAAACATACCCCCTACACACACAGGCACGCATCGTTACACCTGCACGCACGCATGCAATCATAAACACACGTCACCATGCTGCATGTAGGAAAAGCATTACACGGATTGGTTGTGGCAGATTATTTGAATCCGCAGAGCTGCGTGTGGAATACGTATTGCTTTGGTTACTTGTAATTCCGAATCGACCATTTCCTTCCTTTGGGAATAATCCTGGGAGTGCCCGTGGATTGTTTGATTATTGTAGTTTGCCAGCGACAAATAAGTAATGGAAAGAATGTTTTTTTCCGAGAAGATTTTATTTTACATTAAATAGAAATTGCCGATGCTGCACTAGCATTTGTTTAAAGGTCACAGTGGCAACGATTACTTTTTTTATATAGAGTACATCGCTTTATAAGGTCTTTTTAACGTCGAATTAAAACAGCTTCTTGGCCATATTGATGTAAGACGGTAATTGGCATACAGGTTAACAAGTACTGCACTTGTGTGTGTATATATATATAAATGTGTCTGCATCGATCGTGTGACATGACCTTATTTAAGGGGAGGCAAACCAAAACTCAGGGGAGGCACAGCACAGGCAATGTTAAACAGACTTTAAACAAATGTTAAACCATGAACAGAATGAGTAACTAAGCGATATACTTTTCTCTATCGTGCATGCTGCTATACCGCTCACCTCTTGTGTAAATTCGTAAAGGCTGTGATGCCCATCGCTAAACTGCAGAAATTAGTGTGGCATTTTTTTTTACATGAAAATCATAATTTAGCAGTGGAGGTTGGGACATCAGCATGGGAGGTGGACGGGGGGTTAGCCGCTTCCAGTATCCCCCACGCTACGGGTCTGGTCTGCACGGCTATGATACTGGGGAGCTCAGACAAAAATAGGGGCCAGAAAGGACGTGCTGCATCTGCCATTCATCTAATACCCGAACCCATTCCACTTTGGTTCTTCTGCCATAATCTGTAAACTGGCAAAAAGGTACCCATAGATTTAACAGTCGGGCGGCACGATGGCGCGGTGAGTAGCTGCCGCCTGACAGCAAAAGGCCCCAGGTTCGAATCCCGGCTCGGGTGACTGCGTTGTCCTAAGCTGATTGCCTTTTGGCAACACCTGGCTAACACTGGTGAGAATGTGCTATAAAGACAGCTGTCTCTGGTGTGGGCCAATCGGTTTCAAGGGCAATGCATGCAATATCAAAGGATTTGTTTGCATTTTTGCCACAAGCATGTGTAGTTTCTTGACAACTTGACACTTTGTGAATATCTTTTTACACCGTTATACCTGAGCCTTGGACATTTCACATGACCCTAAAATGCAACTAGCCTGGCGCCAGGATGGAGGCGATATGGCAGATGCAGTGCCTACCGTTTGCCACTTAGTGGTAGTTATGATAGTATGGCCTGCAATGGCGAAATACATACATTTGTGTGCGACAATACATGGCTTTATAATAATAATAGCGACAAGGGCGGCACGGTGGCGTAGTGGGTAGCGCTTCCGCCTCACAGCAAGAAGGTCCCGGGTTCGAATCTCGGCTCGGGGTG
>JAZEWU010000017.1:5691704-5706771 GCA_036362915.1 Geotria australis | reverse complement strand
CCCTGTGTCTGCCGGGATAGGCTCCGGCTCACCGCGACCCTGTATAGGATTAAGCGGTTTCTGAAAATGAATGAATGAAATAATAGCGACAAATGGATTCTTATGTTGACAGTAAATGCATTAAATTGCATGTATACATATTATTTACAATTTACGCAAATGTTATGCTCATGATATGTTCATGTTATATTTATACTAATGGAGTTATCAAAGCTGTAGAAATTAAAGAAAGCTAATGAGACAATAGAGAGAAGCCTTTTGAGAATTACCGTAAATAAAATAATAATGTATTCTTAAATCATGGCCCGATCATGACAATTAATCAAACAGCAGTGGATCGAGATTGCTTCTAATTAAAACATTGAATTTAACATCATAAAAAGCAACTCATGCCAGCAACACATTCTGCATTTTTAAAACATGTAAGCTTTGATATAGAAAGCTTCTTGCCTGTGAAATCACAGTAGGTTACCAAGTCAGTGCTGACATACATACCTAACAACACTGGCTCCATTATATATAGATTTCCAGCTGCTGGTCGTGTCGGTTCTTGATGCTGATTGATAAAACCGGCTATACAGCACCAGCAGCAGCAGAACCTCATGGGAGGATGTGGAAAACAACGAGTACGTTTGAAATAAAATGTGGCAAAAAAGCGTTGTAGATATAATCAACAAGATGGCGTTGCGTTGGGGGGGGGGGTTATGCATGTACGAATGGTCGAGGGCAGATTACCGAGATAGACATGGTATTGGCAACTGGAGATCGGCACACAATGTGGAGACGTGAAGCCTGCTGCTGGAATACTACAAGAACAGACTTTCTTTTAAAGACAGGTGTTGACTTTTCACTGGTGAGGTGTGATGACATCAACTGACTTGGCCTTGATGATCGATTTACCTTGACATTCAGTAGTTTTGTATTTTCTTGCCCTGTCTACAATCTCAGCTATTCCTCCCTGTCTCGTCTTGAGCTTTGTCCTTCAGTCGTTGTCCTTTTGTATCAAATTGATTCTGCACAAGTCCGCTTGCTATCCTTAATAGCTTGATGTTACCCACTCATGTTTGTTCTGTGATCCGTGGACTGCTCTCTCGTATCTTGGCGAGTGAAGAGAAGCAGCAGCCGTAATCCTTGCATGCCCCTTTGCCTTTTCAGTACAGACTCTCCACCAATTTCTCCGTCACTGACCAAGCTTATGATCTGTACGAGGAGCGGTAAATTTATTTTGATTTTAAGGCCAAGAAATATTGAAAGAGTTTCAAACTAAATTTGTTGCATATGTAGAGGGTTTGGCCAATGCTCTATTTAGTACCAGTGCTGATGTTGATACATCATCATAAGCCATTACTTAAACCCCGTTAGAGTATATTGAGTATAACTTTTCTTTTTCATTGGTAGACTAAGACCCCATTGGTAGACTACTGCCCCATTCGTAGACTAATGCCTCCGGTCACTTGTATATGAGACAATTCTAATCTCTTGAGTTCATACCAGGTTAAAGTGGCCCACGATACGTTCGGACAATGCTATTGTCCATATGGTAGTCGGTCAATGGGGTTCGACATGCATACCCTTTCAGGTTTATTTTTCCACCCAGTTGTTCTCTATACCACGTTATCAAAATGTTTTTTCGGATTTGCTTATTTTTATGTTTGTAATTCCATCAAAGACTAGAGTACACACTGCTTTGCTTTCATGAGCACTATTCAACAACATACTTGGAGGTCTTTTGGATATTCTTATCTTGATAAATTATATTGCTCGAAAAAAGTTTCAAGACTCTTTCCAACAGTGCCTATGCTTCAGTCTGTACAGTGTTGGATATGCACGATCTGGTAGCAGTAGCAATAACAATAACACATTTGTTTACCCATGAAAGCCTCAATACGTCTCTTAGCACTTTGAAATGTTTGGCCAATTTCTCTTCAAGTATGTTTATATTTAGACAAAAACTAGATTGCTTGGAGAAACCCTGTATATACGAACAGGGAACGCTCAAACACTGCTCAGATATGGCAGCAATATATTTACATTGCTGTCTAATACTGTACAGGTATATCTGTACTGTGCGGGTGGCTGTCTCTTGTCTGGCCCATACACAATCACTGCCTCCATCATATGCCATATTATGATTTTACATTTCATGAGTTCTTCTAATCCTAGATTATATTTATAGGGGTTTTTTTTAAAATAGCATGTACGTGCGCGTTGCAACGTTTTCTGCAGTTTTACATACCTGCTTGCTTGAGTTCAATTCCTGGTCACGGATGACACCGTTAAGTTGTGTTCAACCATGCCCTGAATCACTCAGTTAGGTTAATGCAAACCTCTAATGCACCAAACTAGAATTGAGATGTGCTCACTAACACCACTTGCCCCAACAGTCTATAAGGCTAATTTGGGGATCTTTGTATTTTGAGCGCGCACGTGTGTGTGTGTGTACGTGAAGGCTGGATTACAGGCACGCTTGGCACGGAGTCAAGACAATAAATTTGACTTCCCAAACCATGATGTATGAGATCAGCCCCTCATTCCCCCCCCTGCACACCCCAAGGGGACCTCAGGCAGTTACCTGCTCCGGCTTCCAATGACATTTTAGGGACCTCACTGGCAGTGGTGGTGAGATACAGATTAAAAATAATTGACCGCCCACCTCCTTCATTAACATACACTGCCTTGAGATACAACAAAAATACAAAGGTGAATTCTTTAAATCAGTTTCTCTTCATCGGAGCAAATGGACAAAGGGAAAATGGAAAACTGCTGCAAAAAATAAAACTGTGTGTCGTGTATTAGGGTAGAGCAGGTACAGGAAGCACTTTGCCCCCCGAGTTCAATTCGGAGGCATGGCTAACAACAGTGTGCATGTGTTATATGAAGCAATCCGGGACCCCTACCCTTCACTAATCTGCACTCGGCACCATGGCAAAGTAAGGTACAAAAGATAACTTTCATTCAGCAATGGATTGACAAAGGGCTGTAAATGAACATTATCTTAGTCATGGGAACCTTGATGATGATGATGATAATATACGTTATACGTTGTGTGACTGCATTATTTCTGCCGAGGGTTTTCCAAAGCTTATGTAACTGTGGCCCTGTTCTTTATAAACACATTAAGTATGTCACACCACCCATGCCAGTTCACTCCAGCTACTATTTTTTTTTATTCACCATTTATTTCTGAAAACATTTATTTAACGACGCAGCTGCCGCTGTGAGCCATTTTGCAACAAGCCTTGTCAAAATATGGAGAGCAGGGACTTGAGTGGAGACGTGTTCTAGCATGGTCCACATAACCCCACACATGTGCTTCCTTGCCAAGTTCTTGGTTCATTTATTACCTCAGATATGTTTTTCCTCAATATAAACAAAATCATCTTCACGAGTAAACACTCCCGCTGCGTGAGGGTGGGACACTAACCCAGACAAGTGGGAGATTCGTTCATCGTCATCAAAAATCAAAGGCTGTAGTTAATAAAGGAACCCCAAACTTCGTGGGATATTTTTACTCTAAGCGAAGGGCACTTGCAGGTGAATGGCAAACGTTGTCGCTATTGTAGAGAGTGCATTTAAATACGTGTAATGTTTCCTCTGAGGCTCTGCCTCGATTTCCCTCCATTATGTTTACCGCGCCAGTTGGTCAATGTGGTATGGTAAGATTTCCTCAAGACTGCACGTTAAAACACAATCTCGTCCACAATCTAGACTTTACAATCTGCTTCCAGTAAGCAGAAACAAGGGAAGTAGAGGAAAACATAGAATAAAATCAGACAAAGAGACAAAATGCCAAATTGAAACGAAAATAAAGTACAGAAGGAAAATCTAAATTGGTTTTCAGGCTGTTGAAAATGCCTCAAGATGGTGAACCTTGGTGAAATTGGGTCTTGGTGGAATATGCCGGGGGAATGACGATAGTGGGTAGTGTTATGGAATTGTTAAGAGCTATTTACAAGCCTATGACTCATCCGCTCCCACAGAAACCTGATCTCCATGTACCCCAACATCTATGCATTTTGCAAGTTTTAAAAAAACACGTGGACTTACGCGTGTGTGGTGGAGGGCGAGTGGTGCACAATACAGAACAACAATAATAATGCAATGTGCAGCTCTGTGTCAATCCAATGCTGGATGAAGGCCGCCTCACGCTCTGATGACCATGGGGGATGTTTGGCCATACTTCGATCACTACGCTGGTTAGTGCTGCTTGGTGTGAAAGATTGAGGGACTGAGAAACTATCGAGATTTCACTGATGTTGACCGTGGAAATAAACTTACGACACATGGATTATATCACGGTGTGTTAACCACCAAGCCTCCCTTCACCTGATTGCAGAATGACTCCTATATATAGGGCATTCAAAAGTATAATGTGCATGTCCACTATTCTTAGTATACAAAGCGGATTGTAAGTGAGTGGATGACTAAGTAACTTTAAAGATGTATGCTTTGGTATGTTATTTAAAGAAAACCATGTTTTATTATCCACTAGAGTATTGAGTCATATGGTCTGGTAGGGTACTGTAAAGGCAAGCATGGAAGGGTCGGGTATCAGCTTTATAGCTAGAGGATTTAGCAGAAGGAAGGAAGCAATTACACATGACGTGGCGGCATTAGTGGCATTGGCCGTAATTACCTTTTGACCTTTGACATAAATGCATGGAGAAAACCCATGCTGCAGAGGGGATAGTGCTTACGTCCAATTCCGATTATATTTCCAATAGAAATAATGTATTTGCTTTTCTTTACAACGGAGTCATCACCATTAGCCATGCTCAATTCACTGCTGAATAAAGTCCTCCACAAACTGCCACCTCCTCTCGTAGGATTTTGAAAATGTTTCACTGTGAGATTGACACATTTTCAATGTGAGTCAGCCGTGCTAATATGTTTAATGCCATCGGTTTTAAATTCCACATCCACATATTGGGGCATGTTACATAGAGTTTAAGCTTCGCGTTAGGGAACGGCTATTGAATATGTCTGGGCATTTTCTAAAAATAGCACGGAAAATACAACACCTTGATCGATAAATACAATGTTAACACTGATTGAGTTAATATTGATATCGTTACTATAACAATATCAATAGTTCTTAGTACGCAACACATTAAATACCTGTGAGCAGATGTATATAATTTGTGTATATATATCTGTTGTATAGATAATAATAATATACAGGCAGCTCTAGCTTGCTCATGACCACCCACTGCATTTATGCGAGATAATAATTATAATAGTAGCATTTATATAGAGCCTTTCACCCGAGGGTCACTGGCCAATAAGACTAGGGATATGAGGAACCCCTAGGTGTGCTCAACCTAAAATGGGTAACAGCTGTGTTAATTGTTATTGCAACATCGATATCAAGGAGACAAATGGAACCAGACTTGATGTTGTGGTGAGCTGCTCTCTCACAGATTGTTCCCGAAATTGGGATTTCAATTTAAAAGCAGAGCAAGTGTAACGATTGTCAGCAGTCTTAAATCCCCTGCCTCTGTCCACCCAGCAGTTTAAACTGGCACACCATAGTCGATTGGGAGGTGGCGTATTGTAGTGGGGTAAAGTGTGGGTACTCCCACCTCTTCTCAGATCTCTGGTCAGCGTGCAAGAGTACCATCCATCCATTCTCAGAAACCGCTTAATCCTGTACAGGGTCGCGGTGAGCCGGAGCTTATCCCGGCAGGCACAGGGTGCAAGGCAGGGTTATACCCAGGATGGGACGCCAGTCCATCACAGGGCACCGGGGGCCATTAAGTTCCCAGGCCAATCACACCACTCTTTCGACCGCTAGAGGCCGCTACATTCACCACACTGAGAATTGCTCGCCAGGCTGATGATGCCTTCAACATGGGAAACCAAACGTCATGAAAGAAAGAGGAACCTTCCACACAGCAATCCTGAAAGAACAGCTCGTAAGAGCAATTCTCATACATAGAACCATGAGAACCTCCTTCAGTACATTCACCTCAATGTACAATCCAATTCTTAAAACAAATCGTGATTCTTGCATCATTGTGACTACGTGATTGGCAGCAGACTTGAGTAGTGTTGTGAAGTATGATCCGACGGGCTCACTGTCCGACATGGCATCGAGAAGCATTCATCCAGCAATACAGAAATGCGTTAGTGTCTCCGCGCTCAGATGACCATTAGGTTCTGCTCATTTCTGTCCGTGGTCCTGAGCCAATGCAGGGAAAGTCACATTCCTATGGTGCAGAGGTGGCTGGAGTGGTGGCGCTGTGGGTTACACCCCACGCTTTGCACCCAGTGACCCGAATGTGATTCCCAGCCTCAGCAAACATCAGTAGCTTAGAGTGATTTCTGACCCGGTCCTATCCCCTACCCGCCTTCACCAACCCTCACTGACCGGGAGTGGTGACGTATGGTTGATTAACGCTCGGCATGGGGCAGCCTTCATCCAGCAGTAGACGAGCAAAGGGCGGAAATGTATTATTATTAATTTATGGTGGAGACCAGAACAGCGTGTATATACATATATACAGTAATGTTTATCTAATGCAATAAATATTTTGAAAATTAGATATTTAAATGATGTCAGCATGCATGTATGAGTCCATTTTCAAACGTACTGTAATAACTCCCAACGGCAACAACATTATTATATGGTTACTGAAGTGTATCGAGATAGGGCTTCAATTTAATCCTTACATGACATTGGCTCGGCGTTGTTTAAAAAACCTTTGACTGCCCTTCCTGTATAGAGAGTATACGTAAACACACGCAGAACTATATACACACAAACATCAGATGAATGGTATCGCATTTCAGTATGTGCGTAGTGTTCATAGTAAATTACATTTATCACCAGTTACAGTGATCAGCAATATTTCTCTTGGAGCACACTATTCATCACCATCGCGTTGAGTTGCTCATTCACTAATATCGGTGGTTGAATTTCTTCTAGGATGCCATTTCGAGATTTTAAATATATACAGTACCCGTAATTGATTGCAATAACGGTGGACTGGCCAGTGTGCGTGACATTACCTTCTGGCAGCCGTTAGATTTACTGCAGATATGTATTCTTTCTGTGCCAGCAAGATGGTGCTCGCAAAGATACACACGGCTATCCTCAGTTGGAATTATGCATAGCAACATCATGCCCGACCACAAATACTTGGCAGGACCCTCCTGAAAAAATAGTGTATGAACTCAACGAGGCTTTCCTGGGTAAACAAGTGAAGTAATAATAATTGTCAAGGCCAATTCCCCATTACGTCTTGACCACACCCACTCCGCCAGTCGCCTGAGACTTGGGGGGGCAGCCCCCCATTTTCGGGAACAATAATTAATAGTGGCTGATGGGATCGGCCCAAGGTTGACCGTGAACTCCCCTCGGTGGGGTAGAAATGCTGGCACAAAGTGCTCAGAAATCCCAATTTATATGTTAGGTTTTCATGTGTGGATACTGCCATGATGTGATGCACACGATGGCTTTTCAATTCAAAGGTCACCGGTTCTAACGCGCATGTGGCAATTGAAACCATGGTCAGGTTTCTTAAAACGCCCCACTTCTGTCCACCCAGCGGTGTTCATGGGTAACACCACAGTGGATTGGTAGGCTGCGTGTCAAGTTAAAGTGTGGGTACTCCCACCTCTCCCAAGATGTCTGGCCACCGTGGAAGAGTAGAGCAAATATCCTCTCCAGGAGCTCACTCAAACTCCCTCTAGTGGAGGCCCTTCTAACAGCAGTGGTATGAGCAAGCAATTGCAGGGGTGTCCCTTTTTTGTACAAGCACAGGGTGGCTGGGCTGAGCTGTCGAACTGAATACACTTGCGAATGTGAATGTCACATCAGGCGGAAGCATATTAACCCAGTGGAATCGGCCTTATGTTCTTACCACAGGCGTTGCATCAGCCAATTGCATCAGCCAGTTGAGGCACGCGACCACCTCCTTGCAAAAAAAAAAACCAGATAATTTCCAGGCAATGCAAACAATGTGATTGTTTACAAAATGCAAACTGACTTTATGTGTTTTACCCCTTCTTAATTTATAAACAATATTTGCAAGGCGGGTTATCGCAGCACTGTTGTACACTCATTTACATGACGAGAAAGTGGTTTGCGTGATGTCATATAAGAGCAAAAACGCTCTGGTCCTCCCACAACATAAGCACACGTCTCTGTGTCCCATTGCACAGGGCATTATTTATATTTGTAGTTTGTGCATCGCAGCTAATTCCTCCGTCTTCCTCTCCACTCCGGTGAGACTTCGGGTCAAATTGCCGTTCCACTGGTGGCGTGTCCACCAATTCCCATTAGTGGGGGGCTGCTGTGGGATGGCCTTAATTTTAAGACAGTAGCACAGTCTCAATTGGCTTGCGGCTGGATAACCTACTGGCCAGTGTTCTCCCAGCTGAGCCAGTTTGCACCGATGTGAACGGTTTCGTTTCCACAGCTGCCCGGTAATTTCTGTGGGGAATTACCGAAGCACACTGTCTGCTGCATAGTGAATGTTAAAAACCACATGACCCCTGTTTGTAAAAACAAAGCCACCGTGTTCCAGTTTGATGGTGGACAATTATCACAATTTTGAGATACCGTGTTACCCACAATTACTTTGCCAAAATCCGTCCTTACGAAATAATGTTTAACTACTGATGATGAATCACAATCTTTTAATCTGGTTAGAGAAATTGGAATAATGTGCGTGGAGCTGTTCTAGATGCAGATCCTTTGTTCCTGATGAAGCTGATTGCAGCTATCAGCGATACGTCGTCCCTTCATTGGAAATGTTGTGGGTTCGCTCTCCAACGTACCGGTGTGCTGAAGTAGTAACGAATTGGTACTTTTGTTCACGTGACAACCCTTTACTGATTGGTTGTGTCGGGTGGAGTCGGGTTTACAACTCTTACTTTTAAACGTGATCTAACTGACTAAAGCCTTCGTGTTAAATTTAGAGTGGATTATCATTGGAGAAAGCACTTTACACCATGGGGCTCGATGAGAATTACATTTCACGTAATATTTCCTGATGAACATATTTATATATTTTTCGTCTATTTATATTTATTCTTTCAAGGCAGTGGTATTGACGAATTCGATTAGGTGTTTGTGCTGCCTGTACATTGCTGGTTGGTTATTGGCTCAAACCAAGCAAGTTGTCTTTTCCCGTTTCCCCGGAGAAGGTAATGGAACAAAACTGATGATGTCCACGCCGCGCACAGATATTATAACAGATTTGTGGTCAAATGCACGTGCCAACACTCATTTTACACGTCTGCTCAGGGTGCGGGAAATTGCACGCAGTTTCCTTGCTCAACCCTTTCCGACCACAACACTTTTGAAATGGGCCTTAATGTGGAAAATTGCCACCAAACATCCCTTCTGACGTCACACACACACACACGTTAAGACTGCAATTTGTTTTTTGCCAGGGCCACTGGGCTGTGTGATGAGTTTTGAGGGTAGCTGGCAAAGCGCTCCCTTAATTAGGATGCGCGCGCACGTGAACGAGACTATTAACGCAGAGCTCCGTTCTCGCCAGGTGTTGGCAGACCGTTTTGCACGACCAAAGTCTATCAGCCAGTTGATTTTATTGGGGAAAAAGAAAAGGCAACGGATACGTTGATAAGCAGCCCTAGCAGCGTGAAGGAAAGTCGTTAATGTAAGCACACTTTTCTGGGTAATTATATTAACTAGCAGAACTGTTTGCGTCCGCCACGCGGCCATTGTTTGAAGGCCACTGCGCCATCTAATGTAAACGCACGCGGCTTTGTAATTGTTTTAATGACATTCACCAGAGCTGTGCGTCCAATTGTAGATGCAATTGTACAGTGATGGGATTTAACGCTGTGCTTTGTGCCACGCATGGACAGCATTAATTTATGTTAAGAGGCTCGTCTGGAACTTCGTTTAAAACATATGCCCTTCACTGGGCAAGTTTGTAAGGATACCCGTCTGTTCCATTCGCACCAACCACTTTGTAATGTGTGTGCCATGACCAAAATATATTGTTAAAAAACAGACATTAAACACCTTGTTTTTGTTTACAATGGTTTGCCATAGTTACATTCGTCAAAGTTTTTTTAAATTAAATCCTCCTACATCGAAATGACTAATAACGATGCAAGTCTCTCAAGCAACAACAACAAAAAACCTTGTATCGCGAAGAGCTCTCGCATGATTAACTAAAAAGGACACTGGATTCATTTTAATTCCTCGGCGCCTCCACGTGGGTTTTCATAATGACACTTGTCCGTGCCTCTGGGCCACCGCCCAGTGAGTGTCATTTGCCCTGGCATCACCGCTGAACACCGCTGCGAATCTGCTCAAATAATGCGGGGGAATTTTTTTTTTGTTCTATATTCTCGCCGGTGGAGAAACACGGGATGGGAAGAAGGAGGAGGTTCTGCAGTGCTGCACATGGAACTGCAGCCCCAAAAAAAAAAATCCCTCCTCCTCGCCAGCCTCTCCCTTCGCCCGTTGTGTGGTTTTTTTTGCCGTCCCGGTGCGTGACGTAAGCCCGCTGCGCTAAAGTGTCCTCCCCTCCCGCCCGTCCTGCGCGGGTATCAGCAGAGAGCGAGAGAGAGAGGAGCTGGGTGCTGGGAGTTGCCTTCAGCTTGAATGTGAACCGCGTGCGTGCGTGCCTCTTCGCTGCCATCGCCAGTGCCCGTTTGAGAAATTCGCGCCGTCTCTTCTTGTGTCCCAACCCGCAACCGATCGGCTGCTCTTTCCTTCCTCGTTTAATGCTCCGTTGTGTGTTCTCTGCAGCTTCAGTTACGCTTTACACTAAACGACAAAAGCAGATCTAGCTAGCGGAGAGGGCTTTCGCTTAAATTGATACATTTTTTATGTTATTCGCGAGCCGTCTCTCTCTGGCTGCATCCTTGCCGGGGGAAGAGGGGCATCGTTTTGCTGCAGTCTAGCCGGCGCTGGGTGCTCGAGCCACAACTCCGACTCCTGAACTACTCGGCTCGCATCGCCAATCACACCCGTGGGAAGAAGACACGCCGGCGCATTCAGCAACACCGGTAAGTTACGAACCATATGTTTACATCACGCGCCGCGTGCTGCTGTGTAAGCACGACGCTCAGGCACAAGGATACACGATTACGCACGTAATCCACGATGGTGATGATTGCACGGCAGTTTGCGCTCTTCGTATAGATCCATGAATACGATTAATTAATAGTAATTTGAATTGACAGCCCTTTTGCCAGTCCACCGGTGAACGATGGTGGTGAGACTTGTTTGACCATATTTGACCACGCCTGTCTGTGCGGCTTGGTTTGAAGGGGGAAGTGGCCAGCGCTGGTTTAAACGTCACTCACTTGCAACGCCATGGCAGCGAGTCCAACTCGGCTTAAGGGGCTCGTAGCGCAGTGGGATAACCGCTGCACCACCCCTTTATCCACACAATACGTATTCAACTCAATGTGAATCATATTATTAACGCATTTTCGGATTAAAACCGAGAAAAGACCAGGGAAAGTACATGTGTACGTAAACATTCTACATTTAGCATACAGTATATGCAAATACCATGTAAAGTAACGTCAACGTCTAACGCTGTCGTGCGTTCATCATAGCTGTGATTAACAACTGAATGAGAGCTGATGGAGGCTATGTTTCAAGGGAGGGCGACCTGCGAAAAATATTACATTTGGGAACATGTCAGAACATATGATACTACATAGAGCTGTCTGTCTAACACGATGAAATAAATAAAACACCATGATTGTACTTAAATTATCATGGATGCATATTTAGTCGTGTTCAAATGTATGCAAATATACCTGTGTGTTCTGATGTAGGTTTTCACGGCTCGATTCATGATGGTTGCTCTTCAGAGCTGTTCTTGCGGGATAGCCGTGTCGAGCGATCTCCCTCGCGACGTTTCGCCTCCCACTAAGGCGTTGTGATCTATGCCAAATGCGAGATATTTTAAGAGATAACGCGGGAATTTGGGGGCAACTTCTCGGCGGGTTGAAGTGTCCACAGCGTTGTCCCTGAAATGCACCCTAATGCCGTGCACAAAGGTGACGCGGCGAGGTATTTAACGAAGGCAATTACCGGGTTTGTAACGGAAGCGAAACCCCCACGATGCAGCGGCATATCCAGGGATAATTAACAAGGCAGCACACAAGGGGGCACCGTTGCATTTAAAGGGTTGTCAGGACAGTGGCGGCGGTGCTGCTGCTGCTGTTGCTTCTGGTGGTGGTAATGTGTTGTGTGCCGTGCTGGCCTTCATAGGTGCTCGCTCACAGCGCTTGACCCTACAGTCTGTTAAGGCTATACGGGGGATCTTTGTCTTTAAAGCCTCATTAAACAGGTGGGTCACGCGTTGGGGTGTGAAATTAGCCATCACAGACAACAAATCCCCCCGTATAGCCGTAACAGGATGTTTGGGCAAGTGCTGTTAGCGAGCACCTATTAAGGCCGGCACGGCACACGAAGGGTTGGGTGGCCAACATACATACCCGGCCACCTTTGTCTCCCCAGTGCTGATGTTTGCACACCGCACCAGCTATTCATTTAATGCCGAACTGACTTATGAGCAGCCCAGGGCCGGTTCAAATATTCGCCAATATAATAATAATAATAATTTTACATTTATAACGCGCAGATATTAATTCAATGTCAAACGTATTCAATCGACGAGAGAACGACTCAGAGGCGCGAGGAAAGCGCAGAGAGGCGGAGGAGGCAGCCAGGCGGTTTGTGCGGAAATCAAACTCGCGTTACCGAGTTCGTAACACATTGCGCTGATCGCTGCGCCACTACTCCCCGTGTGTGTGTGTGTACATGGCGAAACACCATGTACACACAAATACACAGGTACGCGTGCATGCATGTCGTGTACACGTGTGCATGCACAGCCCCTCTGTCAGTCTACAGCTGGTTTTAGGGCCTCCCCACGCCTGTGTAGATCCCGGGAGCAGCATGTCTTTGGACTGTGGGAGGAAACCGGTGTACATCCCCACGAGGGAACGAGGATAACATGGAAACACGCTATAAAATATATAGACCAATAAACCAGACACACCTATAAAAACATTCTATAGACTGTATGTTCTTTTAAAAGACACACACCTAATAGTGCGCACATAGTGGATAACTAAAACTACACATAGTGGCTGTAAAACACTTTCACAGCTTGTTCCTATAAGCACGTAAATAAGTACATAGGCATGCGTACCTATACATGCAAACATGCCTTTTCTGGCTTGGTGATCGTATGGTCAAAAATCTCCCACAACCCACGCTGCGTGGGGAGACCTTCATCCAGCAGTGGATTGTCAAAGGGCTGGTGTACATGTACATAGGTTAATACGTGCACACTAGCCCCTCAAGCATTCGCATATTAGAAATTGACAGCTTCTTTTCAGATATAGGCTTTCACGGCTCGATTCATGATGGTTGCTGTTCAGAGCTGTTATTTCGGGATAGCCGTGTCGAGCTGTCTCACTCTATCCCTCGTGGCGTTTCGCCTCCCACGTTGGAAGGCCCCAATGAGGACTGGCATGGCACAGCAGGATGATGTGGGGGTAGCAGACTTCGTCTTCCAGTTTAGCCTCCCACGTTGGCAGGGAGAGAGGGAGATCACTCGACATGGATATCCCGAAAGAACAGCTCTGAAGAGCAACCATCAGCTTCTTTCCAATCCATCGCCCTTCTTGCACGATCGGGCATGGGATTTGTGTGACCTTACTTCACCAAACTGACCAATGTGGTTTGATGCCAGGACCAGTTTAGATATCATTTGCTACATATAGACGATGACAGAGTGTTCCCTTTCATCCTGCATTTATAAATTGTTGGGGCAAGTGGTTTGAGTGCGCTCCTATGAGGAGGACTGGCATGGCACAGCAGGATGAGGCGGAGCCAGCACACTTTGTCCTCCAGTGGTTATACTGATGCGAGTTTCCAGGTACACATTTCAGGCTGGCACAACCTACAGGAGGCACAGTCCAAGTTTAAATACAACCATCGTTGTGTACGGTTCCGGAAATAAATTCTGTCACGTACACAGAGATGAAGCTTCCCCATCTAGACATACAGACTGTTGGGACAAGTGCTGGCAGTGAGCACTAAAAAATGTCAGCACGGGTTGTTAGCGGGTAGTGTGGCAGAACCATGCCCGGCCACCTTTGTCTTTCCAGTGCTGATGATTACACACTGTACCCGGTACTCGTTTGAGTCAACTTAGGGGAAGCCCAGGACCAGTTCCGATAATCAATAATCACCCCTGTCATTAACTAACTAAAAAAATACTAATTAATTAGTTGGCTGATAACATCATAATATACAGGACTCAGTGGCTGGCAAATGTTGGCGCCGGCTAACTGCGTGGCTGCCATTCTCTCTCCATCGCCTCTCTGTGGTTTCCTCGCGCCTCTGAGTCATTCTCTCTTCGAATGAATAACTTCGAAATGTAATATGTGCGCGATATCACTTGTAATTGTTATTATTAACAATGACTGTGAACAAACTCTGGACGCTTGGTTCACGGCACAATTTTCTAACCACTCCGTCACACTCCGAACACTATCACACACACATGCGCGCACACTCACGTGTATGCGCATCTTTATAGACGCACCCTTTGTCAGCCGCTTGGCGGGCGAGCTTCTAATTTATTTTTGCAAATGCCAGTAAAGGTGAGGTGGTGGGGCATGCACCACAACCAGTTGCCAATGTCTCTCCGGGGCTGGCATCAATGCTCGTTTAGAACCGAGTCCAGCTAGGAGAGGGCTCATTTATACCGGAGAGTATATTAAAATGAATTGCTGCTAAAGTGTAAGACTGGGAGGCAAACCAAGGTTTGTGTATTTATGGCCAAGCGTCATTACCATACATACTCAAAACACAACATAAACGCACTCTGTTGTCCATATTTTCATGCCACATACATATTTATAAACACATACGCACACAAGCACAGATGTACCAAGGGCGTAGCCAGTGTTTTAAAGCCCGGGTGCAGCAGTAGGTCCTGGTTGTCGCGGCCGGTTTCCAGCGCTAGCACGCCCTGCCCACCGGGTCGTGACAGCCTGACTTACTGCCGAAGAAGGATGGATGCTATTGCTTGCTATTGCG
>JAZEWU010000017.1:5676238-5691607 GCA_036362915.1 Geotria australis | reverse complement strand
TTTCAACTATTAACCATCTCAAGAATTATCTGCCCGAGCTGACTTATGATACAGTGGGGTTTCTCATTGAACATTTCTTAATGTTTGTGCAGTGTGTTGTTTTTGTACCGCGTTCGCTTTGTTTCAGTGCTGTACCTTATTTTATTTTTGCCTTTGTAACTTTGATGACCCAGGTCACTCTTGCAAATGAGACTCACCTGGTTACTTGAGTTCTTACCTGGTTAAACAAAATAAACCAGAAACTACCCACACGAATACAGAACAATCTGAGAGTTTAGGTCAATTCTGTTCAAAACACAAAGGTGGTGCTGGCGGATCTTAGGGGTCGTGTGTCTACAGTGCAGCAGCTGTGCGGTTTGGCAGCGGATAGGAGGCGTTGGCGACGTGTGACGGCACCAACGGCCTTCTGGCACATGGCAGAGTCAAACGCTACGAGGCTTGGCCTTCAGAAAAAGCGTGCATTAAAACAAGGTGGCCTATGTTGTGTGCGGTAGGACATTTAGTGTGCGTGTGATTCATGAGCATGTGTAACAAGGAGCACTAGCAGCGTGCCATATTCACAATCATCATCATCATCATCTTCGACAGCCATGGTCTATCCACTGCTGGCTCTAAGCCTCCCCAAACCATTACCATCTCTCACTCAGAATTCGAGTGCAGGTCAGGGGTTGACTCGGCCCATTATTCCCTCGGGGTCAATAAAATAGCTAGCATTTTGTGGAAGGTCAAAAGTGCTTCTTGAGCTGAGCGGGCCGTCTGTCAGGATTTTTTTTTCTACGCACATCGTAAATAATAATAACACTGATTTTGCTGATAACGATGAAGATGCCCTGCAAGGGACCACTTGCTGTGGTCAGCCGCTGCTAATCAGCTCCGCGCAATTGTCAATGGAGTTCAGGCGACTATTTAAACAGCCAGTAGTAATTCCTTAGCCAAGGCAGCACAAGGCAGAGGGGGGCGAGGGCTTATTGTGAAATATGCGAGCGAATTGGCGAACTCGCCTAAATTGCTGCCGAGTCGGCGGAGGCCCGTCGCTCCCCGCGCTGACAGCAATCCAAATGCATCGTGTTCCCTGCGCCTCCCAACACGGCTCGTTCAATTCACCGTCAGCCTCCTGCCAGCACCGCTGCCGCCGCCACCGCCGCCGCCGCTGCTGCTGCTGCTGTTTCGACATTTACTGAAGCTGTAGAGTCTCGCTCGGAGAATTCTATTTGGTCGTGGTAGCTGAGAGTGCGACCACTGAGACTCTGCTAATTTTAGCAGCAGGTGAGAGGGACGCACCCGTTATTTAGTGGTGAAAGACAGCGTCTAGAAATCTCACCTCTGTGTCTCCCGCGGAGCACCGGTCAACGCGACCGCTTAATCCCCCAAACTCACATTTGACACAATCATAGATCAAGCCCTGCGATGTGCTAAGAATCTAAAATGACCTCGGTGCTTGGAATTATTGATGTAAAAAAAAGGCCCAGCAGACACCCCTGTGTTTTTATTTATTATTCTCACCACAAAGTGGTGCTTTTCAGCTCTTGGCCCTGTTTGCTTAAAGTGCACGAAATGCAATGTGAATGAAAATCAATCACAGTCCCTTATTTCAGCCGGTCAGAGAAATTGAGATTTATCGTTCATCAACGGAGACGCCCTGTGACCATACTTTCAAAGGGACTGCTTCGTATGGAATACTTAGTTGCACGGGCTTTCTAATATGTGTTCTATGACACACACACACCGTGTAATTTGATGTACGATCTATATTATGATTTGCACAACCAATGTAAACCCCGAAAAATCGTTATGGATATCATACTGATCATATTTTATTATTTAAAATGAATTAGTTGAATACAAACTATATGTCCGTTGTATAATCAGGTAAGACCCAATTATGGTTCATGATCTCTTTTGCATTCTTATTGTTATTATTCAAATGTGTTCATGGTGACGGCCATCTCAGATCAGAGGTCAGGCCACGTGGTATTTCTACCAGTCCTTGAATGTCAAGTCCTGCCGTCAGGGTTTCGCAAATGTGAACGAATACAAGGTATTGAGGTCAATTATTCCCTGAGGGCATCCACCTGCTTAGCAATTCCTTGCATTATGTTTAAATAATGCGGGCGTTTAAAAATGCCAATTATATCAAAATTGTCCCACTGGCATCCAAACATAAAGGATTTTAATCTCACGGAACAATTTAGACCTCTACGACCCGTTAATAAGTAAGCTGAATAACATCACAGGCCTTAGTTTAGCATTGCTTAAAGATTCGGTGTACCACCTCCCATAAACTGTGCTATAAAATTGTTGGTACAGATGGGTAGGTACCTCTGTGCCAGGCAAGGTCAAATTGAGTGTAAAACTTAATGTATAGGAGTTATTTTTTGTGGAATTGTTGAAAGCCAGACAGAGACTATTAGCTTACCACACTGAGGAATCGGATGTAATTTACATGATAATGGAGAAGATAGACACGTAACGCTGGCATATTGGTCTAGAAGGTCACATTTTTATTTGAATATAAAGAAAAAGAATTTGGATTGAAAAATCTCTTCAATAAGCCATTGCTATGGCAGTTTCTAATTTTCCTTGCAAACTTCTATTCTTGCGACGGCACCAATTCTTGTTGACATTTTGTTGGCCAAAAAAACCTCACAAACTCATTCAGGGTGTTGAGTGCCACGCTAGCACACTGACGTCAATGAAAGATGTAATGTATGCAGAGATCTCAGAATGCAGTGCACATCAAAGGGATGCACCTGGGAGGTTAATGTAGGTCATAAATTGCAAGTAAATAAGGATAGACCACTTAACCCTTTGTCCTAAATTTAATGAGTTGCCTGCATGAGCTCCATACATTAATTGTCAGAAACCGCTTAATCCTGTACAGGGTTGTGGTGAGCCAGAGCCGATCCCGGCAGACACAGGGTGCAAGCAGGGCTTTACCCAGTCCATCACAGGGTACCAGGGAAATTTAGTGCAGAGGCCAATTAACCTATGCAGCAGACTAATCGTCATCATCATCATCATGACAGCAACGTATTCATGTTATGTGTGACGTCACCAACAAGCTTATGTTTCTGCCGGTGAAGTTAATACGGTCAGGATGCCATAAATAGAAGGGGAAAATGTGCTTTAGCGGTCACTACCGCTTTTCTAGTTTGTCTTCCCTTTCATCATCTTGTTGCAATACAAAAACTATTTAAATGAAGTTTAAATTTCATAAAAAAATATCGCGTCGAGAGCTGCTTGATCTGCGGAAGGCGAGTGCGCACTTTGCATGATAATCGCTGCATCCTCGCTGCCACCTCTCATTACATTAATTCTGCGTGGAGAGGGCTCTGTTGGTTTGTCAACCCACCAATATGCAGGACCACTTTAACTAACGCCCCTTTCGTCCATAAAGAAATAATCAAGCAAACAAGACGCAGTTCAGGGACATTGTACAGGATGTATCCCACGTCTCTAGAGTAAAAACCTGATTTGCACAAAACAGATTCTGTCTTTCAAATTAGACATTGAGGCACAATGAGAGCTGTGAGCCAAGCCAAGGCTTATTAATGGGCATGACATTTAAGATGGGCATGTGTGTCCTGGCTGTGCAATGTTGATCCTGACCATATTTGTAGCTGTCTCGTTTTAATTCGGTGAATAAATTACATTCTATTTTGCGTTGCTATTACGACCAACTGCTAGATTTATGCAGCCCGAGTGGGAAATGCACAGTCCAATGCTGCAGTTGCACCAAGGTGTTTGTCGCTCACAAGCACCGCTAGATTGTGATGATGCGATCAGCTCCGAGCCGAGAGAACAGCCTACAGGTGACTGGCGAGATCCTCTGCAGAGCTCCCACATGACTCGACTAACCAATGGGAACACTGACAGAATGTGGAATGACACCCAGACTGACGCATTGTATAATATTGTGTGCTTAAATGCATATGCATACGTTTCCTGTTGGGTATGTGTCGAGGTAAGGAGGGGACCCAAGGTGGGTGGGTTAACAACAGATTCATTTTGGAGACCAGCATTGCAACCCAGTAATTGAACGTTGCTAGTCGACTACTCTGACAAGGGCAAAGCAATATACCTTCTGAGCAATCTGGCTACCTCTAGCAGCGATATTTGTGCACTCGGCTTAATTAAAACCGATAGAAGGGTGCCGCGAGTGTTATAACACAATCCGTGTGCTTCATGGCGGCAGTTAAAGGTGGGAGAGAATGCCGTTCGTTGAGTGAAGTGCAATAAAATAGAATCCCCAGCATCCAGTAATATTTTTACCAGTGTAATCACTTTGATGCTCTAGGCTCACAGCGGGGTGATATTTTCTGTATAAATAGGTTCGCTGTGAGAATTACACTGCCGGACCGAATCTGTCAATGCTTAGAAACACGTAGGCTGTGTTGTCTTTGCGCTCGCACGCCCTTAATTACAGATGATACGCACGTGAGAACTTCACCGTTACGATTAGTGAACGTACCCCTTTTCACGTTACTCATCCGAATTAAGTACGCAAATAAAGTATTTGCATAAAGAAATAGAGCAAATGTTTGTTGCAATTACTATAGCCCAACAAAAATTACACTTAAACTAATGAAAAAAGCTGTCCAATGTGTTTTTTGTCTAGTTGTTTCATTGTTGTAAAGCATAAAAAAAAGAATGTAGTATATTATTCATGTCCTGTGTTGTTTTTGTTATGAATTATTTATCTTGCCTGCAAGGCATGTAAGGAAATGACAAAAATATGGAAAAAAAACTGGCAATCTAAGCAAAATGTGAAATATGATTTGCTTAGAAGCACTGGGTAGACTTTTGGTATGCAACCCTCAACACCGTGTAACCTTCACAATACTATTAGAGATCATCACGTATTATTATCGATCATTTTGAAAAAAAAAACAGTAGTCAGGCTACACAGCATTGCAAGGTGGGGGGAGGAACAACTATATGTATTTTAATTACTTAAAATGTGAAAAACAATGTTTTATTGAAAAATGATAGTACAACATTAAAAACATAATGGCCTGCTGTTGTGAATTAACTCACAGTCTCTAGATATCCATTCCTAAGCAGGTTCAGCATTCTGGTAATTTAATTAAAAAAAATAGGCCTTGACAGTTGGTTCCATGATGGAACGTTGGAACCATTGAGCCATCACCACTGAGACCCTGGGTTTCAGCCCAGACAAATGTTTAAGTATAGCAAGCTCATGGTCTTAAGCCTCTTCACCAGTTACTACATAACATAATCCAAAACTATCTTCATTTTTATACTACCTTCAATCAACGTCGCCCAGTTGAGGCGTTACATTTTACACTCACGGTAAATCAGATTTATGGACATATGGCGAGCTGCTTGGAATGTGACGTGGCGCTGCTTGGTATTGCGGTGATGTCACTCCACCAGTGGAATGTACGCATATGTTTAACAAAGTAAATGTTAGTTGATATTACTATAGCCCGCTCCGCTGATGGACCTCCGCCAAAAGCGAGTTAACCAGGAGATAGAAGTGTGGCGTGTTTATCCCTCGTACGCGTAGGGTTTCTCCAGGAATTCTAGTTTCTTCCCAAAGTCCCAAACGTTTCCATGTCGTGTTGTGTGTGTGTAGAGAGGAATATCGATCGGTTTTATTATGACAAAAAGCTGCGCTGTGTATTGTGGGAATCTTGTATGTTTCAGCGATAAGATCCAATATACATTTGTATGTAGGAAAGTGCTGTATTTCGAACGTATAATTGCCATAGTGTTACTTTGCAAGAGCTACCTATGTTGTTTTACTGCAGCAGAGGGCAACGAACGAGGCAGTGCAGTTAAATCCAGTATTGTACTGTACTAAATCCCAAGTCTATGCTCTCCACATTAACTAACCCACACTGACCAGCCCGGTGGACTGTGGTCAAATAAGCCGCAATGACCCTCGCGGCATGCGGTGGCCGTAGTGTAGCGTTACCTGGCGGAGGTGGCATTTGAAGTCGTGAACATGCACAGGCGCGTGGCGCAAACCACAAGGCTACAAACATACGCAGCATCGCTTAACGTCTTGACCGCCACGCGACCCTGAGTAGGACAGCAGGCGACTCTAGCCAGCCTCGAATTTACAATGCGGCGTACTGGGCAAGGCGGCCGGAGAGAGTGTGCGAAGCTGTCCGTCTTGTTGTATAATCGCGGGAATTGTCGACGCTTTCTACTCAATGAAGGTCAACATTTTAATGAGGCCCCGTCTTATACATATGTATGCGGTGCAATGCATAATTGCATATGTTACCTAAGCTCTGCGTATATTGAATTATTCTGCAGACATGTACGCAGAATGTAACAGTTCACGGTTCACGAATTATACTGATTACAAACTATAACGCATGTGACCAAATCATACTGCATTCACTCCATCTTATCGGAAAGTAAGCATTGTGTAGCCTGGTTAGTACTGTGATTGGAGACTGTCTGCAAATAACAAGTGGTATGGGCTTGGTCTGTGATGGGGCCAGGAGGTTGTTGTAGAGAATAAATTCCTGCGTCCATCTGTGAGGAACTTTGAGTGCGTTATTGCATCTTATGGTCAAGTGCCGAGATCACTCAACGCTATCGCATTTTTATACGAAAAACCGAGATTGTTCAGCAAGTTAGAACGATAGACTCGTGATAGCAATGGCGTGATTTCAAATCCTGGACATGGTTAACGAGTAAGATTGACCTTTAAAGGACACTGTCATGAAGACTTAAACATTTCGAAAGCATTAGGCGGTGACAGGGTGGGTCAAAGAAAGGTCGGAACGCTGAGCCAGAACCACTGAAGTGCCCGGTTCAGTGGGGGTTCTCACTTGTAGTGAGTTCATGGTCATAGCCTGGTCGACCATCACATGTACCATGGTGCAGGTTTACCTCGGTGAACTGCGATGGTGGTGTGGTCCAGTGGTAGTCGCAGAGGTTCACGGTTCGAATCCGACAACCGCCCTGTTCAGTGTAATATTTGATAGTGAGTGTAATAGTGATAGTGACAGTATGTGCCGTACGCTCCACACTGCTGATGTAAATCGCAAGAGTAGGTCATTGTGTGCCGGTATTAGAGTTCAAATTTGCCAAATTTGAAATTAATCAAATTGGAATTATACTCATCAATCATTGTCCCCTACTGGTAGACTAATACCCCAGGTCACTATCGAAAATTAAACTTATCCTGGTCTTTGTGACTTCGCACCAGGTTAAACAAAATAAACTTGAATAGATCAGTTTCCCTGCTGTGCCAGAAGAACAACCACTTAGGGCATGGGCAGGTGTGCCGCCTACTGTATCAACATGAAGAGACACTATTTGGGCTGTTGGGAATAACCTCTGAAAAACATCGTTGTGAGGTTTTCAAACTCACAGGGTCACACGGCTCTGCGAGATTTCCGATTTCATCCTTTGTGTCATGACATGACACCAATAGCACTAGGGGTTATCAATCTTGCCATTTTCCGAAATGGAAGAATTTCCTTTTTAGAGGCCGTAACTGGCGTCAGCTGCAGTGTGTTCTTGATTATGATAACAGCCCTTCAACAATCTACTGCTGCATGAAGCCATCTCCAAACTGCTTGTACTTGGATATAATCCCTTAAATTTAGCTTATTTAACATTAAAACGTTTTCACTGCATCCAAAATGCATTCATTCCCAAATATACGAACGGCGTATACATTTGTTGTGTCTCAAAATGTACGTTATCAGATGAACATAAATATTTTTGGCCAGTCTATCGATTTGCCAAACTACTCTCAAGAAGACTGCATTATCCACGTAACTAAAATGTAAAGTGTGTGGCTGGAGTTTTATTTAACGACCAAGCGCATATATTTAATGGCCTCTCTGTCCAATTAGTAAATCCTGCTGATAGTAAGCGGCATATAGCTCAGCCACCCTCAGACGACCCTTCCCCCCTCACTCCACATTACTGCCATCCATCAATTAATTTTCTCATCTGTCCTGGGCAGGTGGCCAGGAAGTGAGTTAGCCGCCACGCTAATGCGCCACTAGTTGGAGCGGTTGGCCAGCCCTGCGGGCCCCGAGCCCAAATTAAACCTTGCATGGGGTGCCCCGTGCTTCCTAACACACTATAGGAAAACGCATCCATTCGCGTGGATTCTATGATGCTTTCCAATATTTGTTTGTCATTAGAAGTATTTAATTAGCACTACGGAGGCCGACGCGTAGCTGTCGGTGGCAAACACGTTTTTTGTCGAAAATTGGCGCATGCACTATGGGGCACCATTCAATTAGAAACAATTGTGAGTGATGGTGCAGAATCAGGGAAAAACCTTTTCGGCTCTGATTTGTGCCTTCAGGTTGGACAGTGTAGTCTGTTTCCCTATATAGTAAGTCCATAATAGCAACACAATTTCAAACTTAGTTACAGATGTTTATAATTACAGCAGAATATACCTAGAGAGCTTGCAAGCTCTGTTAGCGGGATTCCTGCGATTCAACAAACGTATGAATTCGTGTTTCACATTCTCAGTTTTTACCCATTTCCACCGATAATTTACGAGCATTTTGTTATTTTTGAAATTCATTTTTTGTATCAATTTTGACCATCTCCTGCCCACCTGTGTCTCCCATGCTTTCAGATTTCTAGATGCCTTTCCCAGCTTCCACCAATCGAGAAAGGCCTTGTTACCTAGCTACAGATGTGACTTTGTTAACGGCAAACGCTGATGTTTCTTTTGTTGGACAAGTTAGTTATAATGCACACATTTAATAGAATAGACAGCAATGGACGTCATTAATGATGTACCGTTGACATGAATTTGTTGGAATATTAGCTACTATATTTGCATAACTGAAACTATAAATGTGGTCGCTTAAAGTTGTGTAATATAAGTGCAACTGTCTTACTATTGTTGCCTAGGTAGCACGTTGTTTGAAAATAGCTCAAATAAGAGGCAAGCGTTTCTAACGCGCCACGCTTATTGCACTATGTGTGTCAGGTTAGTAGTTATGACAAAGATATTCGAATTAACTGTGAACTAGCAGCCGAAGTTATTGTACTTCGGTAAATAAAAAACTCGAACGTGGAACACTATACTGTGCTAACTTGTTGTTCATATTGGATTACTGATAGAACGGTTATTGTAACCCGATGTAACATACATACATGCAGATGGCTAGATCTGATGCTTTCATGTACCAGCCATACTTGGAAGGCATTAACAAGGCATTTGGGCAGCAGTAGAGATCATTCCACAAACTCACACAACCACATTCCAAACACACACCTTCTCTTTCCTCCTCCAACACCCATAATCTCGCCTTACTTTCACAATCACGCTGGTTGCACGCGTGAGTCAGCACGATTGTCAAAAACATGCCTTGATGGTTAGAGTACATCGCTTTACCGTGCTCGACGCTGTCAGGTCCTCTCCACATTAAAGGGTTTGTTCTCTTCTCCGGTATGTGATTTGATTGTGGTTTCCCATTTACTTTATTATGGTCCTCGGACTTGAACCCATTTGATTGATTGGCTACCGTCGTTCGTATAATATGACGAGATACCTCAGAGATAGTTTATCGCTGCCGCAGAGGGAAACCTACGTGGGGTAGGTACAGAGGAACTGTCAGACAATGTTTACAATTTAGCCATCTTTACATATTTAGGATTTCGAATGTGACACTAGCGCAGCATGGACAACTCTTGTAAACAATATCAAAGCATCTTTAAGTGGCTACTTTTCAGCATATGTCGTGTTTTTATAATTCCCTGCAGAGGTTACCTTGTAGGTTTAAGAGGTATCACGCCATCACGTTTTACTATTGATGAATTAGCAATAACATTTTACGGTATGATGCCCGACGTTTCGCTCCAGCACATGAAGCGAAAGAGTCCGACAGCATGCAGAATATAACAATTCAGTTGCTCGAGAAGCTACCGGCACGTGAAGTGAAACGTTGGCTATCGTGCCGAACAACACTCGTTACGACCCGAAAACACGTCGGCGAGCTAATGAGTGCAACTCGAACCTTATAATCATCAACGAAATTTATAAGAAATTCTATCAAAAAACACCTGGCCCATTACGTACGTGCCACATGCCCAAGGATCTGTGGTTGCATCAGAGTCGGATGCAAAACCCTGGATGAACATTGAAAGTCTAACGACGTTCAGCTCTGTTGTGCACGGCATGACTCGTTATCACGACGGCATCATCGCGACGAATTGCGGGAAGGAATTCATTAAAAGAGGAAATGAACTCACAAATTTCCGCGGCTCAAAGCATCCTCGGCAATCTCATTCCGTCATCTCCTCCACCCTCCTCGGTGCAAGGCTTAAGCACCGTAATTCTTCTGGCTTTGCCGTTAACGCGTGTTGGGTTTAAATGAGAACGTATCTGACCCAGATGTGGGGCCATCATCAAAATCAATTAATGTGTTTGAGTCGTTAGCGAACGACTGAGATCCCTGCGGTAATTAAGGGGATGGTTTGCCGCTCCTTTTACATTTGTCACCCATTTCCCATCTACCAGTAAATCAAGCTTAAGGCTTAAACTAAAATTGAGGAGAGATAAGAGGAATGCATCAGCGTTTCCTGAACCCAGTGCTCACGTCATTACAGCTACACACCCCTTCTTTATACAGTTTATATAAAAGGGCATTTAGTTTATTCTTCGATTCTGCTTAGGCACTTTAACCCACCATCACAATCTGCCCTGCACTTGACTTATGAATACTGCAGCATTCCTCAGCGTACTTATGAGTTGGCAAAAGGCTATGACGGAGATAGTAACTTGCCTTGGGTTTCAGAACGCTGAGGCGGCACTGATAAAACCCTGAAGATAAATATTTAAATCATGCGCAAAGTTACGGATGCTGCCGTGATATTAATGGCAAGCACACTAGACTTAGAAATCAGAGGTCACCGGTTCCATTTTCTGGAGCACCAGTTGAAACAATGGCACACGTTTCTTAAATCTCCCCAGTGCTGTATAAATGCATGCACTTGGATTAGCCACTGCGATGGACTGGCGTCCCATCCCCGGTGTTCCCCTGCCTTGCACCCTGTGTCTGCCGGGATAGGCTCCGGCTCACCGCGACCCTGTACAGGGTTAAGCGGTTTCTGAAAATGGATGGATGGATGAATTAGCCAATTGGCAGTTCGGGTGTGGTGGGATAAACTGTGGGTATTTCCACCATTTACAAAAAGCCAACCGAGCAATAGTTGGCCAAATACCCTGTAGAGTAGTGTTTTTTTAACCTGGGCTGCATGCACCTCTAGGGTTGCGCGATGCCCTTGCTAGGGGTGCGTTATCGTGCACATTACCGCAGCCTCACCCGAGCGTGCTCCGCAAACCCTGGCTGCAAATCATCGCCGTTGCGCAACGAAACCGGTAAATAATAAACACCCGTTAAGCAGCAATCACTGCGTGCGTTAAGGCCTCCCTCGCTGGAGGGGCCCGAGTTGGAGCACAAGGTCTCGGGGTCTCGGGGAGACCTATCGCGCCGCACAGACAGGTGTCGCACACTGGGCTGTAAAATAAATTGCAGCAGCTGTCGGAGAACCCCGCGTTGCTGGCTGCCTTACGGTTTATGAAGCCGTAACTCCATCTGTTATATTCCCAGCACCCTTGCAGAGTGCAATTATCTCAAAACCGCAAGGGTCTCGGCGTTATAAATTAATTTAATCGCTCAAATGCATCGACGTAGCGTGTATTGCTTTATTAAAATTTGCGGCGGGTTTTCTTGTTTCCATGCCAGTGGTAGGGATGACTCTCAACCGTCCGTCTTTTAAAGACTGAAAGTTACGGTGAAAGATGTTAATGCTGCAGAGAATCGTGGGAAATACCCGCAGTGTTTTGCAAGTCAAATCAGAGGCTCCATCCAGAATACTTGTCTGATGATAAGATTTCCACGTTGTTGCAGACAGCTCACACAGCTGATGGGAATTCTTATCTGCTGAGGAAGACATTAGCCTGCCGTCCGCCCATTCAAACTTTAATATGTTCAATGAAAACGTGATGATTATTCATATTCAAATGCAACGCCTGGTTTTACGTTTTTAAAATGACAGCTATTAATTTATAGCGCTCAGACTCTTCATAACGCGCAATTAGAAATTGCTGTTCTGCACCAACACGCATCAATGTATGTGATTGAATGGCCCATATCATGTGCCAATTACCTATAACATAGAAAGGAAAAGATAGATTATTTGAGGTGGTCACTGTGGGAGCAATAGTCTTATCACATTCAATAAGTACAACACACACATATAATTCAACGCTGCTTTCTATAATAATCTGGAGCGTCAATAGCAAAATGGGCCCTTATGTTTTGGGTTAACAGTTTGGCTGTACAGCTTGGTTGTTTTTTGCCTTCCCGGGTTCTCAAAGACTCCCTATGCCTGTGCGCTCTGTGCCATTGTTCATCCAGAACAGGATGTATTTTGCTTTGATATTAATGGTAATGGGAAAATGTTCCCATTATTTTCTCTAGACTACAGGTGTCAATGCTTCTCTATATGAGGATAATTGAATTCTGTCAATGCTCTGGAGCAGTTCAGCATGTTTTGTTTCGTTTGAATTCGTGTGCTTTAAACGTGTTACCTATTTAAAGGTGTTCATAAAAGTAAATGGGCATATATTTAAGCAGCTTTGGGAATAGCCGTAGTGGTCATGTGACCTCCCCTACCCGTACAACACGTGTTGCCTGTCCCTTAGGAACTGTGGGTTACCTCCTGTGGGTCAGAGGTCAATTTAGGAGTCTGTAGGTAACGAGAGTAATCCTTTAGGATGAGCACTTTCGGAACATCACCATCAATATTAATCATGGGTTTCTAAATGGGGACACGCTGGTGGGTAGTTTTGGGGGTATGTGAGCTCATCTGTCACAAGGCCTCCGGGCGATTACATTGCGTGGTAGCATGGTTTGCCACCAAGTGGAATTGCTCGTGTCCAGCTATTCAGATGCGAGCATTATTTTACCAAGTAGCCTTTTGTCCACAGAACAATACATAGTCTGTAGTCTCCTTGTTTTGTCATTGATGGATGGTTACGCTTTAGCATTGTTAGGTGGCCAAATCGCGTGATAGATGGCGGTGGCTTGGGGGAAGAGGGCAAGCTATTGTATCCAAAACACATTCTAAATTCTTGCCACTAAAATGAACAATATTGTTCAGTTCTATAGAAAATCTGTCACGTGAATCGACAGTGTTTTGTGCATCCTTGAACCCTGGATTATTTGTGTGCGGCTTATCTGTTTGTTTATTTATATTGTCCGTATATAATCGACTATTAGTGATGTTATTTATAGTTTGTCTTGACCTGATATATTTGCGTTTTTAATAATCATTCAAGTTTAAGGTTTAGTTTTTTGTAGTATTTTTTATTCAAACAACACTTTTCTCTCCTGCCAATCTGCATCTCAATTGTAATATATATACATACTATGAGGGCGTTGCTAGATTTTTCCCACAACGCTGCAAAGTGAGAACAATGTTTATTTCTGTTGAGCCGATAAAAGATGTAGTGAAACCTTTGCGAGCGATGACCTTGATGATGCTGTCCTCTCCTTTGACCCGACAGCTCTGACCTCTCGCGATGGGAAAGCAAAACAGCAAGCTGGCTCCAGAGGTGCTGGAGGACTTACTGAAGAGCACGGAATTCAACGAGGCTGAGCTGAAGCAGTGGTACAAGGGCTTCCTGAAGGATTGCCCCAGCGGCAAGCTGAACCTGGAGGAGTTTCAACAGCTCTACGTCAAGGTGTTATATCAGAAAAATAACTTAAATTCGCTATTTCTCTCCGAACGTGCGTTTCCACCTGTCGTAGCCTCGCCACGTTGGCCCTTTCCAAATGAAAATCAGATAATTGCTTGGATGTTTTACCTCACGGCTGTGTCGAACGCAGAGCGCGGAATTCGCCGCCAACGTCGCTCGAGTCTCGGGGCTCGGTGTGGCGCCCTTCCGTGGGGACATAAAAGCACGCTCGTTTGCGTGGATCAGTAAAACGTCAATAAAAATCCATGTTTTGCTTTGTGCCCGGCTCTGTGGCCGGTTGCGCATGACAGGCCATTTCCCAGCGATAGATTTAGGGGTTTTTTTGGTTCCCCGAGACACAATTACGCTGATCGTCCTTACTATAGATTTTTTCTCATCCACATTTATGCCGCTTCAGCAGATACGTCTAAGCACTGTTGCATTTTAAATGACCGGTTGTTTTTTTTATCACCTCAATGTATTAGTGGGAGAGAGAGAGATATCTCATCGCAGCTTGTCTGTGACTTTTTTCTTGTTCTCTTGTTGCTCCAATTGCCTGTGCAATTCCTGTTTTTCATTTGTTTTTTTCCATTATTTTTGCATTTATTCCATACCAATGGCTGAGAGGGCACAGGGGAACAATTGAAATTGTTTGAGTTGAATTACTACGCTTCAGTTGATTCTGTGCTCAAAGAAATATAGCAGAGTCGCCATCATCACCAGTCATCATCTATCCACTGCTCAATCAAGTTTTCCCCAAGTCATTACAGTCTTGTGATATGACAATCCATTCAACGCTTGTGCGTGAGCTGATCTCATCAATCCATCTCCACAGTAGGCGTACTCTTGGGTGTGATACCTCCTTTAGCTGCCACTCCATCATGACCCTCGACCACTGGCCATCATAGCTTCTAGCAACATGTCCTGCCTACGCTCGTTGACTTTGCTTAAGTCAAGAACGACGTCTCTAATTTGCACGTGTCCTCTGATCCACGTGTTGTCTGTCTCTCAGTGCAATTTTCAGCAAGCATCTCTCCACGCATTCTGGTGCACTTTTCACTTTTTGCACTGTTTACTTTGTCAACGTTCAAGTTCAGCATCTGTCACAGCTGGTAATACACTATTATTTAGGCATGGCGATTTGTTGTTTTTCATTGTAATTTTCCAAAAGCACACAATAGCTAAATAAAAAAAAGACCATTTTCAATTTAAAATCCATTACATGCCAGTGCCTCAAGGCTGGATCGACCAAATTAAGCACAATTGACTTTTTTTTCGCCATGTGCAATCGCTTTTGTTGGGGTTTCTTTACATTTTACTTTCCTGCACAGTTTGTCTGCACAGGCCCAAAGGTCCGATTTGTGAAATGGCCTGTGACGACCAGAATGAGACCCCCGCTGCAATCTCGATGAGCAAAACCTCTTACCCCAAGTATTGTGTTTTTATAGACTGTGATCTTGTTTGGCATTTTCAACGCATTGCGTAAAAATAACTTGACATCAAAAAGTGATTAACACCCAAAAAATAACTGTGAAAGATATAATGCTGTAGGGGCCTGGGGACGCGAAGGGAAACCTCATCCTGGGGTGGTAGTCAGCACACCGAGGAGACAATTACACATCACGGAGGTGAAAATACTCGTTAGGGAAAATATTGTG
>JAZEWU010000017.1:5638031-5676086 GCA_036362915.1 Geotria australis | reverse complement strand
GGACACGGGGAGAACATGCAAAATCCACACAGAAAGGCCCCCCGAGCCGGGGATTCGAACTCGGGACCTTCTTGCTGTGAGGCGGAAGCGCTACCCACTACGCCACCGTGCCGCCCGATAATTAATGCCGATATATAAATAAAATAGAACCGCGATTTATTCTTACGAGTAAAGTGGAATAAATTCAATAACAATACTGGAATGCTGCCCCGCTGCAACGTTAGTGCGGCTCGGATTTCCATGCTGGATGCGATGCGGTCTGAGCTGTCCTAGGTTCCAGTAATTGCACTCACTTGTTGAGAGATCTGTGTGTGTTCATTATAACTGTAGCAAGTGTAGTTTTGTGAGATTATTATGCATTTTGCAATTTGTCCCGGTCGCAGTTTGATACATTCCCATTATTCGAGGTTCATGATTCGATTCAAGGATCGGTGGTTTTAATTTCTATTGTAGTCAATGTAGCATCACTTGCGGCCCCAACCAAGGTTTACTAAATTGCATATACAATGCATACCGATGGAATATAATCAATGCGCGCACGCCGAGTTCCGTACCTGTTATTGTGAACATAAGGATAGACTTCAGTCGACGAATTGATGCGCGTCTTAGAAGCTTTTATCATCTATCCCGCTGACGTCTTCCTGTGTGCACGTGATACTAACATAGCATTATTTTTTGTCGACGAGTGTAAGAAGACTAAGCATTTAAAGTTGATTTATAGGGCGATGGAATGAACACAGCACGTGAGAAAATAAAGCTTTCAGACGGGCAGCGGTGGATAGACCCGTCTCCGCCTCGCCACGCTCCAAGACGTAACTAAATTCCCGACAATAACGCGCAGATACTTCTGTCTCGATGCATCCTTGGCCTAAAGTGCCAGGATTTAAGCTTCCCCTCTTGGCAGAGGAAACCTACACAAGGGGGCGGCAAATGGGTTTTACGACACAGAAAATAGATTCAGAATGCACAACTGGTCCTAATCGCTCCGGTTGGTAATGAAAGGAGATGGTTTGCCAAAAACCCTTCTCAACAGATCAATACGCAGGTCGATGAATATACGGGCCTCTTTCGGGTGTTGGCACGAAGCTTTGAGAATTTTCGTGGGTCCTTTTATTATATAAAAACTGCATGGAAAGATCATGGAAAGTCATCAGAAGCAGGTTATTTTGTTATTTAGTAGTCTAGGCATAATTGTTGAGGAGAAAGATGCAGTGGTGGGATTTGAATGATGAAATCTCATGGCATTTGTCAACAACACCAACTCTAATTGTCTGGTCGTATTGTGAAAAAGAAAGAGAACCTTTTGCGGGTGCAAAACATGCACAATAAAGAGAAGTAGGTGGGCTTGGATAAGATATGTCGCTAAAAGGGATGAGGGTCGATGGCCAAGTATAACAGCAGAGCAGCAGCCAATGGATGGAACGCACATCGAGGGTATGTCTCCCAGGGAGATGAAACGATGAAGTCAGCTTGCATGCAGGTACCAGGTGTACAGTCGCATCGCAACATCATGACGGATGGTGGTGGTGTGCGGAGGCCTTTATCCAACAGCAGATTGATCATGGCTGATGGTAATAGTCTGATGATTTTGGCATTGGCCTTGCTTCAGAGGAGCACGAGAAGACAGACAGATCGACTGATTTTCTAGTTGGAGATGACACGTTGCATTATAGTTAACTGAATAAAAGAAATAAAATTTGAGTTGACAAATGGACAGTGTTACATTAACAGCTTTTCATTAATAGACATTGAGTAGTAAAAAAAAACCTCGAAAAAGTAAAAAAAAAAGGAATGTACATGTGTACTGATTTGAAGTAAAAGTTACTCTCTTTAATTAAAATGCAGAAATGTATCATGGGAATGCTGACAATGTCAGTGGGTACGGATTAACAACCTATCGTTAAATCAGCTGCTGTCTTTCTACTGCTTGGCTCTGGAACTCCGTCCCATCGCCTCCTTCCCACGTGCTTAAAAACTTGCTCAATTCAAGAAACGTATTAACTCTTATCTATCACAATTTCAATAGCACTGTTTATTGCTTGGTGCTTGGTATTTTTTGGGGCCTTCAGGCCTGTGCTCAACAACCGTGACAAGAAAACGTCACCCTATTGCATGTTTTTTTCCCCCTGCAATGCAGCAGGGAAACAAACATACATTTATATGATAAATGTGGTGAGTTTTTTTGTCTGCGCTTGTGCACCACAGCTTTGTTTAATTTTCTTTGCTAAAGTCGGTGATAGATGTCTCAGCACTAGGTACGTTGACTGCTAGTATAGCCAACTGCCCTGTCACACGTAATATAATACTGTATTGCACAGCAGTGAAATACATAAGCATTTCCAGGCATCGAGTAGAAAATGCAATGAATACGAAATAGTAAACATTAAACTCGCACATTCGTCACAATATAAAACGAAAAAAAAACCATAATGGGCGACATTTCTAGCAATGACCCTTCTTTGTAGCAAAACAGCACATCAGGCTAGTGAACAATGTTAGAAAGCCCGATACTTGCCGTGTTGCTTTATGGTGCAAGTTCCCAAATTCTAATCACAAGGAATGCGATATTATTTTTCTTACATAGTGCCATTAGCAGAGAATAATGTCAGGATCATGTCAGAGCTGCGAAAACCTACATCATTACATGTCGTAGCACTTCAATGCACATTTTACGTTCAAAAAAATGATCCAAAAGTAATACAAATGGATGGAATCTTTCACAAGCAGCTAATAACTTTCGGCCTGCAAAACCATCCTTAATTCTTGGAAACGGCATGAGAGACCCTCTCAGGATCCCAATGGTGTAACGCCATCCGTTGATACTGAGGGAAGGATGCAGACTTCCAAAAAAATCTGGCACCCATTTATGAACAACCCTCTGGAACCCGTTGTAACCCCCCCCCCCATCATCCCCTCCTCTACCCCTCACCCTCAAAGAACATTCCTACACATCCTCGATAATCCCCTGGGGAATAACAGACGAGACAAACATAAACTGTGTAATGAATACAAGTTTACTGCCGCAAATGTAACGATCTCGCAAAATAAAGTTACGGAAAAAGCAGTTGGAAACATGTGAAAGCTGGAGGCGATGGCAAAGATTGTAAAATTAAATACTACCTACTTATTTGAAAGTTCTCAAACAAGTACCTATTTCAATGTGCCTTTGTGGTTAGAACAGCCGAATATAGCATTCAGGGTGCTCATTATAAATAAATACAATTTCTAACCCGCACACATTTATTCAATTTCGATGGTATTCATTCCAAGAAAGAACAACTCATAGGCGTGAGGAAACCGCACAGAGGCGGGGAGGGGGGGAAGGCAACCAGACATTTGCCAGACACTGCGTCCTATATACGATGATGTTATCGGCCAATTAATGAATGAGTGTTTTTTATGTGTGGGAGGAAACTGGAGAACCCGGAAGAAACCCACGCAGAACAGGGGGAGAACACACAAACTCGACACAGAAAGGTGCTCAAGGCGGGAATCGAACCGCCTTAGACAGTACCTTCTTTCTGTGAGGCATAGAAGTTACCACTCAGCCACCCTGCCACTCATTGCATTGTGGGTTTTCCAAGATTATATATGAGAGTTGAATTTTACTCACAGATGCCCATCATGACGCCAACCTCCTGTGGAAACTGAAAATGGCATATCTGAGATTTGAGGATTTCCGAGCAGAGAAAGTTGCAGTTATCGAGGTCCTTTCGCGAAAGGCTGCGGTGCTGTCAGAGACCGTAGATTTTATAGACGTTCATTGGAGGTTTAACGTGGTCAAAAATGTGAGAATTGTAAATAAATTGGTGTCAGGATATGGTGCAGAAATTGTAAGCCCCCCCATTAGCGAGTTTAACCATTGTATCAAAGAGCATTTAGAGACGTTTTGAGCATTCACAAATTTTAAGTGGGTTATTAGCAAGAAGAGGACCTCCCGTGCATGGTGTTTTAAGTGGTGTTATGAAATGAACCATCATTTCTATATTTGCCCAGGAGTGGGAGACAATGGCGGCCCTGCCTGGAAGTGAGTTGCAAGCAGCTCAATTAGGTTGCCCTCTAAAAGGGAGGATGAAGAAATGGAGATCTGTTTTGCCGTGCGGTCTTGTCAATACGCCATGTAATGGGGTAATGACTCGCTGGTAATTGAAAATGAGAGAAGTGTTTTGAGCGTGGGCGCGAAGCCTCGTACCTTCCACACACCCGTGCCACACAACATTTGTTTCTATTACTATCTTGACAGGTTTATCTACGCCTCTGTTTGGCCTCGGGCCATCGGCGCACAACCGGACTGCGATTCCGTCCACAAGCGCCAATCTCTGCTGCACGTGGAATATGCTAGCTTTCGAGCTACATCCATCTTCTTTGAAGATTTTTTTAATTCATGAAAAAAAACTGTTTTGGCATTAAGGCATAATCCGCAGCCTCGACTGGCTCATCATGGGCCCATCATCAGACCTCTAACTCCCTGATTAGACGGCTCTAATTCCCGTTGATTATGCTGCATTTGCATATGAAAGCATCGAGAATTATCGATCTCATCGGATCTCAGAAGCGAAGCATTTTTGAGCCCGGATATTGGCAGGTTGAGCTTAACGCGATTACACTTTTTGTCGTAGGCTACTGCGGGCTATGTGATCAGCACAACCCAGTGCAGCAAAGATATTGTTGCCTCCGAGCTTACGCTCCCCGCCAACGAGCCATATAATGTCCAGAGGTTCTCATCCAGCAGTGGAATGGCATAATGGCTGCACGTGGATATGTATTTCCATGTGTGGGTTTTTTATTTTGCTGCATGTGCGGCATGCTGCACTCTGTGCTCAGCTGTGGGCTCTGCTGCCACTGGCATCATTGCTGTGCAGCAAGTGAGAGGAACGCTCAGTGACTTACTTTATCGAGTTACAGTAAGTGCTGGATGGCTGTAGCATCAGCAAACAATTTTAATTGCATCATTAGTCGGAGAAGAAGATTACAAAGAGGGTGCTTTGTGCAAAAGAGGGAAGCTTGAGACAAATACACATGATTATACATCTTGATGTGAGCTGTTAAAAAGAAAATAAAAAAGCAAACCAGTTAGTGACCTACTTTCTGTACTTTATGTACAGTCCTGCCATGCAGTTTTAAATTTATAATAATAAAAAAATCCTCAGTTTTGTCCCTCGTCCTATCTCAACTCTAACTTTAGCTCTGTCTCCATCTCTCTGTCTCTCTGTTGCTCCTTCCCTGTCTGTGTCTCTCCTCTCTCTCTCTGTCTTCCCCCATCTGCCCATCTCTTTCTCTCTCTCGCTGTGCGGAAAAAAACCTCCAGTTCTTCCCGTACGGCGACGCGTCCAAGTTTGCGCAGCACGCCTTCCGGACCTTCGACAAGAACAGCGACGGCACCATCGACTTCCGGGAGTTCATCTGCGCGCTGAGCGTCACGTCCCGGGGCAATTTCGAGCAGAAGCTCAACTGGGCCTTCAACATGTACGACCTGGACGGAGACGGGTACATCTCGCGCGTTGAGATGCTGGAGATCATCGAGGTACCGCTCGCTCCCCACACGCCATCCGCCCCGCTTGGACACAACTTGCCCCACCACTCACCCTGCACGCACCTTCCACTCAACCGCCGCTCGCCACCTGTCCTGGTTTTACCAGGATCGTCATTCTTTTTGAGGCAGCTGTCCTGCGAAATCTGTGTTCCCAGTCGGTATTCAAAGTCCGGATTTTTTGCCGGTCACACGTACAATCCTCTCTCTCATTCTGTTTACTCCACGATTCTCTGAGTGCCCTAGATCTTGCCAGATCTCAGAAGACAAGCAGCGTTGAGCCTGGATAGTACTTGGACGGGAGTTCTTATGGGAATACCAGGGATTGTAGGATCGGACTGGGGGTTGGCCAAAGAATGGCAGGAGTCCCTGAAAAAATATCTACTAGTGTAGATTTATGGATACTCCAGTGTCCTCCCACACTCACACATGGAATTCGCCAAAACATTTTAACGTAGGAGCCCCCGAACAATGATGTTAAAACACAGTAAAGCGCTGCAGTGTAACTAAAGGACATTCCAACGGTGTTAATATTATTGGAAAAGACCGTGGAATAAAGATCACACTATATAACTATTCTGGAGTCACTTCAATTGGCTTCTTCCCAACGGGAGCCAACGCTTCATTATGCCCTGTAAAGAGTGTTCATTGCATGGCAATCAACTGGAACACTATATTGCTCAGAAAGAGAGTTTGTCCAATCTTCTTTGCGATTCTTCGAAGCACGATGGCTAGCTTCTGGACATCGTCGTCTTTCAGCTTGGCTTCGAAGTGTTTGGTAGAATTCGCAGGCAATACCAAGTACTACCTGACAGGGATCGCGACGTGAACGCTTCTACCTTGAAGTGAGCAACCAAATTTGAATGATGTGTGCAGTCTAGCAAATGGGCTGAGAACATCAAATCGCTACACTTCTAATTGTTCGCTGTACTGATGACAACATCACATAATGTAAATATTCGTCGGTGAGGTCTTTTGAAATATTCCGTTCACAACAAATAGAGCTCTTTGCTCATCCGCGAATGACTGGTAATTCTCTCGCATAGGAATTAACGAGCAGCGGCAGGAAGAATCCACCACTGTCTCTGAACAAATTGACCGATTGACAGACACCCTGACCACTAAGCCCACGCAATGGAGCTCCTCGCTCACGTAAAAAACAGCTTTACTATCGATGTATTACTACTTCAGCACACCCCCATGTTAGAAAGCAATCCCACGACATTCACAATGGGATGCTGCTCTATAACCCCATTGTGCTCTCGAACACACCGGTGTGCTGAAATAGTGATAAAATGACACACTCTGTTCTGGTTACAAACCCTAAATTGATTTGGCTCTGTCGGGTGGAGGTGTGTTTACAACACTTTCACGTTTTCTACTGACGTCGGTTCTCACAGCCTCGATATAGTCCACGCAAAACACTTTTCTGGGTATAATATCTGTCGCGGAAGCCTAACGTGTTAATTTTATCAGTCGGCTACTCGGTTAGAAGCGAGACAAAACGTGCACCCTTCAACATCTCGCAGCGACCGCGGGGTGAAGTATGGCTGATTTGCCACGCGCCGTCGCCCAGCGGGTCCACGGCCGCCGGGTTCCCGCTGACAGCTTCATTCGCCGGCTCGCAGCGCCCTCGCTGTCTCTCACGGAGACGCCGGCGCTACTCACATTAGCGCTCGGAATTACTCTGACGTGTGTCCGATTTGACAAATCCCTAACCCAGAGGAGAGATTCTCGGTGATATGCAGCAAATATATATATATATAAAATATATATACATCCACGTACACTCAGACAGCGCAGTGACATGAGCACACTGGGCAAGGACGTGACCTGTTTCCAAAATTGGCTAACCTTTCGATACAATTCAATTCGCTTTGAAATAGCATCACTTCAAGATGTCTAGATCCTGCGTGGCACAGTTATACATCAAGGGGACGAGATAAGCCACGGGCAGGTATTAATGAATCTCACCTCAAGGAGCCCTCGCCAATACCATCAGTATCTCCCTACAAGGAATGGTTTCTCTCGTATGAGATAGGTTTGCGTACAGCTGTAGATCCACGTGGGAATGGTATTCAACCGCAGGAAGTCACTGGATTCTTGGAGCCATCTGTGTGGGGCTTTGAATAATATATCTTAATACACCTGTACCTGCTTCACGTACTCTAGTTCTCTATCGTATGCCAAACACTAATTGATGGAATTGGTAACATGTCCCAATGCAGGACCCTGCTGAGTCGTGAGACTCAGTGAGGCTTTCCTGGGTGAAGGGCATTGTTATTAGGCGTCTCTTACTGCTTCTTTTAGAACTATCACCATCAAATTGTGTCATCTCCCCACACTTTTAGGCAGTCGTGGCACTGAGTAGATCGGTATGGCACGTTGATGAGCACTCACAAGGATGAAATGTGGCCTTGTCTCCCAAACCATTTATACCAGGCCTGCCACCCGAAAGATTAATCAGTGTTTTGTCAGCAACATAGTTGGACTGGACCACCGGGAAATGAGCATTTGTTTCGTAAGCTGGTCCTGGAGCTGGGCCATCGCACACTCGACTTAAATCATTTCCCGTCTGATTGAAGCTGACACCTAAGTTGGGCAGAGAGTGTGATGGCCCAAATCCAGAATCATTGTATTGGGCACTGTCCAGTTTCCCGGGAACCCAGGGAAATCGAAGGGAGTGAGTAAAACTTTGCTTTTTTGGTCCTCTGTTTACATAGTACTGTATACAATTGTGCATATGTATTATAACATTTTACTTATCTTTTACTCACAGAATGTATTCCTAATTTTAGGTTTGCCTGTTATCTGAAGGTCTTCCCGGTGCCCTGTGATGGACTGGCGTCCCATCCTGGCGTGCTCCGTAGCCCTGTCTTATACCTTGTGTCTACCAGGATAGGCTGCGGCTTCACCGCGACCCCCGCTAACTGGATGAAGCAGGTGCCCAGGACGAACGAATGACCGAACGAGATGCGTGCCGTCGTGTCGGTGCGCGCGTGCAGGCCATCTACAAGATGGTGGGCACGGTGATCATGATGAAGATGAACGAGGACGGTCTCACGCCCGAGCAGCGCGTCGACAAGATCTTCAGCAAGATGGACAAGAACAACGACTGCCTCATCTCCCTCGAGGAGTTCAAGGAGGCGGCTCGCAGCGACCCGTCCATCGTGCTCCTGCTCCAGTGCGACATCCAGAAATAGACGGGCCTTGCCACCGTCGCCACCGCTGCCGCATTTGTACGTTCGGGCGGTGGGCAGTGGCGGGGTGGTTGCTGAGAGGTTGGTGTGGGAGGGATTCTGTGGGAGGGTGGGCAGGCGGGGGAGGGTGGGTGGAATGAGTAAGGTGTTTGCACAAGAACGGTTTGGCACTAATGCCCCCTTACGAACTAGGCCTGGGAATAGGATGGCCAGCGATTCCTGCATCTAAATGGAGCTTTCCTTTTGCTTGTCGCTTGTCATTTCAAATGCTTGTTTTATGACGCATTAGTGCTCAGCTAGGAAGTAATTTATTACCTCGGTCGATCCCGCAATCAATAGCCTTCATTCACAACCAGGTGACAGCCCCATCTGATATGAAATTTATTCTGTAAGCAAGATCTAGGAAACTGCAAAGGTCCATTAAATTGTATTTTCGTATTTTGCGCCCTGACACTGGAACACGCTGGCCTATATTTATTAATGATATGATAGTCTTTGACATTTGCTTTCATGTCTCGTAAGAAAAATGTCATCACTGACAATAAGTAGGTATGAAAGTCTTTTATTAAAGCGATAAAAACGGAAAAAAATGCTAAAGTATAATTGAAATGGGGAAAAGCGCTTTCATCATTTAATACTGTCACAAGTTAACAATTTACTACAATTAAAAAAACCCATTTAGCTTCCATTAGCCACAAAGATTCATAATGCACATTGTACAACCGTTACATTATTCGTGCAGATCAGAGTTTATGCTGTAGTTAAACATTTGATAAGCGTTTCTCATAGATGAGCACCAAGAAAATGTTCCATCAAGTTCATATCGACCCCACAGAAACAGGGCTTTAATTGTGTTCTGCTTCAACACTCGAGTACCCACCAGGAGAGGGAGGGAGACTACATGTTAATTGTGTTTTGTACCAGCCACACAAGACTTAACATTCAACTCTCCTGCATCACCAGTGTCTTCACAACGAGTCACATGTTCTCTTTGCGTCATCCTGAAAACTCCCACCATTCATACACCCCTATAGAAATTATTACTACAGACACACTTCCTAAATTCCGGAATTTTTTAAAAACTCATCTATTTTTACCAGTATTTGTGAGATCTGAACTCAACCTGTCAAAATTGTCAACCAGTAATAATTGTTGCATACATTTAATGTGTGTGCTTTGATTTTGTAAGTCTGCCAAATAATTAATAATAACATCCTGCCCCCTGAGTTCAGCACAGTTCAATCCCAGTCCGAAAAAAAACTTGTTTGGTTTTTCCTTCGAGGGCAGCATCATCAACTCGCAGTCACAGTACGGTTGACCATGTGCTTCGGGCCTTCCAAGCAAGCGGGCGGTGTAGGTCGTGCAGCGCTCCGTGACTGATTGTTGTCATGAACCCTTGGAAGAGTTGCGAATGTTGGGCGCTTAACACGGCTCGCGTAACCACACGGGCAGACGAAGGTAACGCTGGCTCTGTCCCACGGAAGATTCTCAAGTAATTTATCGGCAAACCTGACCACCACCATGCCTGCACGCACTCTCAGCAACGTAACCTCTTTCTCCGACTGCCAGCCTCCGTGTTGTCGGTGACAGGCAGCCTGACGCCAAAGGCTATTATATTCAAATCCGATTTGTTTACGTACGCTTTAATTTATTGTCTGCAGCTAATTGTTAGCAGTCCTGAACAGTTAGGGGGGGCTCTGAAAATGAGCCAAGTTTAAAGACGGTTTCACCAGAATACCCCGAGTGTGAAGAGCCTTGTGTCATTAGCAGAAAGGAAAATGTATGGCTGCAGTTATTTGTAAACTTTTTTTTTTTCATTTCCTTTTATTGTATTCCAGCATAATTGCGCCACAATTCCTTCGCCATTCTTCTTCTTCTTTGCGATTCTTCGAAGCGCGATGTTAAATTACAGTTTCCCATTTTCCCATGAAGGACATTAAATAGCAATGAAAACATCGCTGAGCGCCACGTTATAGAAAATTTGCAAAGCAGTATTGGCTGCGTGGTTCATGCAGCTCGTAATAATAATAATAATAGCATTTATATAGCGCCTTTCACCCGAGGGTCACAACGCGCTGCGTTGGAGCCGTGTTGGAGCAACGAGCCTTTTCTTCTTTGCGATTCTTCGAAGCACGATGGTCAGCCTCTGGACATCGTTGTCTTTCAGCTCGGCCTCGAAGTGTTTGGTAGAATTCGCAGGCAATACCAAGTATTACCTGATAGGGATCGCGACGTGAACGCTTCTACCCTGACCCCCAGCAACGAGCCAGAAGTGCCGAAATCCTGGGTTCAAATTAACTGGAGGAATCGTATTGACTGTTAGGAAACGCAAGTGGGCTTGGGCAGGGGACAACTGCGAGAAGGATTGATGGCTGATGGTTGAGACTAATGATGAAGTGGCAGTGAAAGGTAGGAATATGCGTGAAAGAGCGACCACCGTAGAAATGTAATGATGAGGTCAGCTGATGTGCAGAAGCTATGGATGTTGCAATTACAAGACCATGACAGATTATCATGACCGATGATAATAATTGGGCTCTCCAATGTAATGAGTTAATGCGTTTAAACCACTTCGAATAAATGTATTAAAATATAATCTCTTAACTTGGCGTGGCCTAGCTCTGAGATGATCGGCAGCCCGCGAGGCTCTGCTGATTTAAAGGAGTTCAGAAAAAGCCCGTCATCGCCTCGCGCCATTAATCCGGTATCACGGCTGAGCTTTAATTGGCGGTGGAGAGCTAAAAAAAGCCAATTTTTTAAACGGGCAAATCAACGGAGGGAACATCAACTTTACAAAACCCAACAGAGCGAGCAATTCCTTGATGATGTCGGGGTGATGTCGCAGATAGTTGTTGAGCCAACAGGGTCTCAGGCTGCGTGGGTGGAGTAGGCACACGTAGGACAAAGGCAACTATCCCCCATATAGCGTCAACAATCTTTTGGGGGCAAGTGCAATTAGCGAGTAATTACGAAGGCTGGCACGACCTATAAGGGGGGGGGGCGGGTAGCCAACACAACGCCTGGCCGCCGTTGCCTCCTTAGTGGCGATGTTTACACACCGCACCAGACACTCATTTGAGGCTGAGTCGACCTAGGGAAGACCCGGGACCGGTTCAGATAATCTTCACTGGCGTTAGCTCGTACGCAGGAGACTAACTCGGGTGTCGCCGGGTTCGTAGCACAGCACGCTGACCACTACACTACCACTGCCCACTACACTACCACTGCCCAAGTAGGACCCCCATACACACACACATGCACACAGTGTTCCGTGTGTTGGCAGAGAGGTTTTTGCCTTCAGGGTGCCGGGGCTTTTGCATGTGTTCCGCTGACTGTCCGCCCCGGTCCGGACAGCTCAAGGTCTTGAAGCAGAACGTGTGTGACTACTCTGCGCCCTGGGCCTTTTCCACACTTTCTGCTCCCACGTTCTATGTTGGTCTGCTGTTGTGTTCGTCGTCGGTAGCAGGTGTGGCGAGCTGTCCAGTTATGAATGCACCTGTGTTTACCTTCGAGGGATTTTTGTTTCAAATAATATTCAGCACACGGCATTGACGCCAGGCGAATTTTCTGAGATGAATGCAAATGTTTCAGTTGTGGATTTGTCGGTGGCTGCACTCTGAGACTGTCAGACTCGCTATGCGTGAGAGACCGGTATAATCGTGACGGGAGCCTGAGATTCTAATCCAGCGTCTGAGCAGAGCTGTCTACCTGCTGTGATAATACCTTCAACCTCGTAGCGCACCTAGCTTCCTTGTGGAGGGGTCCAGTCCGCATGCATTTGTATTTCTTATCAATTGCTAGATTCGACACTACATAGCTGTTCTTTCGAGTTAGCTGTTCCAAAAGAACAGCTATGGAGAGCAATTCTCATACACCGAGCCGTGAGTACCTACATCAATAGATGTGTCGCTCTTGGAATGAGTCACTCGTGTGGGAAAAATGTCGGCAATCGCCACCGTCGGCGACATCACTCTTCATAATTGACAACAGCAGCGCGAGGCTGCTATGATTGTGCGTCAATGCAGTATTGTGTGTTTTTAATTCCGTGGAACGCGTTTGTGGCTTTGCTGGGACGCGGAGCATGCATCATGAATTCTTGATGGTGGAGATGGGGGGGAAGGGGTAGTAGTTTGTTTTTTTCCTCCGAGCCGCCACTAAACGCAGCTTGAGCGGCCGCCGCTCTGGCGACTCCACGGAAAGCACCTGCAGCCGAGGGAGTTTCCGAGCACGGATCCTCTCTCCTGCGCACGTAATGGAACACATCCGTCAGCGCACGCAACAGCTGGCACGGCCCACTTTACATTTAGAGTGAGCCGACTCGCTGCCTGCACGGCGCCCGAGACGCTGTTGATGTACCACAGTAAAACAGGCAGCAACGGACTTGCGCGGAAATAATATCTCGTGGAGTTTTCGTTGTCTGCGCGAGTACAGAATGTGCTGTGGCTTCTGAACTGGAGCGCGTTCTAAGCGTGGGTTGCCTGTTGGTTTGTTCAGGTGTTTCGCTGAGGTGTGTCGTGCCGGATTATGTTTAACTGGCAGAGATGATTGAGACTCCAGATATAATGGTTCAGGAAGGAATATTATTGACGAGATCCATAGTGAAGACTCGTAGAGGGCTTACAAAGCAGCTAAACAGAGGGGGATGATAGAGGGACCTCATATGGCTTGTGAGGCCAGGAGATACCGTGCTTTGCAGGTATTGCGAGTCATTCCCCCCGTGATGCCGAGCCATATACCCTCCACTATCTTTCACTTTGACGCGCATCGTCGAACGCTGTTTGAGGTCACGGCAGGTTTTGTTTACCTGAGCGTGCGGTGCGTGCCTCATTTCCACCCCGTCAGACCCACTCGCGTGCGGCGGATTCATGTCCTTTTCCCATCGGCAGGAGGGCAGCCCGGTTGTGTCGCCAGTGCAAGATGCAGTGGCAAGTTAAGTAATCTCATATCAAAATACCGTTCCCTGGCTCTCGGAGATAAAAAAAACAAAAACCCAGAGCGAGCCAGCGGATATTGGGAGCTATTGCTTCTAAATTTCACGAGCACCAGCCGTTTCCGACCAGGGTGCCCTTGCCCACATCAATCACACGACATAAAACAGCCTTTAAAAGGCGCGATTCTGAAACCGGCCGGAAGGATTAATATAGAGCGAGGGTGGCTTGGAGAAAATTACACGGGCAGGACCGGTCAATGCGAGTGCCACATGCTTGGCTCAGATGTCGGGAATCAAACAAATGTGGCGTTAGAATGAAATCACTCAACAGCTTCTGTCCAATTAATGATTACATATCGTGGAGCCGGCGATCTGCCGCCTATTCTGCCAAGACGGGCTGTCCGTGAACAAGACGCGTTTGTGTTTGTCTTTTATTTTGCAAGACCTTGACACGCAAAATATACGATACTCAATACTGGAATGCTGCAAAACCAATTTTCACATAGCTATACAGGTATGTGTATACACACACGATATATATATATATAATAGGTTTCCCTTGTTAGACACTTTGTCTCGTCTCAGCCAGATTTTACCTGGATTTAAGAAAAATATCAGTAGCGGACTAACAGCGCAATCCCTTGCACAATGTCTCTCGGTCACGCATTCTAATCTGGCAGCAGCTGACTCTTTAGTGGCTTAAACTGGTTGGGTACATTTTCCACTATTTTCCACGGGGCCGATAAACTCTATTATCGAAATTCTTCGCTGTAAACATGAGTTCGAAGTGCGGTGTGCTGCAGGATGGCCGTGAGGATGACAATCGCAAAAGCGAGAGGCGCGAACGAGTTATTTCCACAAGCCCGGAATGATACTGAAGCATGCACGTGTAAGCAGGCAGCCAGCCACTGCACTCGCGTGCATGGCTTGTGGTTCAGCCTCTCGTACGTCTGCTAGACAAACACGTAACATGTTAGAGACGCCGCGTACATTAATTGTGGTCTATTTGTAAAACTAAGGTACGAATCATAAGCATATCCGATCGGATGTTTTATTTGCTAATTATCTGTGTCAGCAGGTGTATGGCTTATAAGATGACTCGGCTGCAGCCGTGCAGATGAGCAGGTTGTTTTGATCGTGTCTGCCAACTAAATCCTCAGAGCTGGGATTTGACCAATAACATCAAAATGTTTTTTTGTTCTTCTATGGATGTAGTCGGCGACCGAGCAATGACCATGAACTGGCTGTGCTTGAAAAGCCTGGTTTAATTACGGATTGCTGCGTGGATTCGATATCTATGATTCTAGAAACTGCAGGCTAAATACTACCGACAGCGATGATGGCATTGTGAACTCCACAAATAACGGGGCCACCTCACGCTGGTGAATCAGTAATGAGTTTATCGGAATCACCAATCCACATGCATCTGTAAAATTGCTTTACCTGGCCCGGGTCGGAGTTCATGAGGAGGCGGATTGCCGTGGTTTGTGGTGGTTTCCTTCCTGAATGTGCCACTCATGAAGCCGTCGTGCAGAGGCATTTGGATGAGGCTGAGGAAGAAGCAGAGAGCAGGCAGCAGGTTCATATCGGCCTCCATCGGCACTCGCCGATCGCGTGTGTCCACGAAGCCGTTAGAATGATGGAAATAAATAATAACGGAGCAGCTGAAAGGGAATGCGCTTCATGCATTTTAGCTCAGATTTTTAGTTTGCTATAAATCAAAGCTATTATTACGACTGTGTTCTAAAGTGTTGGTGGTTTTATTTTATTTTTAAATCGATATTTTCTTTGATTTGCAACCGCAATAACAGTAATAGTGATACTCGTTTTTATGTTTAGGTAAATTTTTGTGGTTTGGTGCAATAATTAATATTGCATTATATAACAATCCCTCCGTTGTCCTTGGGCTGTCTAGCCACGAGCAACAATCTTCCGTAAAACACATATGCTTACCATTTACAACAATGAGATATGGATGATTATTTTTACTTTAATGACTATAAGTGATTGTAAGCAATATTTGTTATTTTGGCCAAGACAAAAAATAGCGTTGAACCATAACTGTGAGAAGCCAGATCTGCAGAGAAAAAGCCTGTTATTACTCTCGCCAGATTACATAACGGACGATGAATTTACAGTGATTCAAATAATTTGAGCTATGAGCCTACGTGTGTGTGACATTAGTGGCTTCTGTAAGGCTCAGCAGCCCAGGCCGCAGTCAGGGACCGATGCACATCATCCGGCGTCATCTAAGCGGGCTTTCACCTGGTTTCAAATTAAGGATATCAGTCAAATTAGTGGCAGCTTGGCACCCGTCACGGCTGTGCACGTCAGGGGGCCCGAGATGCAGAGATGTGAGCCACTATTTGCTCTCTCGCAAGGGGTAGCAGCAAACGTGAGACGGAAGGCGGGTGGGTGGTCGTGGGCGACGTGCTGTCGGGGGTCCTGTTAGAGATGCCCCCTGCATTCATTGACGCCCGTAGCTAAGCTCTACGGCCGTGTACTATCCCGGAGTCAGTTCCAGCGACGGCGGTGGGGTTTTATCGCATTACAACTATTGTAATTATGTTTATCATCGACGTCGGTGTCGCTGTCGTCGTATTTATTGTTGCTATTTCTCGTGGGGGTTTTTTTCTATGTTGACGTTGTTGGTATCGATGTTATTATTCATTTTTGCTGAATGTAATATTGTTATTATGATTCAACGTATTGTTACTAACGACCTTGAGGATGATGTCGGGGGGCTTTTTTAATTATAATTATAACTTTTTGTATTTTGTTAATAATATTATTTTTTTCCTAACCGTATATTAATTATTGTTAATACCGTGACCTTATTACTAGTCTTTCAATTATAAGACTTAAATCATGAGCCACGCTTTCAAGTGGTGCGCCTTTTTTGTTTGTTTGTAGCGATTCAAATACTTTGGTTTTTGATTTGGTGACGATTTTCTGTTTTTAGAATTGGCTTCGTTGTGCTGCGCTGAACACACACGCGTCTGTGTTTCAACCACGCCGTAACATTTTATAGATCTAAACAGTCATTGTGTAACCTCCGGGCTTACCACGTGTATGTTGTGTGTGTGTGTGTACAGGGACGGTTCCCTCGTATAACACGACTGAGATTATTACAATCTACAGCTTATGGTGGGGTCGGGGGTAAAATGTGTCAAAACTATATTGAACTGTTAGACGTAGTGCTTTCTCCGTGTGTTTTTATATATAAATATGGACTGCCCGTGATTAGAATTGCATGTACGTAAGTAACGTTATAAAAGTGAGATATTTAAAAGTGCAATAAATAAGACTCACAACCTAGCGTCCTCTTCAGCCAACGAGAATTCACATCAACTGGGAAAAAAAAAACAATGTATGTGCATGAGGAGACAAATTTAAAACACATTGGATAGTGCACACACTGTGGTGAAAAACAACACTTCCTCCGTCTGGATCGTGGATAAACATGAGGCTTCTGCTGTTCACTTGCATTCCTCGTGGCACAATTCCACAATACAGATAAATGCCGAGTATCTGGGGTTATGGAGATTGGCCCCAGATTAAACAAAAACACGGACAAAGCAGAACATTCATGCATTGTTAGTACCCGCTTAAATCCTGGAAGGGTCGCGGAGGAGCCGGAGCCGATCTCGGCAGAAACAGGGCGCAAGGCGGGGCTATACCCACGATAGGATGTCAGTCCATCGTAGGGCACCGTAAACAATTTAGTTGGGACAATTAATCTAGGCAGTGTGTTTTTGAACTGTGGGAGGAAACCGGAGTACCAAAAACCCACGCAAACACGGAGAACGCGCAAACTACATACAGAAATGCAGCTGAGCCGAAAATCGAACCCAGGACCTTCTCGCTGTGAGGCGGCAGTGCTACTCACTGGGCCGCCGTGCCGCATAAAGTAATAAATGTACATTCAGTGAGAAAAACACCTATTTGTTGCTTACTTGGAATTGGAGTGAAAATGTAGACTATCATGTTTTTATTGCTTTTTAACGTAATCGGTTGACCTGGCGACTCGTTTGCAGTAACACGTGGGCATTGATCATTCATTGGCCTTCGATGAGTGAGGAGCGGCTAATAATACCGCTAATGCACGGATAATGCGCCACCTGCTTGGTTTGCCTACGACCATCAAGACTTGCCTGTATTGTGGAATAGTCCTGTAATGCTGCACGGCCTGAGTAGTATTTCGTGTCGGTGCATATAATTAATGCAGCGGATCTTGCACTGCGAGTGGCGGTTGCACAGAGAAGCACTGCAATGTTAAGCTTGGATTTTTTTGAGGTCAGCTGACAACGCGAACTGAGCTCCTGCTGCAGGACTTGTGTTTTTCAGTCGGCAGCTAAAACATGAGACGGAGCTGTGTGTGTGTGGATTGCTTGAACTTCAAAGGTGGTTTGCAGCCAATTAGGCCTGAGTTTCCTTCATTGGTTTGGGTGTCTAAACTAATCGGGTCGTGTTTGACGAAACGCATTTAACGAAAGACTGAATTATTTGTATCACACTATGACAGCGCCCTGTGCTTATATTAAAGCAATCTTGCAGCCTTTTAATCACAGTGGAGAATAATTGCGGTTGATTGATAATTGGTCTGCCAATTATGCATATGGGTAAGTATGTATGCTTGGCCGAAAAATATCAAACACTGTTGGTGGGATCCAATGATTTTTTCGGGGGAATTAATACAGTACTAGATGGACGTTTATTATTAAGGTCATACATTATTATGCACTCATTAACACAAACAGCAGCTTCAGCACATACAAATACGCGCATTAAAATAAGTTGCAACGCTTTCGTTTGTGCAATTAACGTAATTTGCTGATTAGAAAATTACATAAATAACTCCATTATGCCGATTATAAATTTGTGTTCTGCTAACAGTGCCATTGCGCAGATCACGGAAAACATGAAAATGGGAGAAAAAAGTATCAAAGATGCATGTCGTTATTTGATATGCATATGAACAACATACCCAAGCCTGTACTGACCAACTATTACGCCTATGTTAGTTCACGTGACTCTCGTGAAGACTGCTGCCATGGACCACTGCTCCCGACGCCTATACGGTTGGGATCTATAGCTCTCCGATGTGTCTTCAGGCTTTACTACGACACCTTGATTGACACGATATCTGACGTTTCGCTGCACGTGCTGGGCGTAGAAACGGAGGATGACTGAAGATGCCCTCAGCACGTGGAGCCAAACGTCGAACATCTCACCGAACAACACGTGCTACGACCCAAAAACAGATCGGAGAGCAGTATTCGCTAATTGTTGGCTGCACGACTGACCTCCGTTGGTCGCCTGCTGATCTACTGCTGGTTGACATGTGGGGATGGAAAGGACGATATGCCTTTCATCCATTTCAAGTGCTCGCTTTGCCTGGTGAGGGTCACGGCGGCAGCATGCTGAGTAGAGCGGACCAGACGGACTCCAGCTCCTGCTGCGGTTCGATCAGGTGTCCAGTCAGATAACACGAAAGTATTACTTGAGTCATACAACAAATATCGATCGTTGTAAAACAAGTCTCACCTTTGTTCCCACGTGTGCCGACATCATTGTCATATAATTTTTGTACAGCTTGGGCTTGTCTTGTAGAGAGATTCCTGCCCCATGTTTAAAGGGTCCAACGTTATCACCCACAAAAGGCAATCAGTCGTAACTTGCAATTGATGAATCGCCCAATCGTGCAAAACTAATCTCGATGTGCAGCAGGATAACGCGCTTTCACATGCAACAATTTACCGAATGTACTGCAGCCTGCGTTATTCCACGTTTGGGGTTCTCAATCAAGTGATATAATTTTCACGAGGTTATTTTCTATCATCATTTCTGTCATAAGGGAGCTAACAATTAAAGGGGAAATTTAAAAATAACAATTAAGGGCTATGGCAACAGTGACCTACAATGTCGCTCGCAAGTGGGTCAGTTAAGGCTGTGGATTGTGTTGTCTTCGGTGATGACGCATGTAGGTTGACTTCATTGATAATTGGAATGTGAAGGCAGTACGTGGGGATGCTTCACCACGGGCTGGGCTCCCACCAGACCAGTTCTCCTGGGAGGCTACGTGTTCTGCCAGTGAGGATAAAGTCACTGGCAGAACATTCAAGTGAGTTAATTAATCCACCTGCGTGCCCCACCTGAGAATGGAGAACTCAACCACAGACAGTGGGTCATGGGCTGCCACCGGTCCCAGGAAGCTGAATATCAGGCCACACACGCGGTCACGCGCTTCTTTAATCCACAAAAGTGACCTTTTAAGCCCCGATCTCATGCAACCAACTTTCATGCCTCTGCTTGTAAATGTAAAGTGGTTTACTGCCACAGCAAGGCTTTCCAAAATCCCACACAGATGCGCTCTGGTTATCTGGTAGATGTGCAAATGTGGGTCAGAATCCCTCCTGAGGATTGGAGTTTGAGTTTGGCAATGGCTATCATAGACTGTACCTATTTTTAGATATGTATGCGGTGCTCATTTGCATTTGAATTGAAACGATATTTCCACTTGAATGGAGGAGAAGAGCTGAGATGGGGAAGAGATTTGCATCCCAGTGGGTCTCTGGGGAACATGGTTTAAGAATCTTTATAAATATAGGACTATTGATTGGCAAGGATCTCGAGAACCCATTTCAGATTGTGTTCCATTCAATGAAATATAAATGTGAGTATTCTGATTAGACTGTATCACGAATAATATGTTTCAAGCTGCACCCCAGGTCAGTGATATTGAAATTATGCAGTCCAGCTTTTACAAATGCAGGACAAATATTCATGTGGACATAGTTAAATAATTGCATGTACGGTTCCATTTACTGTGCTGGCATCAGCACATACAGTCGAGGAAAATACGAGACCCTAGGCTGACTTCCAGGGCACAGTGACCTGTAGCTCTCATACTGCACACAATAACAATATTTTAACTGTGTGTATCTTGATATTGTTAAACGTGGGCACACTTTAAAATCAGCCGCGCGGAACTTTTATTCAGAGTCTGGAGCCTTTTAAATGTTCTTTAATAGAGCTGCCTGCATTCAGAATTGAACCTAATTGGGCAATTGCCTAATGAGCGTACGGTGCTTATATAGTAACGTACACATGTATGAGCATGCACGTGGTATACAGTGTGTGAATGTACACATACAGGCTGTGTATGCAAACGCGCGTATGATTATATTGTGCAGAGCAGTCGTGGCCCGTGCTGTGTGCGCTGTGCAAAATAGGACTGCGGACTAAGCTTACATTGAGGAAAGCTCACACACACACATCGCCACCTGCTGGCAGACTATAACCGCTTGTAGGCGGGTGTTTGCGTACTCCTGTGGACAGCTGCCACGAGGGCCCCCCCCCAAGGTTAAAGCTGCCGGAAGGCAACGAGATGTTTGATTTGAGATGTGCTGTGAGGCGCCTGGAGATGCCGAGACATTCAGGCGCCCTATAAACGAACGTTTTATATTGACGGTTCGTCGCGTGATGATGGTTCCATAAGCAGTGGTTCATGTATTGTGCTCCTGCGTGGTTATCAACATTGTATTTTAATTGCCTTCATTGACTCAACATTTCAATTTGCATTAGACTGTCTTAATCGTTTAGTTGCTCCCCTGTATGTGTTGATGTGCAAGCCAACATTTTTCATCTTTGAATTAATTTTCAATTCACCAGTGAATTGACTGCTACCCACAAACAGACATGAATGTGTTAACGTACAGACAGCATTCTTAGCATAAAAACATTTCAAATGCATATCGACAATGCTGGGTTTTTGGGAGATTTCTATTCAGAAGTCATGTGTTGATTTATGGGAGGCTTTCAAGTACGAAACAAAAACCTTCAATTTTTATTTACATTCACACAATTGCAAAATGAAACATAAATTTTTGTTTAAAACCTTACACTGCCAATGAGATTTCATATTCGTTTATTTCCGTGTGGTATTCACTGTTAAGGCTTAGAGAGTTTTACAAAAATTATGGGAGCATAACGGCCAGTGGCCTGAGACGTTTTTGTTCCACGAGAATGGGATTCGTGCCACAATTCTGGGGCAAAATTAGATTCTTTCTCACCATTGTGACTAAAATATTTTCACCTTTCAGCTACATGCAATATTTAGCCCAGGGTCTGCTCTGGCAGTGCCGATGAAAAGAATATCATTTGCGGTGGCATGTGGAAACGACTGCCTCCCATGGGTTTTTATAAACTACCGAAATGCCTGCAGCTGTCGGTGAAATATAAAACTTTTTATTCTGTTACTAACTAAAACATGTTTAGATGGGCATTGCATTCTGCGAGCGTTTGCCACTTTCGCTTGGTCTCGTCTCCAGAGACTTTAACGCTTTAACTCTTCCGGTCACTTAATGAGTTTGGACAAAGTGGGTTTCTTAATGTGCGTCCACGACATGGCCGAAAACCAAATCTCCCCGTGTGTCCTGGGACTGTTTAAAACCACGCCGGGCACTCCATTGGCCCAGAGCTTCAGAATGCAACTTTCGTGACCGCGGCGTGCTCAGTAACATCATCGATGTAACCAACAACTTCTGCATGCGTGTTCGATGTTAAAAAGCCTCCGTGTACCAGGCACTCGTGGTGTGCGTGCCATTGCATGCAGTAACAAGTATAGGGGGAGCCATGCCCCCCACCCCGTTTCACCCACCCCAGTGCCGTGCTGTGGCGTAACCGTCCCTTAACCCACCACCTTTCCCCTCCCACTTCATGCGTCAAGACGTTGTTCTTTTACTCTGATTCTGAAACTTGCATCTAATAAAACATGAAACGTCCACTCGGCGCCGCTGTGTCTCGTGGTGTCTGCTCTCGTCGTACCCCCAACACATTGACGGGGAGTCTTGCAGGAGCAGCCAAGGTGTGACCCGTTCGTCCATGGGCAGGTCGAGTGTGGCGGGGAAAAGTGTGGATGTTCTCATGGCGTTACGAGACATCTGGCCAGCGTGAAACACTAGGACACGATGCCCTAGAGTCGAGGGGGTTCTCAGGAGAGCTCCTTTTAGTGGTGGCCATTCTGCCAACAGTGGCATAAGCAAGCAATTACAGGGCTGCACCTTTGCCTTTTACGTGAGCCCAAAATAGGCAAAGCAGCAAAATCTCAAAAGTGCCCAAAGAAACTTGGAGAGATGCGATGCTTAGAAATACACCGGGACATGGGAATAGCTACCCATGGATTAGAGAACGTGGACGAAATATTGACATCCGCGCCTTGTATCCGTGTCTCGTGCCTGACCAGGTATGGCATTTGCACACGTTACGAATTGTATCACTATCATTATATTACATCGTATTGAGTGTGAAGTGTCGTTCGTGGACCTGGGAGAACAGTGAGAAGGGATGCTGGCGGGTGGTGAGGATGACGGCGCAGTAGCAGCCAGAAGAGGGAATGCATCCCAGAGGAAAGCCATCGCAGAGATGGAGCGATAAAATCAACCCACGTGTAAGTGGTAACTGGATTGTTGCGTCGTAAGAATATGAGAAATTGGCCTTCATCCAGCAGTGGATAGGTCGTGACTGATTATGATGTGTACAGGTGTGTGGGCGCATGTGGGCTTACTTTGTCAGCAGACGGCGCCAAAACTCTACCGTTGTTTTCCACAAAGCTTCGACATTATCACGAAGTGGTCTTAGCCCGCCATTCACAACCGGTGGGCCGCGAGCGCCACCTAGTGGTCTGTGGAGACCAGACCCAAGTGGGCCTTGAGCTGCAATGGTTTGAGAACCCCTGGTCTAAGCAGCATTATCACGTGGTGAGAACACGGGCAAAGTCAGGTTGGACAGGTGCGGACACTCAGTCACTGCGGGGTGTGATCACGCAGCCATTTGGGCCTCCCACCATTCATTGTTCAATTGATTAATACGTTGTGATAGCGCCCACTGATTGATGTGTTGAACATGGCCCCGCACCCATTGAGGCGGAAACATGGGAACAGCTCTGAAGCGGATGTGAGAGGTGACAATGCAAAATGGACGCTGAAGAAACAGCGAAACATGATGATGATAACGATGGTGATGGTGATTCTTGCCCGCAACTGCTAACGATATGGTGAGCACCAAGAATTATGTTTCTTTCGTATATCAGAAGGGAAAAGTATCAGTTTTGAAACGTGTTGTAGCGTTATAGCTACGTTTGCTTCCACTAATCGAAGGAGGGTCTGGACGCTTTGTGTAGGCCGCAGCGGCGGCACCACGATGTCGGTAACGCGTTTTATTGATAGTTCGAACGTCACCACAATCGCAGTTCGGAGATTGTTTGACGTTCCGCGAGTGGAAGGTGGACGCGCATCTCCCACATCTAAGTCCACGGCGAGGAGTGGAGGAGTGTATTAGCCTCGTCCTGCCCACGATTCTGTTGAATCAGTGCCGATGTAGCATCGGTCATTAGTCCCCCTAAGACGTGGATGCACAGCGAAGCTAGATCTCTGTCTGAAGTGGGCCTAGGGCTACTAACACTGCCAGCACTGCACATATATGCGATTCTAAAGTTCAACACAATACCGGTACCAGATCGTGGTGCTGTTCTCTACTAACCCGTTCTAACCACGTGAACGCTGATGCCAAGTCCCAGACAAGGCAGGACAGGCGGAAACTATACCTAAGCATGGAATTGCTGTAAGCGTTGCATAACATGTATTGGGACCATCAAGGTCCATGAAGTGAAAGCAACCTGGAGTGATTCTATGGGGAAATGTGAAGAGGGATTTGTTTTGATGATATATAATGAGGAACAATCCAGCCTCAGGCTGCAAGTGCCACCGTCTTGCTTGAACCAATGTTCAAGCAATCACTCAACAGCTCCATGTAATCACCGAGGTCAGGCTATCAGACACTCGTGAAATGCTGGTCAAGCTATCGGACACAATTTATAATGTGGAGTTTCCGTGTATCACGTTGTGAGCCTCCTCTGGTGTGGAGCAGATTTACAACTCCCCTGGAAGCGGGCGAGCTAGTAAATACACTAAAGTGGACACAACGCAGCATCGGCATTCGATGGCTTTTGAACAAGATTCTACTTTAATCTCATTCACACCGTTTGTTCTCTGAAGTAGTTGACCTTTTAAAGGTATACTTGCGTTGGCTGCAGCGCTGGCTGCCTTCCCGCGGAGTTCCCAAACTTTTGCAAGTGGGGGGCGTTCACAGCCTGTCTCATTAGCTTGGGTGGCATTTTGAAAGTGTCGGGATGGCTTGACCTCTGCTAGCTTGACCCCGGGATCGACACGCGGCCACCACGGACGCTCCTGCGCGGCTCGGCGAGTGCGCACACGCGCTGCGTGAACGTCGCTCGGCTTCTAATCACGATTAACCAGACACGGGCTGAAATGCCGCTGCGAAGTGGAGCCTGGAGAGCTGATGTAGTTAGTGGTGGCCATGGCTTCGGCTCCTTGATACGTGGGGTGGGGGGGAGCGTTGGGGAATGCGACGGTGGCGCAGTGAGTAACGCGGCTGTCTAGCAGTAATTAGCACCCGAGTTCGATTCCCGGCTCGGGTGCCTTTTGATGTAAAGGTTGCATGTTTTCCCCCGTGTCCGCGTGGGATTTGGCCGGGTACTGCGGTTTCTTCCCACAGTCCAAAAACATGCTGCCTAGGATAATTGCCCTGCTGATTAAATTCCCCACGGTGCCCTGCAATGGACTGACTGACATCACATCCTGGGTGTAGCCCTGCCATGCGTCCTAGGTCTGTCGGGATAGGGTCCGGCTCACTGCGACCCTGTACAGGATATATATATAGATGTTGCTAAACATGTTGTAGATTAGTTTTATAATACGTGGTCAACCAGGTGACAAGTGGTCGTTGCAAAAAAAAAATTATCTACAGAAAAAACTTTCCCCCGGATATATATTTAAATAATGAACGTCTATTTTTTGTTTTATGGGTTTTTTTTCTCGAGGTGGTTTATGCATTTGGTCAGCAAAACCCTCAAATGTAAACCAAGCATTAAAAGCGCCACCTATCACCGTTCCCAAAGGCAACACGGTCCAGTAACATCATCCATCATCATTATCACCGTCATCAATTCCAACGCCAGGTCCTTAACCCTGTTGCATAAAGTTCTAGCCAGCCCAGCAGAGGAGTAATTCGGCACTTAACGCCCGAGCCTCCAATGGCATAAATCAAACGCGCATCTTCCAAGGATGCCAACGTTCATTCCGCAGGTTCCTTCACAAGTACCCAAGACAGATTTCTTGGGTCAAGTATACAACATCCTTGTCTGTATTTGAAGAATATTCTCCGGGGTTTTTTTTTGTTCAGTATCCCTGCAGCTCACCAATTGGACTCCGTTAGGTCCTTGCTTGTTGACTCGTTCCAAGAATATTTCCGCAGGCAGACGTGCGCGGGTGAAACGCTCTATGCCGAGCGTGCGTACGGAGGAGTGGCCGAATGGTTTACGTGCTCTGAGAAAAGCGACCTCCCTCTTTCTCCTGCGAGAGCATGGGGAAGCAGCGCGAGGCTCCGTGTTTTAGATATCGGGTCCGCGTTACATAACGTGTCCCTATTTAATGCCGCGAAGTTGCACATTAAAGCGCGCACCTTAATTTTCTGGCTTGTTAAGAATCTCATTCTAGCCTTATCCACTGGGTGTGTTTTTTCTAATTCAATTAACGTAATTAATGTTACGCTACAAAAAACAATTAACGTCACGATGAATTACGCCATTTCAATGTTGCGATAACGTTCATTTGTCCAACTTAGCTCGTGAGCGCGGGCTGTTATTAATTCCTTGCCACGTTGGGTTTGCGCAGTTGTCAAGTAATAGATGTTGATGGTCACACTGGCACACAGTGGCTTGCTCTGGCAAATGTCGTGGCACACGACGAGTAAAGTTCTTTATTCATTCATTGTCGGAAACTCCTTAATCCTGTACAGAGTTGCAGTGAGCCGGAGTCTATCCAGGCAGACACACGGCGCAAGGCAGGGCTATACCCCGGATGGGCCGCCATGTGATTTTTTTTGAAGGCGTTTGAAATGCGGTGGCTAAAGAGTGAGCAAAGAGCCGGTACTGCAAAGATCCTGGGGTTCGAATCTCGGTTTTACCCAGCTTATAATACTAACCCTGATTGTCAAACGTAGCGAGTTGATGCCCTCTGCTTGTTAGCCAATTCCAGCCAGGTAGATTAAAAACAGCTGCATGACCATCATGCGGTAAACACATCGCTCAAAACGGGCCGTGTGGAAACGGGCACTGGAATGGACCTCGAAAGCAGTTCTGTTATGTACTCGTCTATCGAACATTCTTCGACACAGGGTGATGCACTGCTCCACGAGAGTTCCGACAGAACACGTCTCTTGAAATGACTTCTAAAGTGCAATTAGAATTACATTGGAAAATGGCACCGTGCGGTTTAAAGATAGGTTTTCTCGTAGCGTTGACGGTATTTGTTAATTGCAACCTTTAATAAGAAACTGTGTTTTATTAACTGAATATGTAGTCATTTTGGGCATCCGGTCTCAATGCCCACCCACCCCAATACTGGGTGCGGTGTTTTTATTAAAGCAAATTTGCATAAAAATCCAACGCCAATTTTAAACGAATCAATTTCTCAAAGCTTTATTCGTCGGACTTTACCGATCAGTTCACTCGTCGCGAGCCGGAGCGGCACTTTAAATCTTGAACATCCCTGACTTCTGCAGCAGTAGGACGATAATACAATGCCGATGAATGTTGGATTTAGTGAGTGAGAAAAAGACGGCATTTGTGCTGTCAAGCGGTGCGAGGCTCACGGGGGAGTCCCGCTACTGCGAGCTCTTGAAGCCGCTGCGTGGCCGTAGGGAATGTTCGGATCCCCCTGTGTTTTACTTTCTGTGCAGACGGGTTGCGAGTTTGCATGTTCTCCCCGTGTCCGTGTGGGTTTTTCGCCGGGCACTCCGGCTTCTTCCCACAGTCAAAAGACATGCTGCTGCATAGGTTGATCGGCCTGCGGGCTAAATTGCCCCCGGTGCCCTGTGATGGACTTGCGTCCTATCCTGGGTATAGCCTTGTCCCTGCACCCTGTGTTTTCCAGGATAGGCTCCAGCTCACCGCAACCTTGTACAGGATGATGCGGTTTCTGACAATGAATGGGAAAAAAACCATATTGTGTTGTTGCTGCTGCTCTTGCCGGTTTAAACACCCGGTTTCCAGGTTGACACGGGTTGGCCGGTTGCCCCTCAGTGGTGGGCGTATTGGAGCAGAATGTCTACTGTCGGATGCCCTTCCTGGCACCAACCTCCGATAGTCGGAGGGTCTTCGGATCGCTATTTGTCTGGAACCGCCCCCCAGACCTGTTCACCAGAGTGAGATCCTAGCAGGAGTGCTGGACTGCAGGTTACGATGCATTGTGTTTGGAATGTTTTTCCTGCCGCGTCACCTCCTTGTAAATCAGGAAGGTAGGTCAAGAGGAAGACAAAGAGGAACACGCGTTTCATTTTATGACACCCACACGTGGTGCGGTAAGATGAAGGCGCGGACTCCGCTGGGCTCGGGGGAACATTGTGCGAGGAGGAAGTGCTTGGACACGTTGACTGTCCACCCTTGGAATCCGAAGTTAACCAGGATGGGTGGCTGGGTGAAGGGCAACGTGGAAAACTACGAGTGGATAGCCGTGTCGGTCACTATGGACCATCAATATCAGTGATGCAACAACACACAAAACCAGACTTCGAGAGTTCACAGCCAACACTACAGACGCGTACAATTATCTAGGCGACCGTCCATCTGCACAGCTGTGAGCCGGAACGGCCTGCAGGAGGTCGTGACAGTTCTGCCAATGTGTCAAAATGTTGGGGTTTTTTTTATCAAGCACTATAGTTTCCCTCCCATTGTTAAACGGAAATTGCCAAACGTTTGAAGCACAATCATCACTTAAAATAGCAATCTCAAATGTTTAACAATCAGGGCATTGTGGTACACGTCTGTAATCAAACGCTTTTGTACGGAAGGGAATGGTGGATCGCTACATAGATTGTTGAAACTTCCAAACCCGTTTGGCTGCGACGTGGCAGGAGGTGGCAATCCGTGCGGTCTATTGAGCGTTACCGAGTCGTGTGTATTTACGTTTTCTTCCCGTCGTCTGCTCTCCTCCCACTTGTAAAACGTTCCCGAAAAAGGAATTGGCCCCGCATCACAATGCGGGATAATTTTGAGTGAGAGTTGAGACTTTAACGACGCGTTCTATGGACACATTACATTACTGCTCCTATAACGTGACTGGTGTCGGAGTGGCTTTGGCACGAGGAGGTCCAGGGCTGGGGTCGTTTCCCGATATGGGCCGGTGGGGGGCATAAACGAGCCCTCGCGAGCAGCAGGAGCAATTCGTATTTTGTGACAAAATTAGGTTTCCTTATTTTGGACCGACCTTGAGAAAATGATCTCAAAATGTGGGTTTTACGCCCGCGGGCATTTGGGTTAGTGGCACATTGCACTGTACCCGAATACCTATGATTGTAGCAGGTCACGCTGTTTTCATGTCAAAACGAATGTCATTAGGTTTACTCCCTCGCCCGCGGTTACGTTTTGACGTGAGTTCGATGTTGATGGCAGATTGGCTTCAATGCGTGGGGTCTGCCTTGCCGCCACCGTTTGCATCTTCTCAATTCCTTGTTCATTAAATACGATGGTTCTCGTGCGCGTTGTTACCCCGATTCACACACTGTATGTATATCTTTCACTTGCAATTTATGAAAAAGCACCTTCAGATTTCTCTAGCATGGGAGAAGGTATAAATAATAAACAGCTGGCGAGCCGAGTGGTTGTTGTTCCACTGGGTGGAGTCAATAGCTCGATCCCTGATTTAGCTGCCAAGGATGGACTCGGAAAGGAATTGCTCAAATCTATCGCATGCTACAAAGCGGATATTTGTCGCACGAAGTGGTTACATAATGCCCCTGCACTTAATCCACTGCTGGCTGAAGGCCTCCTCATGGTTTGTTGGTGATGGGAGTTGTTTAATAATGATGTGGGGAACGGTGGCTCAGTGATTAGCGCACAGGGCTACAAACCTGGCCGTCCGAGTTCGAATCCCGCTCACGGGCAAGACCGGTGACGATTTTCTGAACTGGTCCTGGGCCTCCCCGAGGTCAAATCAGTCTCAAATGAGTACTTAGTGCGGTGCGTAAACATCGCCACTAGGGAGACAAAGGCGGCCGGGCTTGGTAATGGGAAACAAAATAAATGCTTCCGTTTGATGTACGTGCTCATTAATGTTTGTTTCTTATTGTGTGTAAAGAAGCCCATTGCAGTGATTTCAAAATTAGATCTAGGATGTCTGTCGTCTGCCAGAGCTGTACTGTATTCTGAACAAGGATGGGTATTTCTCGCCTCCAGGCTTTTGCCAGTGGCACAAATGGAATATAATAGTGGGGAAAAAATGCTGCTGCTTTCAAGCCAACAATCGAGTAGTCGTGCTGAATTTGGCCCATGACAAGGCAAATAAGCTGAACAATCTTGGTTTGAATGTTTCGTTAGACTTCAGTCTGGAGGCAGGTTTGGCAAAATATGAGCACATGGCTCCCTCTGCTGCCACAAGACTGCAGCCCCACGCGGCCAGGTTCTTTCCCTTTAGAAGGTCTCGTTCTACAGTCTGTGAATCTCATTGCGGTTATTGAATCTCCTGGCGTAAAGGTGCATCGCTTATTGTGATAGACGCAGCACTCTTGACAATTGAGCTTGCTAATATAAATCGGCGTATAATTTTGCCAAAGAAAGTGTTTAATCGGGTGGCGCGCGGTGCCCTGTGGTGGCCTGGCGCCCCCTCTTAGGTGTAGCCCTACCTTGCGCCCTCTGTCTGTCGTGATAGGCTCCGGCTCACCGCAACCCTGTACAAGATTAAGCGGTTTCTGACAATGAATGAATGAAGTTTTTAATCATCGTTACATACTGCCCAACACAGACTGACGAATGTAGTGGAAAAAATGTTAAACGTTTTAAGGAACCATGGACAGACTCATGCATGGGGAGACAGAGAGGAGCTCATGGATCAGAGAAAGAAAATGCTAAATCAGAGACCTGTGATGGGGCTGCACGGTGGTGTAGTGGGTAGCGCTGCCGCCTCACAGCAAGAAGGCCCCAAGTTCGAATCCCCGGCTCGGGGTCCTGTCTGTGTGGAGTTTGCATGTTTTCCCCGTGTCCGCGTGGGTTTTCGCCGGGCACTCCGGTTTCCTCCCACCGTCCAAAGACATGCTGCTAGGTTAATTGGCCTACTGAGTAAATTGTCCAAGATGCCCTGCGATGGACTGGCGTCCCATCCTCGGTATACCCCTGCCGTGCGCCATGTGTCTGCCGGGATAGGCTCCGGCTCACCGCGACCCTGTACAGGATTAAGCGGTTTCTGAAAATGGATGGATGGATGGAGAGATCTGTGATGTGTTGAGAAGTGGGCATGAGCAGACACTTATAGAGGCACGATGTATTATGCACAAAGCTGGTGATGGAATGGCAACAGCTTCAGTGAACAACCACCACAGAGAAGGAGCGACAAGATCATTTCCAGTGCAGGAGTGAACTGGACTGTGGTTTCACCTGACCACAAGGGATGTCAACTGCCTGCCTAGGCCTTGAGACAGAAATGACAGTGTGAAAGACCAGGGAACAAGCGATGTCATGTTTACAATCGGAATGTGGCAATACGAATGAGTGAGCGAGTGAGCAAGCAAGAGAGGTTCAGAACGCTCTTTATGTTCTAGCCATAATACAAAAGCTTCAGCTAAAGGGAGGCGTGATGAATTAATGATTGTGCTATGGAATTTTGATCTAAATGGAAAAGACAGAGTAACAAGAATTTTATATTGAGAGCAAACAGCAATCGTTGGAGTCGATGGACGGGTGAATTAACGTACACAAAGAGAGGAAATTGACAAGTGTGTCGTATTGCCTGATTTGTTTTCTATATCTAGTTAAATTCTTCTGAGATAGATGATTTTCATGGTGTTGAAGTTGATGGTCAAAATATAAATAACTTGACATGTGCAGAAGATATTGTATTATTAATGGAGCTTCGTCTGTCCGTAACAATGTTGCTGCACTCCCCTGGCGGAGTGCAGCGTCGTCCTTAGTAACTATCACTAGAACACATGTTATTGAACATTACTCGAAAAGTATTTGATTGTTGTTAATGATAGTTTGAGAATTGAAGTATGTTGGCTTACAAAGAATACGTGGCCTGAACCCTGAAAGCCCACGTTCATTGTTGGGCCGTAAGCACCAAGCTCCGCAGCTCCGTTTTGATCGGCGCATAGCACCCATCTTAAGCCAGTTATATAAATTGAATCTGAGAGCAATTTGCACTCCTGGAGGAGAGGGTTGGTGGATCATACAAATTAGACTTGCTCAGTCGAAACGTCGGACATTAATGACAAACAACATGCTGTACCATTCGAAGGCACATCCCAGCGCCGTACAGCACCACCACGAAACATTGTCTTAGGTAGATAGATGTTTATTATTACAGCAGAAAAATACCCAGTCAGCTTGCAAGCTCTTTACGGGATACCTGCGACGCAACAAACACGCGAATTGACAAAAATAAAAAGAATACATAAAAAAATAACAAATCAACCAAAGCTGCCGATACCCGGTGCCCATTTTCCATAAGCCTGAGTCTGTAGTGTACATTCTAAATAATTTTTGATAGGGACGAGTTTTATACGTAATAAAGTGATTTTCGGTTGGGTCACGTAAAAGTCAAACAATCCAAAAGTACTTCATCATGTATAATATTGCTCGTCAACGCGTTCATGTTAAAGGCGCAATTTAGCCACAGCGTCGCCCAACGCTGACTCAACGTTGGGCTACACTGGGTAGCCGGTTAACGGGACGGTCCGGGCCCGTTTCAGTGTGGCTGGGGGGAGCCGCGCGCTAGGCGGCGGTGTTGGACTAGGGGACGCGGCTGTGCTGTGGGGTCGGCACAAGGAGCGCGTTGCGATGACGCCGCTAAGGGGCGCAAGCCGGCATCCTATCGCTCGATTTCACAACAGCACTGGCTGACGACTGGTCGCGAGGTGATGGATGTTTATTTATAACAGCAGAAAAATACCCAGTGAGCTTGGGATCGAAATGCCGTTTCTCTCAGACCCTGGTGTTGGCATATACATGGACTGGAACACAACAAGAAGGGCTTAAAAATACTAGGATAAAAAAACAAAATACAAAAAAAAATTGATGCACGTATTTTGAGCGTCTAGAACGATACGAATCAATGATTCTCTGCGACGATACACCCGTAATGTTCAAACAGATTGTGTGACCAGAGAAAGGACTCGGTACAAGACGTCCGTACAGGCTTGTCATCACACTCGCCACGTGGCAAGTCTTGAGCAACACTACACGGAACGCATTGAGCCCTTTGCAGGCATCTCACCAGTGACCTTTGCAAAATGCTTCAGTGAGGGTGCGTCAAATTCTATACTTCTGCGGGGAGAATAGAGTTGTCCGATGCTCGGTGCTGAATGCCAGCTGCAACAGTCCAGAATGTTCTTCTGAGAATAATGTTGGCATGCCACACCCAACTTGCATTATTGCCCCCATGCTATTTATGTTGGCTTCATAGTTTTATAGGGATATAGGGTTACAAAATGTATGCTTGTGGACCGACCGATGTGGCGTGGCCCCGGTTTGAGACGTTTACACTGGTAACGGATAGACGTGCCCTGCACTCCGCTGCTAGCATCTTATGCCAATCATTCCTATATTCCAAGCAAGCCTATCTGGTAGCGTTCCAGATAACATCGAGTGAGAAATCGATCCCTGTCGATACTGCTGTGTAGTTTTTCGCGGATGTGATGTGCTAAATACAGCAGCTCCCTCTCTCTCTCTCAAGTGTTTTCTGGATGCACCCTGTTGCCAAAGACCTAGAAAATTGGCTCACAGCACGTGGAGCGAAGCGACAGACAAAACGTCGAACATCGTTCCCCATAAACACGCCGTGCTACCTTAACACGCATCGGAGAGTTAGCGCGACGGATGTATGGATCTCTATGATGTCGCGTTGGTGCGCCGAAGGTCCGGGCGCAATAACAACAACTCCCAGAGCAGTGTGTGGCAACATGGCGCCGGCAAACCGCCTGGCTGCCTCCTCCGCCTCTCTGCGCTTTCCTCGCGCCTCCGAGTCGTTCTCTCGTCGAATGAATACCTTCGACAGCGATTGAATATGTGCGCATTATACATTTAAAATTATCAGAATTATCATTATTTTTGCTGGCATCACCCGCGTGTCATCATCACAACCGCTGCTGCCAGAGGATCGACTCGGAGAGTTGACTCATCAGGCCTGCTATTTTAAGGCACACGGGCGACGAGACGGCGTGTATTGACACCACAGCCCTGGGTGAGAGAGTGGGGAGTGTCAAGGGCCCCGCGATATGCGTGAGCGAGAGCTAAACGTGTGTATTTTTAGACGTGCATGGCAGTTAATGTGCAAACAAAAAAAATGACAGGTAAAAATGGCAGATGCGTCTCCTGGGGTGGGGGACAGCGCCTGTGACTTGACAGCGAGCGAGAAAGGGCATTCATTATTCCCAGCAGCAGCTTCAGCGGCAATCAAGTCTGTAAACTGACAAGGAGAATGACCCGTAATAACAGAAAAATAGTGCCGGTTGATGAACTGTACGGTTGATTTTTCTACAGAAATCATCACTGGTGGCACTAGCCAAGCTAACGGGCCGCTGAGTGGAGGAAGTGGGGACTAGACGTGTTTAGTTCCCAGCGTCTAAAGACACGCTGCTACCTAGGTTAATGGTCCTGACTAAATCGCCCCCGGTTGTCCTGAGATGTTGTAATTTGCTTACCCCTCCCCGCTGAACAACTGTTAAAAAGAGCTACATAGCTCAACAGTTCCTTCCAGCTTAAGTAAAAAAACAACTGACTGAGAGGCAGACTGCAGCAGTGATTATTGGTACCGATGATTGCTAATAACGACGATACCGGTCTGCAGTTGTCTCCCACTGTAGAACTGCTGCCTGGTATTCGGTCACGTTGACGAAACACAATTTATTTTGATGGTGACCTAAAAAACAACGGGACCAACAATGCTCTTCTTTGGGGAGGCCATTATCCAGCAGCGGAAAAATCATTACCGATGATGATAGACCTCAATTTGGGTACGGAGTAACGTTCTTTATATATGTGACCTAATCCTAACTCTAAATTATGTGGGCATTAGGTTTGTTCCAGAAATGGAAGGGAATAACAATTACTTAATCCGCTTATGAGCCTTCATCCGGATTAATGTTTGCCAGTAGCGTTTGTTTATCACACCTTCCGTCAACAGCGGTGCCACCTAATATTGACGTGGGTTGGAGGAGTGTGACTGCTGGCTTGTTCTGCTAACAGCAAGACCATGAAAAGGTCGTAATACCATAGTTACAAATCGTGAACCAAACAAGTTGTAAATTATATAGCGGAAGTTTTAAATGTTTTTAATGTCTTACACGAGAAAATGTCTTGAAAATAACCACAAGGGGTCTTTGACTTTCAAATCTGATGTTAGGTCACATTAACAATGTTGTGTTAATGTACTCTCAAACCAGTGTTCTTAGATTCCTTGAGGTGTGTACATTCCCTTGGATCTGCCACTTGCTTAGCCCGGTTTTTGTTAAATAATTGGCCTTCGACTTGCGTGCAATGCAGCATAAATAAGTGTAAATTTGAGATCCCTTTCATGCACACAAAGGCCACCTGGACCACCATTTTCTACAGTAGACCTGTGGAATTTAAACGCTGTTTGTTTATTTGTTTTTATCAACTGAATACTTGGCTTGTAAACAGAGCTTACAATACCTCTCGGTACTATATTATAACAGAAAGTAGTCATTAAACATATGGCTGTTTACCAGCATTAGTTCGAGAAACAACGAATGAATGAATGGCTGTCGTGTGTGTGTGTGTGCTGGCCTCTGGCGGCTGAACCCCGACACGACAGGCCCCGCCTTCCGAGTCCAGAGGCGGGCGTTGGGCGGCAGCAGCAGGAAGGGCGGGCAGCGTGGTCTTGTGGAGTGTGAGCAAGCCTCCTCTGGCTCCTCCGCAGTCAGTCTCTTCCTCGCACGGCGAGCACGACCGCGGCACGCCGAGACAACGCCGAGCGAGGAGGCAGGAGGACGAGGGGAAGGGCGGAGAGGAGCGCGCAGGAGAAGGGCAGAGAGAAAGGAGGGACGGGCGAAGGAGGCAGCCACGCCATGGAAGCGACGCTGCCAACCACGGGGTCCACCGTGTTGCTGCCGCTGTGCAAGAAGCTCAGCATGCCCATCGACCAGGTAGGTGTGTGTGTGTGAGTGAGCGGGGGAAACGTCCTGATGTTTTCACAGTCTTCTTCGGATTGCGAACCGCAGTCGTTAAGCGTTGTGTTGTGTGTCCATCGTGGCGTGCATGGAGTCACGGTGAGCGTCGTTTGTGCAACAGTTAAATATTCGTCACTTGTCAAATTCATCGTCGGTGATCAGAGGCATCGGGTGTTATCGCCGCGCCGTCAAATCACGGTCCGCGCTTCAGGTTTCGTGGTCATACCATCCAACCATCCATCCATTTTCAGAAACCGCTTAATCCCGCACAGGGTCGCGGTGAGCCGGAGCCTATCCCGGCAGACACAGGGCGCGAGGCAGGGCTATACCAATGATGTGACGCCAGTCCATCGCAGGGCGCCTGGGACCACGGTCATTCATCCATACCGTGTGAAAATCATTCACAACCAGTCATTGCCGATACACTTACCGACGTCAACATCGTAAACGTTACACAGTCAATCATAATCACTCATCACTTCCACTGTCACGTCAGTCGTTGTGATAATTACACAATGTCACAATCCTGATTTAAATAATAGTCACGATACAAAACCATCATCAACACCATGATACACACGTGTGTCATCACCGCCACCATCATCAACACCACGACCATGGGGGGGCGGGGGGGCGGGGGTGGTTTGTGGTAAAGATGCTCAGCGTTATGATGAATAGGAATGTAATCGTAACGATAAGTGGTGGTCGTGGGACTATCGTGAAGATGGTGACGGCGTTGGAGATGATCATTTTGTTTTTAACTCGGTGTCAGGGTAAATGAACGTTGTGGACATGGTGGATATGATTGTGCTGGTGATTAATATTACTGTATTAGTATTGATGACTGCTGAGCGATGGACTGGCGTCCCATCCTGGGTAATAGCCCTGCCTTGCGCCCTGTGTCTGCCGGGTTAGGCTCCGACTCACCGCGACCATGTACAGGATTAAGCGGTCTCTGAAAATGGATGGGTGGATGGACTCTGCTGAGGCCCTGTGATTGACTGGCGTCCAATCCTGGGTACAGCCCTGCCTTGCGCCCTGTGCCTGGCGAGATAGGCTCCGGCTCACCGTAACCCTTTGCAGGATTAAGCGGTTTCGGATGACGATGACTAGACTGAGAGCACCAGCTTTCGTCTGTAAACGCCTGTCCTGTCTGTATGCCTTGTCGAGACTCACTATCAGTAGCGTGTTGAAATCTAGGTATGTTTTAATTGACCCCTTTTGCACACAGTAGCTTGAGCACTGGTTACACAAGGGCAGTTGCGGAAGGTAATAATAATAATAGCATTTATATAGCGCCTTTCACCCGAGGGTCACAAAGCGGTGCACAAGGCTGCGGAGAGAATGACATGTCAACAACGACAGAGAACGGAAAATCTGCAAGAATTTTTATTTATTTATTTAACAATAATAATACCGTTTTATATAGAGCGCCTTTCACCCGAGGGTCACAAATCACTGCACAGAGAGAGCTAAATACAGAGATAAATCCTCCCCGAGACACCGCCTTCTCATGATACTGCCATATAAATTACCTCCGTACACTTATTCATATTTAATTGTTTTAACCTAAGTGTGTTGGCTTGTGACACTTGTGGCACACACTGGGCTTAAGCCACAGCTTCCATAGGAGAGTGATGGCTGTTCTGTTGGTTGTTTTGAACATTGGCAGATATTCCGTTCTAGTACAATGTCATGCTCGTTGCCACCGGTGGGTTTTCAGTGTCCGTTGCACAGACGCCATTGTTGCTTTGGATGTTTCCTGTTTGAAATGTAAGAGTTGACCCAGTGGAATTGTGGGTGTTGTCTGGCTGTGTCGAGTGCTGCGACCGCTAGATTAACACAACCGCTGCGTCCTAGGCTGCTCGCCGAGTGATTGACGTATCAACGAATGAGATCTACGCGAATGCATATTGGTATTTGGCCGTGTGAGAATGGGAGATAATTTGATTACACATTGGCCCGTGGTGGATTTTCCTTGCGCCTTTTAGAAGAAACCCGAGAGCTCCGGTAATTTTCCCACATGCACCGTTCCTTAATCGCATCTCTACAGTACTTAACTTAAACGTCTAATGTTTCACACCTTGTTCTTAAAAGGATTATGTTAGTACTGTAGTTCATGTCGGTTGCGTTAG
>JAZEWU010000017.1:5622516-5637948 GCA_036362915.1 Geotria australis | reverse complement strand
CGTTTCGCGAAGGTTGTACGTGAGCGCGGTGTATGGAGTAGGTGCTGTGATGAGCTGCGGAGGGTACGGGATTGTGTTGATGCGAGTGGCCAGGTATTTAGGGTGTCCTGTGTGGATAGCGCGATGGCACATTATTGCAGTTTTGTAAGTGATACGTTTGTGGATGGGTGGCCAGTGTAGAGTCTCCATGCATTTTGTGGTTTGTTGCAGAGACCAGTGGTGAATTATGGTCAAATAACCCCGACGACTTGCACGCCCTTATCTAGCAGTAGATAAATATAATACATGAACATGCACACGTATGTCACTAAGTGCCAGTAGAATGCCATGTATGTGTGATTACTTACCATGGCATGGTTATTCTTGCGTTGTTTGACAACCTCAGTGGTGTATTCTGTCGATCTCTAAACTCTACTCAGGTCTAAACTGCACTATTGTCGACTCATGTCGTGTGTCTGAATGGGTCGTCACCTGGTGAAGTCAACCCACTTAATGCCAGTAACAACATGACGGGATGTTTTGTCTAGGAAACCAGAGTGTTTGTCCATCTCTATGGTTGCATTTCCTCGTGATTGTTTTCCACTTGTAACTTTTACATTAACTGCGGTATTTTCGCTTCCTTCTCTCGTACTTTCTGTTCTGTAAATGCTTTAAAGTGCGGTTGGTACTGTTATGAAAGTGTTTTTTAAGTCATATCTACGGTTTTTTATTTGGTACATGACCTCACAGTAGAATGCCAGTCTATGCACACAACCAAAGCTACCGTTTTTCCTACACACAACCCTATCCATAGCGTGATGTATGGCACTACCAACTGTAACATGCAAAAAGGATAATGTCCTAGCTTCGGTTCTGGCGACAGGTATCTTTATTCGACACTTGCTATTTACGTCAGTCGTGGCAGTAGCCGGGCAAGGGTTAGGATGGGGGTCTGTATTTTATTTTTGGCGCCGGCTAACAGCAACAGAGAGAGAACAGCACATGGGGTTTCGCGATGTTTTTTTCCTCCTTCATGCTCACCCAGCACCCACCCTGCCAGCCCTAACAAATCTTCTCTTGAACAGGGACACTCCCTGTCCACTTTAACTCCAAGGTGAGCCCCCCGCAAGCGTCACTTAAAATAGAGCTTCCCCTCCCACCACTGCCTGCGTGCCTGACGTGATTGCAAGCCGCCCAGCCAGTCTGGCCAGCACACCGCTGTGGGTATGCATCCGGAATGTGGTGGTGGTGGTTGGTGGCGATGATGAGGTTTCTGAGAACAAACAAACATAAGTAGCCATCGCTACTCCACCACCCCCACCCACCTCAATTCCCCACCTCAATTCCCCACTCTATGATCAGTCTCACCTGACCAGCACGACCACCGCAACCATCAAAAACCACAAGCGCTTTCTTTCGCCCACCAGTGCGTCCGCCTCACTTCTCCGTGGCCTTGTTAAACTGCTCGCAGCCCCGACCGCTCACCGCGGATCTTGTTTAACGGAGTGTTGATTTAAGCCGCCGTGCACGCGTGTGTTTATGCACAAGTCCCTCGGTTCAGGAGTTGCTTGTGCATTTAGAGGTCGTACCCACAACCAGCAGAGACAGTGCTTGTCGCTTTGCAATGTGAAATGTGAGGATCTCGGAGCGCCGCAATGTAGCGCTTGTCCGGCTCGCGTCAGGGGGCTCACCGAAATCAGCTGGGAGAGCTTTAACGCGTTGGCGCCAATTAATCAATGCTGCTTGTTTAACCCAGCGAGGATACCTTTGAGAGTAACGATCCAATTTCCAAGGGAACCTTGAGTAATTGCAGCTACATAGAAACATGTGTTATTTATGCTACATTAATTAGATGCAAGTAAATTTCAAAAAAAGCTGTTTTCAATGTAACACAAGCGCACAGGTCTTCCTTTGACAAAAACACTTTTGGTCTCTATAGACTCTTACCTGGTTATAAATTATGCTCTATTACTACAACCATGTGTATCGTACTTGTAAGTGTTTTAATGCAATATTTATAGCAGATCTGGCACTTGGGTAAATTCCCTCTGGAACTCACTAGGACGGAGTAAGGACTGAACCAATGTTCTGATGTAGGATTTTACGGCTCAGTTCATGATGGTTGCTCTTCAGACCCGTTCTTTCAGGTTAGCCGTGTCGAGCGCCTCTCCCTTGCGACGTTTCGCCTCCCACGTTGGAAGCATCATCAGGCGTTTTCCCAACGTGGGAGGCGAAACGTCGCGAGGGAGCAAGGGAGTGCGCTCGACACGGCTATCCCAAAAGAGCAGCTCTGAAGAGCAACCACGGTGAACCAATGTTGGTCACAGATGTAGCTACATTGGCAAGCCCATCATGTGTGACCTTCATTTCTCACCCTGGACACCTGGACAACAACCTCGCAGTACTGACACCAGCACAAACATATTACGAGGCGCCTAAATGAAGCCGCTCCAGAGAATGCAGCAGCATCCAACAATCAATCATTTCCTCTGTTTATAAATAAACTGGGTGGGGCCCTCTGAGGTCACATGAGCCTTCTGCTAGGGAAGCAGTTTGGGAGATAACAATACGGTGCAAAAATTGCTCGGTAAACGGTGACCAGCGGGTAAAATTGGCGGCACGGCACGATTTGTGATGTTGCCAGTGGCGTTTTGGCAGCATCTTTACATAACGTCATCATAGTTTTTATCGTTAATCACAACATGGTTTGTTAGCGTTGTTATTCAGTTATCGTAGTGATCCCAAAAACATGCGATATTGAAATTTGTTATTTATTTACCCACTCTTAATGTGGGCCGTATTCACATTTCATATTGTGGATATGATACTGATGCACGGTAGCTGGGCTTTGCAATGTGTCTTGCGCTGTCTTTACCATCTATAATATTACATCAACACAGGGCCAGCTGTAGGAATTGAATGTTCACGCTAACTCAGTAGTTTGTCGGCTAATGATGTTTTTAACCCGGTGTGAATGTCACGGTTCACTGCCCTTCTTTTGTAATTTTATAAAGTGTCAAGAATCTTGGTGATGATCGGACTAGTGAAACCAGTTTTTAATCTCGTTTTCATTATTTCTCAACGTTTTCTCTTATAATAATAATAGCATTTTATATAGCGCCTTTCACCCGAGGGTCACAAAGCGCTGCACAAGGGCCGCGAAGAGAACGGCATGTCAACAACGAAAGAAAAAAACAACCAATAAAAAACCAAAGCAACAAAAAATAAATTATTAAGGCTGCTTCGAATACACTGAAAGGTCGTGAAACTGGCAATCTTAAGAGCGGCAAAAATCTGCCAGCGTCCCCTAAGATGGCCGTCACTTCCTTAAAGACAAATCACTTCCTTAAAGACAAATTACAACGCTATGCATTAGACAATTTGCATTTGTCTAATGCATAGTGTTGTCATTAATTCTCAGATGGATTTCAGAGGGGTTGTTGCACAGGTTGTTTGGCATAATGAATGTCCAACGATTTCCCCATGTGCTGGGAGCTTATGATGTACCTAAAGTGCTGCGGACCCTCTTCATACAAACACACAGGAGAGCTCTTCAGCACAACCGCGAAAATATTTCAGAACAATAATTGGTTCCTAAACTGACAATTCAATGCACGTTTTCGTGAGCCCTGTAGATAAAGTGATCAATGCATCGATGAGTTGCCACACACGCCTAGCACCAAACCAGGCTGATTTTCACCCACACTGTCATGAATGGACTTGTTTGCCATGTTGGAGATCGCTCGACACTGCTATCCCGAAAGAACAGCTCTGAAGAGCAACCATCATAGCTCGCATTGTGTTGCACTCACTATTATTTGTGGTGGGAGGTGGGTGGACCTTAGCTCGTTTTACCAGAGCTATTTCTTGTTAAGCTCCTCGGCGGCACACCCTTGTCTATGGACTTATCTTTTTTTAGGTAGCAGTTAAAACGCAGGATGGTGAATGACCATGCGAGTCGGGTTACATGGGGTGATGGGGCAATACCGTGAGTCATGACTAAGTGAGTCTATGCGCGTTTCCATTTGTGCAGGAAGTGGCTGGGTTTTTCGGCAGCTATGGAAAGCAATGTGCTGTTATTCCGTTGTCCATGTTTTTTTCATAATACATTTCTCACTTGACCCTTGCTATAGAATGTCACCCAGACAGTTTGGTGTATTGAAATGTTGGCCGTATTTTAACAAAATACACGTGTCGTGGGAATGTGATCCTTCCAGTGGAAAGGAACTTCACCATATTATCTGTTAATGGAGTACAGTATTGCATTACTCATCGGACAAACCCTGAACGCCTTCCAGAAATGTGTGCACCACATTAATAATAAGTACTAATGTGAGGAATCCGTGATTTGCACGTCTTCGCGCGGTTGCGTTGCTCATTATGAATCTGACGATGCAACGATTTGTCGATTCAAATCAATTGGTCCGATCAATTGGTCTTGCGACAATCAATTATGTACAATTCATGCAAATTATGTGCAGTTACTTCTCGACAAATGGAGCAAACGAACCAAAACAGAGAAATTGTGGGGAGTGGAGAGTTCGCTATGACGCGTGTAACACATAATTGATTGAGTGGTCTATTAAAATAGATTATTATGCTCGCGATAGCGTAAGCAAAAAAAATAACTAATTCTTCAATGTAATCGTTTTCCCCAATTGTGACAATTCATCCACTCACCGTGCGTGCAAATTGTTACATTGATTGTGATTATCACACCGTCATTAATTCATCTGGGTTCAGTTCCCAGCTATATATATATACGCACCACTGGAAATTGCATTACGGTGCTAACTGAATCTGCACCAGCCTTCGCAAGGTTGGCTGGAGCCTAAATTGAGTATCGGTGTCAACCCAAAGGTTGGCGGGCAATGCTATCTCTGTCCCAGATTGGTTGCATGTAACAACTGACCCAGTCAGAAATATCAATGAATTGTGACAATTGAGGGGCCACGGTTCTGCTAATAAATGTATTCATATCTTGCACTCGTATGTGCATGTGTATGCATTTTTACAATCTTTGTAGTGTTTCTTATTTGATCTGCTTCTTGTATCTTTCCTTGATCAATCTCATGCCTGGCGTTTTGTCCTCTGCATCGTCTCCATCAGGCGTTCTCAATCTTTTGCACCTCAAGGCCCACTTGGCCCACTTGGGTCTGGTCTCCATGGACCACCCGGTTGAGAATAGCGGATCCAAATGTAACGTTCGCAAATCATACACTTTTCACTTGCGTAAATCATTCAAATTACGGCTTCGACTGGCACTATTAGACCATGAGATATATGCATCATAGTATAAGAAGTATTTTCATCCATCATTTGACGCCGCATTACATGCCTAGTCGTCAGAGTTGATTCAGCGGATGTGAGGCTTGTAGAATGAAATTATGGTAGGCATGATAAAATATTACATACAAACCCTTATTGTGTCGCTATGAAAAAAATACATGAGGTGGTACTTTGGTGCATTGACGTATTTGCCTTTCAGACCCATGCTGACCGTCCGTATTTGTTAAGCAGGCAAAGTTTGGACCAATTTAATTCTTTTGGGCAATGAGTTGAGTGGGGGATATTAAATGTTGCCTGGTTCTCTGATGTTATCGCCAAGAGCACTCCCATCTACTCAGTGTGGCCCAGTCAGCGATTATAAACTCTATTACATACTGTAATTTTTGATTGTGGGTGATAAAACAATGCATAAAAGACAAGAGTTTGTTCCACCGTGTAAAACTGCATTAATGTTTTTGGTTCCTAGCCCAATGAACCCTTCCGGAACAGGAGAATTTGTTGATGCATGCACCGTCTAGATCTATTTTAACTCTTAAGAGCAGCACTTAGGAGCAATTCGAGCCGTGAAAGCCTACATCAATACAATCGTGCCTTTTTCTGAGTCTCATCAGCAGAGTACGGGCAGGCTTGGGGCCGCGGTGGTTTTCCAGATTCTGCTGAGCGTGACAGCAGCAGGGCGAGCCGGATAAAATGTTGAGATCAATCGGCTCAAAGGGTTCGGCTGGGAGGAGACATTCACCTCAAGGGCAGGCCTTAGGGAAAGGTCACGCACATTTTGTCGAGGCACGTTTGAAACGAGTGCGTGGCGGCCGCAGCCGTTGTGCCGTTTGATGTGCTGCACCCTCACACGCCCAGTTGTCAGGTGCGGCGCCAAAATGCTAAGTAACACCTCTTTATTGCCCCCTGTAGTAAACATTGACCCTTGTCCTCATTTTGCCCTGAAGCTGTCTAGGGGCACGTTAGGCATTTTAAGATTCACCCTGCTGCAGCCGGACCATGATGTGATTAAGGAATTGATTAATCTTCGTGTCACGTTTTTTCCCTGTTTCGTTGGTATGGTGTTTGTTTTGATGCTCATTTGCGCAGTTTGGTTCGTCCCCGTTAGCCTGATCACAGCGAAAAAGATACAGTTTGCGTACATCGTTAGTAATCGAGTATCACATGCGTGGTTTTATGAATGCATGCATTGTCAGCACGAGAATATATTTTAGTCCAATGGTCTCCAACCTTTTAAACACAAGATCGCTTTTAGAATCTTAATGCAACACAGGATCTACCCTTTAAAAAATCATACTTTCCAACAAAAAAACACCAAACAATTACGCAATCGAGTCCCCCTTAAATATACGTCTACACTGCATGGTGATGCGATTCCACGTGAGCCCATACCGGCTACCTTAAGATCGGCTGTTCAAGACCCTGGGATCGACCTGTCAATCGCGATCGACTGTTTGGAGACTACTGCTCAGATGTGCGCACACATGCACGCACGTGTGCATGACCAAGGATAAACGGCCTTTCCTTTCAATTGCGAGTTGCAGGCTGCCGGGTCATCTCCTGTTTGCTTTGCACCCATTCAAGCCAGCGTGGCACATGGCAGCAGCCATTCACTGCAAGAGTCAATCTTTTAAGGCCGAATTGCCCAGACCTGGACAAAGTCCGGCATACAATTACTCCAACTCGGGGGCAATGCCGCGGAATCTAATGCAGGTCACTGGGATCATATGGCAGTTCAGTAACCCTCACGCTATCCCTTATTATGGAAGTGTACAATAAGACTGTTTGCTCGAGTGCTGTTCGCGAGCAGTTAAGAGGGCGGATTGGTACGGCCGGCCAGCGTCCGGCCACCTTTGTTCTCCTGTGCTGACGTTTATACACCACACCTATTACTCGTTGAATGCTGAATCAACCTAGGAGAGGTCCAGGGACCAATTCAGATATTTGTCACTGATTTTGGCCGTGAGCAGGAACGGAACTCTGGGCTGCCATAGTGCAACAACCGCTACACTATTGCTGCCCATAGAAAAGCAACACTCACAGTTCAGTTCAGTAATTTTATTCTGCGAGCCCCACTGGGCTCTGTATATTTGCGTTGTCAAGTCTTACGTAGGCGTTTTAATTGCTCCGGCATTCGCGGTGGAATGTCCTCTCTCCTGTCCTGCCCCGTGGAGGCCCTGCGCGCAATCTGTCATTATCGTTTCCCTTGTACTTTTTTTTCTCTCCCCACGTTATTTTCCACTGCGGTAATTGCATCCCAGCCGATGCGGCCGCCGCCGCCGCCACCGCCGCCACCGCGTAATGGTTTGCGCGCTGGACTTGCAATCCAGAGGTCGCCGGTTCGGTCTCGATCTCGGAGCAGTAGTTTGAAAAGCGGCGAGGCTTTCCTCAGGTAAAACAGGCACAATAAACAAACCCAACGGTGCACGTCTCTCAATCCGCGTGGCTACTAGGTTCACCCGGCAGTGTGAATGAATGCAACGCAGTTCATGGGCGGGTTGCGAGCTGTGGGGCAAAGTGTGGGTTTTCTCCACCGCTGTCATGACGTCTGGCCAGTATGGAAGAATCAGCCAAATATTATCTAGATGGGCTCTCTAGAGCTCCCTATAGTGGAAGCCATTCCACCCGCAGTGGCATGAGAAAGTGCAGCCCTGCAATTTACTCTGACCCTCTTTCCACCCCAATCGTGGTGTTACCGACACCAAACTCTGGGTGTTTCAGACTCACACTACCCTTGCGAACCTGGCTTGGTTTAGGGTGCAGCTCATGGCCTCACAAGCGCTGGCTCAGCATGCAGCCACCGTGGGTCACGCTGCAGTGAATGGTGCGTGTTTGTCTGTGTGGAGTTTTTTTGCGGGCCTTGTAATGCACGTGTCTGGAATGGGTCTCGTTAGGTATTCCCCGTCTCTCACCCAACCCCATAGTTGGTGCCTCGAGGGGGCCCGTGACCTACTTTGGGTAACTTTCGTGCAATTAAAGCCATCGCAAGGGTCTGAATATAGCATGCTTTGCCTCGTTTTACAATTCTTTCGCTTCTATTTTGGTTACTCTGAAATTTCCCACTAAAAATAGTTCGAATTGTTCCCTGATAGTGGCTGTGTTGTGTGTTTGGATAGCCGAACCTGTTCTGGTTCTCCCATGAGACCACTTGATTTTCACATTAGTTCATGGTGCAAAGGCATAAACGTCAGCCAGCACTGGTGATCGGGCCTGGTGGTGCCACACCACCCCTCATGCGTTGTGTTAGCTGTAATGGGTGCTGGCTTATAGCATGTGTCCCAGCTGTCGGCGTGACCCTGCAAAGGATCGTTGTTTTTCCGTTTATGTGCAAGTAGTGTGTGCCCTGGCCTAGTGAGTATACACAGCACAAGCACTGAATAACGTACAGCTATCTCAATGCTGAGCCGGTTTGCGCAAACTCAGGAGTTTTACTTCTGTCTAATTATTTATACAAGAATCACCAAAGCACACAGTCTCTTTGTAAAGTGGATGCCAAAGACCCGATGACATTAATAATAATAATAATAGCATTTATATAGCGCCTTTCACCCGAGGGTCATTGTGGGTTTTGGTCTAAATTCGAAATTTCATATTTACCGTCAAGTAATCCAACTAAAGGATGTTGGCGTCTCGAAGGGCATCCTGCCGTAAAAAATTGCTCCAATACTCCTACCATGGGGGGCGGCGCAACCGGTAAAACCAGGTCATCTGGATAGTGGCCGTTTAAACCGGCACCAGCACTAAACAATCATTACCTATACTATATGTACTGCTGAATGAAGGCCTCTTCAGGATATGGTCCCACAACTGAAGGCGACAGGATGCACATAAGCCGACCTCATCACTGCTTCTCTCTGGCGGTCGTCCTCTTGTGCTCTTTCCCTTGGCTGCCTTTCCCAGGCTCACTTACTTTTGTAGACTGTCGATATGATGTCTCAACTTTGACTGTCTTTTGAGATGTCGTTTATGATCTTTCTGCCTAGAATTATATTTCCCAATAGCTACCTCTTCCCACCTTCTTTGCGTGGTTTTCAGCTTTTGTTCCACATGCTTTGTCAGTGTCCATGTTCCAGATCCATGATTCATCGCCGGTAATGCATGCTCGTTAAAAACCATCTTCGCGAGGCACATTGTTTATGTTGTTACCTTTCATTATTATTTTTGTAGCGCCTAATGTGCACCGACTGATTCCTTGAAACTCAGTGGCTTCTCTCAGCAGTGAAATGCTTCAGCCAATCAGTTTAAGAAATACAGAGGAGACCTGCATTTCTAAACGAGTTACAGATGTCCAATTGTGCGACCCAGTACCCATGTAAGTACAAAATTGGCTGCCCTACTTGAAACTGTTTAAGACTTTGCTGTATAGATGTAGGTTTTCATGGCTCGATGTATGAAAATGGCTCTTAAGAGCTGTTCTTTTGGAATAGCAGTGGTGAGCGTTTCTCCTCAGTCCTTCGTGACGTTTCCCCTCCCACGTTGGAGGGATGTTAAGGCATTATATACTGTTTTACATTATTGTGAAAGATTGTAATGTGTTTAACGTACGTTTTATTTTTCATACATCAATATAAAGCTATTTTAAATAATAGAATGAGCTCTGGTTCAAGTACTGCCAACAATAAAAAATATTCGGACAAGGTTCAAGAAAGCTAATGGCATTGTAACTCGGCAGATGCAGCACTTCAGAGCACAACCGTTTGTTTGATGTTTCCAGTAACCTTTGTCCAGTTCATACGATGCTTGTTGTCATAAGAGATCGCCTTGTGATCACCATCACGCATAACGTTATTCACAATGTGCCCTCGATAGAGCCTGAAAAGCGGATAAGCCTCACAGCAAGTTTGTATCCCGGCTTGGGTGCCTTTCTGTGTGGACTCCCCGTGTCCGCGTGGGTTTTCCCCGTGTCTGCGTGGGTTTTCGCCGGGCACTCTGGTTTCCTCCCACAGTCAAAATGCATGCTGTTGCATGTGTTAATTGTCCTGCTGACTAAATTGCCCCTGGTGCCCTGTGATGGACTTGCGCCTATTCCTGGGTATAGCCCTGCCTTGTGTCTGCTGTGATAGGCCCTGGCTCACCGCAACCCTGTACAGGGTTAAGCGGGTACTGATAATGAATGGAACAAATATTTGGCGTTGCTAAATGTATTTTGATATACTTCCACAATGTACCTTGTTGTTGGTGGTGGTTTGGATGACCAGTTTCCATGTTGACCCTGGTTGGCCAGTTGCTCGCCAATGGTGGGGATATCGGAGCACAATATTATGGCCAGATGCCCTTCCTGACACCAACCTCCCTTTGTCGGAGGATGTTCGGATCACAGTTTGTCTGGAACCTTCACCCATACGTGTTCACCAAGGGAGACCCAAGCAAGAGCGCTAGACATCAGGCGATATCGCTCTGCGGTTCGATGAAACATACAAACCCCTACAGCACGACAAGGTAGTGAATGAGTTAAACTTTCTAGAAATAAGCGGGTGTCTGTTAAGGAAACAAATAGGCCGGGGAAAGCCACACCTGACTGAGGCTGGCTTTTCCAGGACACACTGTAAACGTACCTAGTCAGATGTTACAAAAATGTTGAGTCACCACTTTAAACGCGAATTGTTTGAATATTGCGCAGGAAACATTAGCTACAGCACACGTGTCAACAAACCGCTGGCCAGCTTTTGCAAAGTGATCATTAAAAGCCTCTGACGTGATTATTTTGAGGGCTTTTGTTCGTTTTATCAGCCTGAATCGGACATTGGTTACGTAACCAAATACTACATTCCAATGGACGAAACAAACATAGCGGGCTCTGCGTATCTATGGTTACTCATCTTCCATGCAAAACACGGGTCTTTCCGATGATTCATTGTGGATTCTGACTCAGCAGACAGTGTGTTTTGTTAATTCCCATTTTCAACCGCTGGGTATCAGTGGGCCGCGAAGCGCTGCCTAGTGGTCCATGGAGACCAGACCCAAGGGGGCCTTGAGGTCTTCTTCTTCTTTGCGATTCTTCAAAGCACGATGGTCAGCTTCTGGACATCGTTGTCTTTCAGCTCGGCCTCGAAGTGTTTGGTAGAATTCGCAGGCAATACCAAGTATTACCTGACAGGGATCGCGACGTGAACGCTTCTACCTTGAGGTGCAAAAGGTTGAGATCCCCTTTGCGATGGACGACCAAGCAAATATTTCCTCTCATCCATTTATCTTTGAAATAATGTATTTAAAGTAAGCTAAAAGCATCATGTTGCCAGTCTTAATAATAGATCATTTATTATCTGGACAGATTATACACCAGTGTACCTATAGGCTTAAAAAATAAACAATAGAGAACATGAACGATTAACAGTTTAAAAGGAACAAAATGTAGTCTACTCTCGAATATAATCACGACCCCTAAATGATGACGATTCGTCAGATCACTCAGGGTTTAATTTGTCAAATGCCTACTACTATTATTATTATTACCCAGCTGCCAAATCAACCAGTTGAGCAGTGTAGATTAACTGAGGCTGATTTATACAGCGGTAACCATCCGTGCCACACAGAAAGAAGGTCCTGGTGGGAATCTAACTGCCTCTGTGTGGACTTTGTGTGTTCTCCCCCTGTTCTGCATGGGTTTCCTCTGGGTTCTCTGGTTTCCTCCCATAACTATGAAGCCCTCATTAATTTTCCGATAACGCTCTTAATATATAGGAGGCAGCGTCTGGCAAATGTTGGTGCCGGCTAACCGCGTGTCTGACTCCCCCCCCCCACTCTCTGCGGTTTCCTTGCGCTTCTGAATCGTTGTCTCTTTGAACGAATACCCTCGACATTGAAGGAACGCTGCGCATTATAAATTTTCATCTTTTGTGATCATTATTGAATTAAACTATTAGTGTTTTGTGAATTTTGGGAAAATGAAAGCCACCGTGTGCACACGCAGTGATGTGAACGTGCCCCGTAGGGCTGGCAACCTCGAGAGGTGGCTTGTGCTTATCGTGGCTTGGCTAAAGATTTTTAAAAAATATCCCGGTGACCTCATATCGCTGACGGTTTGACAATACGTGGCCGTGTATTATTTAAACAGCTCTGGCCTGCAAACACTGTCCGTTGATGCGTGTTTGCCGAGTGGGACCCAATAGCGTTGGAGGTTTAGCAAGCGGCTGATCGTGGATCTGGGGAGTTGATCTGGGGAGTTGAGTCAGTGCAAATGCTTAACTGCACCCCACCGGTGGAAGTTAAACAGTATTCATGGCATTCGGTCCACAAATGTCACTGACATTTTTCTTCGCTGTCGCAAACTTTATTGCTTTTGCTCGTTGTGGGCTGTTAAGCTATTTTTGTCCTTTGTTACATATTTTTTCGAAATGTTAACGTAGGTCAAGTCAGTTCTAACATTTACGTCTCCCAACCACACGTTTTCCCTGGATGACCTCATCCCAATCTGCCCACTCGGTCCTAGGGAGTCTGGCTGGCTCAAAACGTGGGGAGACAAAACGTCGCAAAGGACAGAGGAGGAAAGCTTAACATGCCTATCCCAAAAGATCTATTCTTAAGACTAATTCTTATAACAAACCAATGTGCCGATTACCTGCTTAACAAATGGGATTGAAAAATTGACAAAAGAAGAATTGGAGAACATACGTAAGTTAGACTGCTAAGATAAGTGAGCTTTGACAGGATACCTGGAGGAAATGACGATCGGTGGTCGTCATTTGGCAGTCAAATGAAGGTAACATGCTCCCAAGAGGACGTCCGTCGAAGAGATGGAATGATGAAATTAGGTGTAAAGCAGGTGGTCGAGGGATTATTTCTTTGCAAACCTGAGAGATGGAGGTGGCTTGGAAAGGTATTCATCCAGAAGTGGATTGAGCATTGCTAATAATTAGCAGCATTGGTAAGACCTCCTTAGAGTTCAGATGTCCTGCACGCGGCAATTTCGCGCGATATTTTTTTCTACGCGGAACCCTTGCAAATCTCAACGTCGGTCGTGTGTGTTTTTATCTATTCCAGTTTCCGAGTTGTGCATGTGAGTGTCAGATGGCCAATTTCGTACGCTAACGAAGCACAAAGTCAACGTCTGTTTGTCTGTTTATAAAAAAATAACTCTTCATGGAAAGCACATTACCACATTTAAACGCTTTACCAATCGCTGCGCTTTGGTTCCCTTTCATCACTCGTGGTATATAAACTTATATTTTAAACACTATATAGTAACTAGCTTACATTTAAAAGGTCACTGAAAGAACAGTTAGTGTGTAACACACCCGCGCATTATAGGTTTTACAAATCTCTTGCCGATAATAAACACTATTCTTATTGCGTTTGCGCTTCACAGCGTAAAGTTTGGTTGGTTTTTGTAACAGCACGAATGTAATGGGACTTGAGCCATCGACCACCCCACAGTCCGGCCCTGTTGCAATCACTCAGGCTGCTAGGCTACTCAGCTTGGTGTGTTTGGCCGAGTCGCATGTATTTGATTGACGCGTTTATAGGACTTGACACGCCAATTACACTCTAAAGTAAAACTATAGCCTAAACTAATTTATTTTACCACGTATCTATGAGCTCTTTTCAGAGGCGACTTTCGCCAGGCATGATAATCTCAACGCGTGTTTGTAAATGTGGATGGGGAAAAAACGGAGGTCCCAGAAAAAAAATCCACGCAAACAAGTGGACAACATACAAATTCAAAATCTACAGGAGTCATGGTGGGGATCAGAACCACGACCTCCTGCATAACAGCGGGAGCTAACATCTCGCCACAGTGTTCGACCGTCAACACGGCCACACTGGCAGGCACCGCGTGCATCTGCATACCAGTTTTGTTGAGAAACTGCTCTGCATAGTTTCACTGCTGAGACTCATCTCAGTGAAGCCTGTATCATTCGTGTTGCACTCGTATCGACAACACACTTCGCGGTGCTTGATGCACATCAGCTCACACAACGTAATTACGGCAGTACTGCGGATGCTCAGCTCTTGTAACAGTGGATACTGGACTCATTGAGTGAATGAACGAATTAGGTAGGTTTGGCAGTAAGATGTGTGTATAGTCCATTACCGCGAGTGCATCGCTTAACGTGGAATGAATATGGCTTTAGATTTACACGGTCGGGCTAGGTTTTGCATTGATGCAAATCCATCCTGAAACATCTCGGTCACAAGTCACATTCCCGACAGCAGCCACCACCCAGCTCACCTTCCCCCTGGCCCTTCATTATAGACAATCAATATTCACGTGCAGCAGTGGCTGTCCTTTAAAGTGGTCAAAACCTGTCTACAGTTTCAAGTAACAGACACCATTATATACTCTTCTTAAGTAAAATTATAATTGCAGATAGACCCTTTGTCCTTGCATTTCTGGGTAAATGCCTCGACATGCCACGAGGCTCATTTCGGATCGTTTATTTGACCATACGTCACTACCGTTGTTCAGTGCAGGTTGGTGACAGGTGGGTGTGGGGTGCCAAGACTCGTTTAGATATCTCTCACGACTGACGCGACCTGTGGCCAGGATCCAAACTCACGTGTGAGGGTTTGAAGCACAGTGTGCTAACCGCTGCACCACCGCTTCCATAGAAGACATAGCATCTGCTTTGAATAAGGGATGCAGATGACTGACCATGGCTATTTGTCACTTAAGACTGTATACTGGCTCCCATTCAGTTTCTCTGTGCAGTTCCTGTACTCCCAGTGATCTGTGAGTTCAGTAAAGTACACGTGGGACATTCCGTTGTCACCAAATTTCCACGAGCAAACGTATGAAAATGCATCCAAATGAAATATAAACAATACCCTGTAGTGAGTCTTAATACAAGTGTGCATTACTACAATGTCAGAATTGGAGCGGCAGCTCATTGGTAAAGCGCGCTGCACCGTGACTGACGCAGGTTGGATTCCTAGCTCGGGTAAACATCCCCGGCGAGTGCAGCTGGACCAGTCCTCAGCATCGCTCGGTGCTGGGAGAGCATCGCCGGCCCAGGCGCCTCGTGCGAGGAGCGTTGCAGCCATGAACCGTGTGACGATCGAACCTCGGTACTTCCCGGACAGTGCTAGCTAGCTCCGCGTGCGAGGCTCCGTGTTGGCTTTCTCGCTTGCCGCCGCCACACGTGCAGCGCAAACTCGCGCCCGCAGCGCTGGCTGCTAAGTGGACGGGAATAAATAGGACACGAGACGGGCCAGTCGCTACGTGTCCCC
>JAZEWU010000017.1:5592131-5622500 GCA_036362915.1 Geotria australis | reverse complement strand
ATCCATGAAACTGGGCACGCTCACAGCGAGCCACAAGCCTCCAGGTGACCTAACGTCTGGCTGGGGGACGTAATCGCACTTTAGATGAACGCACGTCGACACCAGCATCAGCCCTCGGCGTAGTGGGCGTTGTGAGATGTTGGCATGACCTCCCCCTGGTCCTTGTCGCTGTCGTGAATCTGCAGCGTAGCAGCATGGCGGCATCGCAATGTCTCTACGTTTTCATTTGAAGTTTTAAAAAAGAGCGTTTTGTGAGATGTGCCCAGATTTTCTAAGTTCACGGTGGTAAAGAGTCCCTTGTTTAAAGTTGGAGTTTCCTTTCTTTCGGTTTACTCCAGCTGTGGGAATTAAACATTTGAGCTTGATTGGCATGTGATAAACACTCTTTGCGGGCCACAAAAAAGTATGCCCCATTGTGAATGCAAAGACTGCTGAATTACTTCCGATGAAGTTGTATAATGTCGTCCACCATAAATGCTCTCTGACGCACGGTGGTGCAACTGCTAGCTGGAAAAGTTCCGAATGGAATGTTCTTGGTCTCCTCACAACTTGACGTTGATATGAAACATCATTCGGAGAAGAAAGAAAAACAGATTTGTTAACATTCTTCAAAACTAACAATATTTATTTTCACTAACCTTGAGAGGACAGATATGAATGAGACTAATCATGGGATACTTTTAGCTGACCCGCACGGGCATCATTGCCGATTCAAACTAAAACATGTTATTTGCTCCCGATGCCAAAACCAGTTTTGTCTCAAGGATGAGAGTTGAATTTCAAGTCTAGAGATGTAATGTTAGATGTCACGTTTATTTCTAAGGGGTTTTCACACTCAAGTGTCACCGGACCCCTCTGTAGCCACAGAAAAGGCGCTATGAGAACATGCGCATTGTCCACTTACCTGTGCTGACCTGCGCAGCACCTATTGTGGGCAGTTTTCTCCCAAGCGAATTTCGTTTACAACCACCGATATGGACTGGTAATCTCTGCTGATGAATGGGCAGTCACTCTATCCCTATCTACAAAATTAGCCTTCATAGTTTGTAAACATCTAATCAACCAAACAACAAATTGTACACCTGGTACTACATTTTCTGCTGACACTTCTCAATAGGCTGAGACAATAAAGCTGTTTCATCTTGCCTGACTTGCAGATTCAAATGCAGCATCTCAGCAGCCCTGGATCAGCACTTCAGAGTGGCCATTTTCACCCTCTTGAGACAAGCCATCCACCTAAAGCTTTGTCTTTACTTCTAGCCAAACACACAGCACAAGCTGATTTGGGGAAACATAACCTTCATCTGTTGTGCATAAACATAGCGTGAATTCCATCAACACAACAATTTGACACCAGCATCTCATTCGAGATGGCATGCGCACGGAGACCGTGGTTTGGCTGAAACCTGTTGGAATGAGACCCATGATTTAAAGCACGGCTGTCTATTCCTCCCACTCTACATTTTGTATGTCAGACTCATTCACTGATGAACCGTGGGGGTCTGTCTCTAAAGTAATTGCCAACCCGAGGCCGTAAAAATATCCTTCGCTCTATCATCATGTTTAATGCTAGCGTTAACCACCACTAACGTGAGCTCAAAACGCCCAAATGGCTTACCGTAATACCATGCGTGAGTTTATTTATGTAAAGGCTACTTTGCCAGTCCGTCTAATATGCACGCCTACAACACATTCAGTCGCGTCAGTCGCGCGTGTGTACGATAACTCCTGTATTTAGAAATCGGCAGAGCTGAATTCTCGCCCAAAGCTTTCAACTCGTCAATCAAGTCCTCTGTGCAGGGCGGCTACAGATGGCCGTGGAGGGGAAGAAGTGAGCCGCTGTGTCACCTTCATTTGGCAAGGTGCCAGGGATTTCGCACCTGGTGTTCACTTCGGAATAATCTCCTCGAGCGTCTGTGATGGAATGATTTGAGACGCACCCTCGTTTCAGAATTCTCTCGAGTTATTTTTGGGGGGAGAGGAGCAGGAGGGGTGGGGGTGTTGCGGTCGTAAGGGGTGGGGAGAAACACAACGCGGTGGCCACGTATTGGAACATTTTTTTTGGTGTTCTTGCGGCTTGTTATTAGGTCGGACGGACGCGTTGCAACAGCAGCTCCTGTGTGAACACGAGAGACTTGTTTGATCGGCACAATGTCCCCTGTGTGCCGCCATCCCGTCACCGTGACGCGTGTCTGTGTGTATTGTGTGCGGCGCGCGGTTACAACGGCACGTGCTCTCTCGCTGGCCACGCTGACACGGGGGGGATCGATCTTTACCTCTGTGCCGTTCGTGTTTAATAGCGAGCCCGTGAATGGGCTATGAACAAGGGAATCGGCCTATTTGGCCTGGTCTGTATTGCGAGTAGTGCGTGCGTGTTTGCACGGTAGCTGTGCTGCCGACTCGGCCTCTCAACATCAATACCAGCCCCCACGGCCAACACCAGTGACGATTTTTTCAACCGGTCCTGGGCCTCCCCTAGGTCGACTCAGGCGGCAGCCGGTCGTAGTGCTAAACACCCACCGCTTTCGCATGCCACTGCGGCCTGCATACACGCTCGCTAACGGCACTTGCCCCAAAAGACTACCAAGGCTATAGGGGGATCTTAGTCTTTGCAAAGGATGGATGGGTGGATGTTTATTATTACAGCAGAAAAAAATACCCAGTGAGCTTGAAAGCTCTTTACGGGATTCCTGCGACACAACAAAAAAAATGAGAGAGGAGGAACATGCAGCTCTTAAGAGCATATCTCGTACATCGAACCGTGAAAGCCTATATCGACACGATCTTTGTGTTAGCAAACGACTTGGTTTCACAAGCCTTCGGGTGGTGTATGTTGGTGTATGGGGTCCATATTAATCATAACAATAGTGACGCCTGGCTGAAGTTCCCATACATCTCAATTGCTGTCGCGTGTGAAATGTCCGGATCTTCAGCCGTTGGGACCTGACTGCTAGCTCCTGCGGTGCACATAACGAGGTGCACGCATGCACCCATGCACGTGCGTGTGTGTGTATGCCGATGTGCCCTCCCCTAGGTCGACTCGGCCTCGAATGAGTACCTAGTGCAGTGTGTAAACATTGTCACTGGGGAGACAAAGGCGGCCAAGCGTGGTGTTGGCCACCCACCTAACAGCACTTGACCCTTCAATATGTCAAGGCTATACCGGGGCTCTTTGCCTTTGTATTCTGCTGGATTTTCACGCTACAGTGGAAGTCTTCCGAGTGCGGATTTGCTCCCTCGAGTGTGTGGCTATGGCAAACGTCTGTTTATGTTGAACATGTGTTTTCGTGGCTGCCAGTTGGCCCGGCCCAGTGTCGTGTTGTTGTTACCAGATGCCCTCCACCTCTTCAGATTCCAGTTTGTGTTACAACTCTAACTACAGGGCGAGGTGTCATTGTCGGGTTGCACTTTGACGATCACGCCTAGAGGTAAAGGGCAGCCCTGTCATTTGGTTGGCCCATGCTTTCTGTCTAGACGACTCGGAAGAAGTGGGAGTTAGCCTCACTTTACCATTGCTGGGTAGACACGGTGGTGGTGGGGGGGGGGCAGGAGATAGATAGATGTTTATTATTACAGCAGAAAAATATCCGGCGAGCTTGCAAGCTCTTTACGGGATTCCTGGCGGAGGATGGTGGTCACGCATCGATCGTTATAGGAATCAAACCCCATCTGATGAGTCTGCGGGGGCGGTACAGCGAGTAGGTTCCCGAAATACCCAGATTTACTTTTGCACGTTATCCAGCTGAGTGGGAATGCACACGTTTCCGTCCAAATAGCGAAATGCTCAAACGAAACTGGCTAAATGCCCCCTTAATGCAGGAACCCCTCCCCTACGAAACATTCCCAACGCTCGTTGCAGCCTTCGCTTGTGTAAATATCGGACACCGGCACGCCGCTCTGTTGGGCTTGCGGTGTGAACTACAGCCGCAGCTTCAACTTTGACCTTCCACCCTTTGCGAGAAGGAATCTTCTTAGCAAGTTCAAGTTCAATGTCTCCCGCCTCCAACCATGGCCCGCGCGTGTGTGTGAGAGTGGGAGGGAGGGAGGAAGCACACACATGCTATGAGAATGCTGCAGCGGGGTAATACGGGGCACATGAGTTGTGTCTGCCGGCGGCCGGGGATGTCAGGCTCGCGAGGAATGTGGGGGTGGGCGAGCGTTTGGGAGGCTGCTGTGAAGGGTGTGGGCAAGAGAGACTCAGATGAACGAAAAGCAGAGACTGTAAATTTAACACGAAGGCTTTTTTTGTGCGACCAATATTATCCATAATAAAACACGTTTGCGTTGGCTGTGTTGGGTGAAGGCGGATTGACAACACTTACTTGTTACATGACCCAAACAAAATGTGCTTTACCGTTAGCAGAGTCTGCTGGCGTGACGCTGGATACTGGTCTCTCTGCATCTGCATGCCTTCGTCTGCGTTTGTCTATTGTGTTTGGCGAGCGGTAGTGCAGCGGTTAGCGCGGTTAGCCGCGCTGCGCTGTGAACCCAGCGACCCGAGTTCGATTACCGCGCATCTGGACCAGACCTGGGCCTCCCTTGGATTGAAAACCTCAAATGAGTACTGTGCCTGGTGCGGTGTGTAAAACATCACCACGAGAGATACAAAGGCGACCGGGCGTGGTGCTGGCCACCTAACTCCTCTTGCACTGTGGCGGCCTTCATAGGTGCTCGCTTAACAACACTTGCCCCAGCAGCCTGCTGAGACTACACGGGGTATCTGTGTGTCTATGCGTGTGTTTTTCTGCGTATGCGTTTGTGTGTGTCCATCTCTACACGTTAATCACTGTGTGTCCTTCGCAACGTGATTAATCTCCGCCTGAAATGAGATCATGCTGTGAGTTGGCAACATCAGCGGGACGAACGAATGTGTCCGGGCATGGTCCTGACCACACCGCCCCCACCCCCACGTTCGCATTTGCTAAGAGCAGTTGTCCCAGCAGTATTTCCACCCACCGAGGAAGGATGCCAACCCTGACTACGCTTGCAATATGTACGGATTTTCAATTGTGTTTTCATGTGTCGGTGACACGACAGGCACTCATTAGTCACACTGGCTGCAGTTCCGCCAGGCTGAAAGAGGGTTCGTATCCGATTCTGTGTGTGCGTTGCGTGAGTTTGTTAGTGTGTGTGCGAGAGACCGGCACGCGTGTGCGTGACCGAATTGTAATTATACTGGATCAATTCATCCATTAAAATCTATGCTTGCATACATGGTTCGTGCATCGAATTATGCTTGTCAGAATCGATCACATACAATGGATGTAAATATTATGCAAATCACAAACTGATGTTACATTTATGCTAATGCATGTGCAAGACTGTACATATGGGGACAGAGCGTTTGTGAAAACTATTTCATGTACAGAATCCTTTATCATAGCAAATAAAATAAGATGAGATAAAAATGAGAAATCCCACTGGATTGAGTCACCATCCCGAATCGCAACTGCTTCAAAACCGCCGGGGAGGGTAGGGAGCGCTAGATCATCAACATACCCGGCTGTGCGTGGCTGGGACCTTTCCCCTCATCCAGTAGCACGGTGTGGCCGTCACATCAACAGCAGCAGCAGTGTTATTTATCCGTCAGTAGGCAATATTGGCCGGGCGTTTGGCCACGGTTGGCCGTGAAATGCATGACGTCTGAAATTGCAGCCGGCCCGCGTGCCCCCCAGTGTCATCGCCCCCGAGCCGCTGCTGGCATCACTAGCAGGGAACCCGGCCACGAGATTTTATAGAGCGCCTTTCACCCGAGGGTCAAAAAGCGCTGCACAAGGGCCGCGGAGAGATGCTTTCCGAGCACGGCACACGGCAGAATAAACACGGCACGCGGGTTCCAGCACAGGGCGTAGGCGGGGGGGGGGGGTTTAAAAACTAAATAAGGGGGGCAGGGGGTGCATGACACACTGTGGAAATGTAAGAATTGCTCTCAAGAAGAGCTGTTACATCCGGATAGTCGCGTCAAGCATTCTTCCGCTCTGCTTTGCGATGTTCCTCCTCCCACGTTGGAGGCATCATCGGGCTTCTTAATCATCATCATCGTGCTTCAGAAGCCTGATGATGCTTTTACCTGCCGTGCGTTCTGCATTAGCTGTCACCTGTGTGTATGAGGCTGCGACCCGCGTACTTTCATTGGACTCGTTTGTGCATTTCGTCCGTCCCTTTCCAACTAGTGCTTGCAAATTCAGAGATGGATACTCCAGCAGATGAAATCGGTGTGTCGATAAAACGTCATCATCACTGTCACTACCTGTACAGGGTCGTGGGTGGCTGGAGCCTATCCCGGCAGACACAGGGCACAAGTTAGGGCTATATCCTGGACGGGATGCCAGTCCATGGCAGGGCACTGCTGGCAATTTAGTCAGCAGACCGATTAACATAGGTTTTTTGGGCGTCGGGAGGAAACTGGAGTTACCGGCGAAACCCCACGCAGACACTGGGTTGAACCCGCGAGTGTATACACTTAGGGTTGCAGTAAGCGTTTCGGGAGGTGGTGATGGGGGAGGCACGCCACGGGGCTGGGCGGCGTGCAAGTCGCGGTGACCTGACTCTACCGCCACCGCACCTCCGATGCTGGTGATGCCACAGCGCCCATCCGGCCCGTGGGATATAGCATGTAGCGAGATCGCATTTTGCCACCCACACATCAAAGGCAAAGATCCCCCCGTTTAACAGAGTGTACGGCCAAGTGCTGTTAGCGAGCACCTGTGAAGAAGAATGGCCAGCTCGGCACACATGGGGGTGGGTGGCCAGAAACATGCTAGGCCACCTTTGTCTGCCTAGTGGCGATGTTTTGCATATTGTACCAGGTAGTTATTTGAAGCCCAGACAACCTACCGGAGGCCCAGGACAGGTTCAGAAAATCGTCACCGGTGTTGGCCGTGATCAGGAATCGAACTCAGGTCACTGGGTTCTTCACTAACCGCTACACTACCACTCCCCATGATGGTAGTGATGATGCACGTGGTGACGTGGTGAGGTCACATTCAGTCACACACACGCAAACATGCACGAACTAGTTTTTCTGGTCGGATGTGTGCGTTTGAAGTAAAGGCTACACTTTGTCCTTTTTGTTTTGTTGTTTGGCAACAGCGGGTACATTTTAGTCCGTGTTGCTGTTATTTACGTAAGAGGAAAAATAAATGACCACGGTCATTCTTTTGTCGAGTTATAACTAGGTTGGTCCAGTATCTGGACCTTCATACTTCTCTGAGGTCATGACTTCGATTCACGGCCAGGGTCCGCTTCACCCCATCACCACTGCCACCTTTGCTGCCATCACTACCACCGCCGTCAAAAATGATTACCATTGTTACCATAATGATAACAACTTCACTATTATCGCCATCACCACCATGTCAAGTCTGAATAAATAGATGTTCTTCCTGTTCACAAGTATGATATGTTTTTTTTAAGTAGAATTGGAAAATCCGGCAGTTGTCTCGCTGAAGCCTCACCATATTTGCCCTATGATGAGGCTGGTAATAGTGTACTACTAATAATGCAGTATAATATTATAAATAATACCCTAAGCATGTTTATAAACAATGTATGGTTCACAGGAGTCTTGGGAGTGCAGTGCTAGTGCTACTCGTTAATTTTCAGGTGCAACCTTAATCATAACCCTTGGTCCACACTCTTAATGGTCTTGCACTAACCTTGGCACTAACCCTAGTTAGCCAAGTAATGACTTGTAACTCTAACAATCTCAAGACTAACTTTGGCCAACATGTTTGTGTGTTGTTAATTTAGCACAGAGCAATGTTTGGAAAAAAAAAATGTAAGTTATTTGTCAATCAACTACTGGAAGAGCTCGCCAAAGCATGTGGGTCATGGGGAGTTAAACGAAAATTCGTTGGCCGGGCGTCGTCAGAAGAGGTATGCCTGTAGATAGATAGATAGACGGATGTTTATTATTACAACAGAAAAATACCCTGTGAGCTTGCAGGCTCTTTACGGGATTCCTGCGACAAACATGTGAGTTGCTGACAATAATTAAAATATATACAAGATGTATCCCAACAGCCTCCGCGACGGGCGACGCGCGGAGGAGAGGCCTCCGTTGCGGCCGGGAATCGACAAGCGGCCTATAAGCACGCGATCACGGTAACGCCGAGCTAAGCGCGCGCGTAACGTGCTGCCGCGCAGGTGAACTTCGTGATGTGCCAGCTGATCGCGCTGGCCATGGCGTTCTTCTTCCGCCTCTACCTGCACCCGCGGGCGGCGAGCGAGCGCGTGCGCCACGGCCTGGCCACGGTACTCGGGTCGTATTTCGCCATCTTCTGCTTCGGCTGGTGAGTGAGAGAGCAGTTGGGCGAGCGAGGTGAGCGAGTCGATGAGTGAGCGGATGAATGTTGGCGGCGGCGGTGGTCGGGTGGGAAGTGGGTGTTGAGTAGGTGAGTCGGTGAGTGGGTCGCGTGATTTAGGTGTTGAGTGGGTGAGTTACTGGGTGTTGAGTTGGTGAGTGGGTGGGTGGGGCGGTGTGTAGGTAAAAGAAGCAGTGATTGAATTGATCGTGGAATGTGTGAATATATGAGTGAAAGGGGGTGGGTAGATCGTTGAGTGTGTAAATAGAGTAGTGAATGTGAGTAGTTGTACAAGTAAGTGTACGCGTGGATGGGCGAGTGAAAGGATGGGCGCTAAAGTGATGGGTTATTGAAGAATTTGGTACAGCCGCAGAAGGGAGAAAAAAAACAGTGCTACCAGTTTCCTTTTGTCCAGTGTGTGAACGATATAACATAGTCATGCAACTAGGTTTTCAGGTTCTATAAGTAATAGAAAGGTCCTGTCTAGGCGCTTAACTACTTTTGCACGTGTAGGCGTGTGATTGCACGGAGTGAGTGAGTAAAATAAAACAACTTTCTATTACTTAGCATTTAAAATATTTTCTATAATTACGCTAACATTAAGGGTGGCTGCCGTGGGGCTACATTGACGCACTCGCTTGCAAAACTTCACAATGACCTCACTGGCCTGCCTTCTGCCTACACAAAGGGATGTTGAATTCAGTCCAGAAAAAAAAGCGGCAGTGGTATTTTCGAGCAGGATGTGTGCTCAAGCCTCCCTGGCAGCCAGGATCCGTAGCCAGATGATAGGAAGGGGAACCCCGCTGGAACCCCGGGAGTTGCGAGCCAATAGCAGACATCGTCTCCGCCCCCTCCTGCAAAGGATTTCCTCCGAAGGAGCCCAGCAATGCCGAGGCCGAATGTGCGGTTTCCGAGCAGTGGAGCGACGCTTCCTGCCGCCACCCCCCCCCCTTGCAACCCCGGTCCTGGCACCTCCTGCCACCCCATATTCCCTCGCTCCCCGCTCGCTCTCCTTCCATCTCTCGTGTTTGTAGAAATTTCTTCGACTGCTCCCCGTTTTGGCGGCGCGCCTCGTTTTAACGCCGACTCCATTATCTCGTGGGCCACGCGCGCGTGTGCGTGCGTTGCTGCGTTACGCCAACGGCTGCGAGCGCGGCGGCTGCCAAAGCGCCGCTATGAACGGGCGGCGACGCACGGTTTTGAAATGCTCCTCGTGTCGACGTTTTGGCCCGGCGAAACGCAGACTAAACTAACGCCAACAAAAAAATACGGGCACAGGGCCATAAATGTTGATTCGATTTAATTAGTCGAATTGTCTTTAGATGTTTAAGCAGGGCTAGATATTTGAGCGAATATTTTTTTCCCCCTTTAGAAAGACAGAGTCAAAAGGGTTCTATCTAAGCTTGTGTCAGATTCATGGTGGTTGAGATGTGACCTGCCGTCAGTGCTGTCGACTCCCTTGCTCATGGCCAGACTGAAGATGTTCCTTTGTTTATCTTCTCCCCATTTCCATAGAGTCTTGAGGCTACACACTCCATACATGTACCTGTGTGTTCTCTCATCGTGGAAGCGATGGCAATCTGGTCCTGGTCCTCCCATAGTTCAACTCGGCTTTAAATGAGTTCCTGATGCAGTATGTAATCGTAAAGAATGGGGGAGACAGAGGCGGCCGGGCGTTGTGATGGGCTTACCGCCGCCTGACGTGCCATGCTTCATCACAGCACCTGCCCAAACATTCTGTTAAAGGCTACGCGGGTGACGTTTGTCTTTGTGTCACGTGCACAGGTACGCGGCTCACTTCTTCGTGCAGGTGCTCGCCAGCTACGCCATCGTCATGCTCGTGGACACGCGCAACGTGCACAAGTGAGTTTGCTGAGCAGTGGGGGGCCCTCCCCACCCCCCCCCCTTTTCCCCCCCATCCATCACGTACCCCCAACAACCACCCCGCTCCCAACACCCACCCCCCCCTTCCCACGCTTTGCACCCACAACCTGGAACAGCCTGCCACATCTATTACGCCTAACACAGTCCCCCACAACCTTCAACAAACTTTTTAAAAGTCACCTCTTCGCTGACTCGCAACAAAACGACTGAGCCAGGCTCCGCGCCTCCGAATCAACGGGTGCAACGCGCCGGGAGAATATGCGCGCGTTACAAATATATATTATTATTATGACTGCCCACAGCCTGATAAATGATCTCATCACGATTATAGCCCACGCGGTTCGCGGTTGCTGGTAGTTGCCTGGAAATCCTCGGAAGTGCTGCATCGCGAACGTTGGTTGCCATGTGTTAGAAAATATTGGGTTCTTTGCCTGGTCGACGGGTGACCACCATCATCAAACAGGTTGTCATAGGTTTGCTCAGCAGCAGGGGCCAGTGCAGCCAAATCTGTTTTGGCACTATTCTTCCGCACTCACACGACTGTGCTCCCAACCTTCACAAACCCATGCTGACCAGCGTGGTGAAGTATGGTCAAATAACTCCCCGTGACCCACATGCTTTGGCGAAATCAAAACATTTTTCCGTGCTAAATTAACAACACAAAAACATTTTGGATTTGTAATGATATGGACATAGTTAGTCTTGAGGTTGTTAGCATTACAAGTCATTACTTGGCTCACTAGGGTTAGTGCCAAGGTTAGTGCAAGGCCATTAAGTGTGGACCAAGGGTTATGGTTAAGGTTACACCTGTAATGATTAGGCTAGCGTTCGGCGACCCCCACAGTACGCCGTAGCCCTAACAACGTGCGCGTGTGCGAATAGCCGAGCAGCAGGCTGCAGCAGCTCAGACTTGGCACAGACCCCACGCCAGATCTGACTCCACTGCCAACGCCAACCCTCAAGTTGTGTTTGAACTCACAAATGCCTCATTGCATCAGGTTAGAGCAATACGGAGTTGGCCAACGCCGGCGCTTCCGAGGATTTCTAATGACGACCGCCAGGGCCTCAACAACCGCCGCACCCTGCCATTCCCACATCGCCCACACGGTCGGTCGCCTCTCGTGGTCTGTCGCTAAGGGAAACGCGCATTGCTGTGCATATGCACAAACCGCACGCGTGCAACGCGGTTCGGCTCGTTGTCAGACTGTTCTCGTCCTCGGAGCTGTCCATTCAGGTGCCCAGAAATATCGTCAATCCTAACCCGCATTGCTATGGCGACGATGAGTCCACTGCTGGGATTCAGGCTGCTTTGCTGAGACCAGGTGGCACACGGTGGTCCATCCATTGACTCTCTTTCTCGACCTAGATTCATTTATAGCCCTCTGTCAATCCATTGCTGCATGAAGGCCTCTCTGTTCATGCTCTGTCATTCTGGGGGTTGTTTGACCTTACTTCACCACGGTGGTCAATGAAGGCCAGTATAACAAACCGACTGAGCAGAGCTCCGCGCCTCCGAATCAATGGGTGCAACGCGCCCGGAGAATATGCGCGCGTTACAATATTAGATTATTATTATTAAGTAGAGGGTTTTAGGACTGGATCGGAGATCACCTGACACCGATGTTGGCCGTGTCTAGGAATCAAGCTTAGGTCACTGGGTTCATAGCCACCGCACCCCTGCTGCTCCCCCTCGAATTCGATTATACATCATGAAATAGGAATGAGGGGCTTGTCACATTCCTGTTTCGCAGTTCTATTCAGCAATTCATTATTATTTCGCCTCCTGTTTACCCGGTCATTTCAGTGGATTTCCATCTTGCTTGTACAGTTTTGTGTGCACACTGCTTGCCTAAATTGTATGTATCATAACATAATTTATTTTCCCATGCACGATTCAATGTGTGCGTCGTGCGCCTAAGAATTGGTTTTAAATTATTGATACATTGCTCAAGAATAGTGACGGATTGGCAGCTAAGAAATGGAATATGTCTGAGAGGACATCCAGCTAGTTGATGGATCACAGCTCGTGTGCACAGGTGGATTATTGCATTGGAGAAACGTCAGAGACACAGGTGGCTTGTGGAGGGCTTGACAACGATAATGAGTCATTGATACTGTATTAACTGGATGATAAGATGCTTTTGTTTGTAAATGTATACAAATCTGGTCGCACATGCTCACACACGCACATGCTCACACACGCTCGAATTGTAATACGCACTACCAACGTTTGCTTTAAAACACATGGGTAAAAAGCATTTCTTGTAAACGAGCGAATATGGTAAATCAATACCTTTATGTTTATCAAGTTGATTCTTTACTACTGGTGTATCACTCTCTCTCTTGTAACCTGCTTACTCCTCCCTGCTTGACAACTGTTAAAAAGAGCTAAATAGCGCAACAGTTCCTTCCAGCTCAAATAAATACGAACTGACATCACTAATATCCCGTAAAGAGCTTGCAAGCTCGCAGGGTATTTTTCTGCTGTAATAATAAACATCTATCTATCAATATAATATTATCCGCGGCCCCACTGTGCGTGTGCCGTGCCTGTGTGCCACAGATACACGTTCGTGTTTGCGATGGGCTACCTGACCTTGTGCCAAATCAGCCGAGTCTACGTCTTCACCTCCGGAGTCTTCTCCACCGACTTCTCGGGGTGAGTCTCGCAGTCACGTGGTTAATCGAGTGCTGTTGTTGCCGCTTTAATTGGCAGCTATCCAGGTTGACCTGAGTTGGCCGGTTGCCCCTCAGTGGTGGGGGGTATTAGAGCAGAATTTTACAGCCGGATGTCCAATCTGACGCCAACCTCCTTTCGACGGAGGGTCTCTGGGACGTCATTTGTCTCTGACCTCCCCCCAGACCTGTTGGCCAAGGGAGACCCGGGCAGGAGTGCTGGACTCCAGGCGACGTAGCTCTGAGGGTGCAGTGCGACACGCAAACCGCTCTGCCACGATGAGGTTACGATCCTAGAGGAGAGATGGTTAATGGCTATTAAATGAATACCGCGAGTGCACCACCGAAACATCTGTCGGCAGCACGCGTCCTAAATTACAGAATGTTATCCCGCTGGGACTTGAGCAAATTGGCCGCTAAACAGTGCTGTTAAGGTCAATTTGGAATCATGCCCGTTTAATGGAGCCCACCTTCATACCAGTGAAACAGATAGCAATATGAGACCAGTTGACAAAGGCACATGATGATGATGATGTTATTGATCATAGTGGTGTTGATAATAGTAATAATAATAATTTATATAGCGCCTTTCACCCGAGGGTCACAAAGCGCTGCTGATGATGATAGCGACCGATTAGCAGTTTATCCAATGAGACTGAATTGCTCCGTGCCACAGATATTTAATAACGAAAACAAATAAGCGTTAACGTTGTGTTGCCATATTTTGCATGGTGGTGCCACAAGCATTACCCTACTAACATTGACAAGATTTGCTTCTAACGAGAAACGCTCTGAATGGGGGCCAGCCCTGCACCACTGTTGGCACCACTATCCCCACGATTTGCTCCGTTTGTATTTTCATTTCCCCGTTGCTCACCAGCGAATTTCATTTCTCCACATCCCTTCCGCGCCACACATCTGCAATACTGTGGTTTATTGCACAATTCAATGCTGTAGATGCGTTGTATTGCCCTGCGATTTTATTTGTTTGCGTCGGTTAGTTTGGACATTTGTCGTATTGCAGGAATTCCGTTTGCAAGCTCGCTGGGTATTTTCTACTGTAATCTTCTTCTTTGCGATTCTTCGAAGCACGATGGTCAGCTTCTGGACATCGTTGTAATAATAAACACATATCCATCCGCCGCTCAGGCTGAGTAGTTTAGTGATGTCATGCTAGCCGTTGGGCAACCGGTTAGCCGATGTTTTTGACCCCTACATAGGTGTGGCTGGCAGCAGCCGGTACGCTTGCAGGCGTGACTCAATGGGAGTGTCCGAGATGACAGATAACATGCAGGCATGCCGGTGGTTCATTCGGACAAGTGTGTGCGTTTGTGTGTGTGGTGTTTGCGTGTGTGTGTGTGTGTCTGATTGCGGGGACCGATAGTGTAGCGGTTAGTGCGTCACTAAACTGGCGGCGAGCGTTTGATTCCCGCTCGTGGCCAACACCAACACCAGTGACGATTTTCTCCCCTAGGTCGACTCAAATAAGTACTTGGTGCCGTGTAGAAAACGTCGCCACTATGGAAACAAAGGCGATCGAGTGTGGTGTTGGCCACCCACCCCCTCGTTTGCCATGCTAGCCTTTATAGGTGCTCGTAAACAGCACTTGCCCCTCCAGTCCGTTAATGTGCAAAACAATTATGTTATTGCACCTAATTGTTGTGCACATTGTTTTGCACAGATTTGAGAGAGAGAACGAGAACAAAGAATCACCCTGCCATGTATCTCATGTGTATGTGATCAATAAACCTGACTTGACTTGAAGCTATTGGGGGGATCTTTGTCTTTGCTATCTCCACCTATGCCTGGGTCTCTCTTGTGATTTCTTCTTTTAATCTCCAAATGTTTTCTGCTGGATTTCATTCGGCTGCAAGTCAATAGTTCACACCCACTCTGGATGTTCCAATAATCTCTGCTTGGCTTTGTTTGCTTCTGATTCGTCTGATTTATTTCCATGCTCTTTATTTCCTCACGAACTTCACTCCCTTTCCCTTGGCTCCCTTCCCCCTCCCTTGGCTGCCTTTGGCCTCAATAAACGCTGCCTTGTGTCTCAGCATTCCATAAATCCTGACACAATGGGAGGTCACTCCCTCTCCTGCACTGCACACACAACAACGGATGGCCTTCCTGTATTCCCGTTTTCAAAGAAGGCCAATAGTTTCTCTTTTGTGTGTGTGTGTGCGTTTGTTTTCTTTACACGTTTTCCGTGTGTGTTGTTGTTATTAATGTAGTGCTGTAGGTTATTAATGTAATGACTGTATTCACGCAGTAAATTTAAGCGGTAAAAGCGACACACACTAAATAACCAACTGAGCCAGTTTTCACAAAGTTGGCGTTTCTGTTGGCCTTCCTTATATGAACATACGAGGTGCGCATATTACCTAGGCATATCAGCATTCGCTATTTCGCCCAGAGCAAGGACTCAGCTGGCAGCCCATGGATCGGGGTGCTCGGCCAGTTTATGGGCTGCCAAGACAAAATGTGATACAGTTTATTGGGGTGAAAGGGAGATAAACAAGGTTTAGAGATAGGTTTGCCACCTGTCCTGTTTTTTTCCCTAGGATAGTCCTTCTTTTTGAGGCAGCTGTCCCTGGAAATTCTATAATTTTTCACAGCAGAGGTGGTAACTTTATCTAGAGATGGGAGAGCCGTCTACAAGACACAACGGGGAGTGTGACGTAGGCGCGAGAGCTGTGAGAGAGGAAAGGAAACATTAGTGGCCACGTGTATGGATGTCAACGTCGCGATGCCAAGTGACATCATTGCAAGACACCACGTGGCCACGGGTACATGCCAACTTTGTAACGTGCCCTGCTGGACAATATAGTTCCATTATAGTGTAGCTGCCGGTCAAACGAGAATATGGACGTTGTAACAATAACTTACGCCTGTTCCACCCATAATAGCAATGTTGTCTTGCTGTTTTTTTATAATGTCCTCTCTGTTCTCGTCCCCCTACCTCTGTTTGTTGTTCAGCCCAATGATGGTGATGACACAGAAGATTACCAGCCTAGGATTCGAGATTCATGACGGTAAGTGTGTCCTGTTTGTGTCTCATTTGAAACTCGTTCTGGATGGCCCTGTCGAGCATTTCTGCTCTCTCCTTCGAACCATTTCACCCCATCAGGCCTCACCGTTAGCCTGATGATGCCTCCAATATGGGAGATGAAACGTCGAGCCGTTAAAATCTACATCGATACATTGAAATAAGAAAATGTTAACTATTTTTTTCACCTTCACAAATTCATGCTTCACGAAGTCTCATAAAACACTATTTCTTCATGCTCCGTATATTTGTCCCACTTCCTTTTTGACCGGTTTTGTTTGCGTCGGAGAAGCACAGTGTCCGAAGATATCTCGTAAAGAGCCTGCAAGCTCACAGGGTATTTTTCTGATGTAATAATCAACATCTATCTATCTCAGAATATAAGATCGCCATCTCCCACAGTGAATAGCCTCAACACATGCCCCACATTGCACCTGCACCGCAGTTGAGTTTGCTGGGCAGCCGTGAGCGCGCAGTGGGCATGTGTGTGCCCAGCTTCTCAGGCCTGCCCTGTGCACGTGTCGATTGGGCCTCGTGTGAATTGACTGTGAATCGACTGCCCTTTACATGAAAACACGCACCAGGTGCTTCAACAACAGACAATAGTGGCCGGCCGTGGTGCAGGCCTCCCCACACCCTTGTGTAAAATGTTGAACACTATGGGTTGTCGCTGATAACACTTTCCAAAATAGTGGTCGAGCAGGTGAACCAAAGGTTATTGGCCTCGGTGTGTGTGTGCGCTTACGTGTCTCTTTGTACGTTGGCGTTGCATTTATGTGCGTTTGTGCGGCATTGTATTTACGTCATTGTGTTGTTTATGGCGTTTGGATTAGTGGCACAATGGTTGAAACGTTATGCTCTAATTCAGGTAAGCCAGAGTAAATTCCTCACTCCTCATCACTGGCAACTTGGAATCCGAACCTGGTCTGCGTTTCCCCTAGGTCCACCCGGACTACAATGAGCACCTGGCCTTGCTTAGTGCCTGCTAATTTGACTTTTGTGCGTGTGTGTGCGTGTGTGCCACCAGGCATGATTAAAAAAGATGAAGATCTTACAGTGGAACAGCGGAGATTGGCCACCAGGTGAGACCATGACACACGCAGAGCCGAGCGATCGAGGATCCACGTACGTGTAGGTGTTCTCCTGTTGGTATTCCTGCATGAAATTTCAAAGGAGATAATACACCTCCGTCGACTTTTCCAAGGTTACAAATAAATAACACAAGACGTAACCGTTTCGTAATTCTATCTGTGAGGCGCAGATGTTACCTCTCCGCTACCCTGCCGTCCTTAAAAACTGCAAAACCCTTCAAAACAGTCGCAACGAAACTTTCCAAAAGGCTTACCAACACTAATGCCCAGATATGTATCGTCTGTTTTGGAAAATTGGCAATGAAACACTTTTAAAAAAATGTTTTTACTTTTACTTAATGTTGTTCTACATGCCGATGTGATCGGGGCACGTCTGGTTGAATGCGAGTGTGCGAGTTTACACTTGTCTCCCAAACGTGCCCGCCCATTTTAATGTATACTTTAACATATATTTGAATGTTGCCCTTATTAAATTCCTATTGCAAGCGCGCCATCCTCTGCAGCGCCTGACACTCTGCAAAATCCACGGATAATGCAACTCTGGTCGTTCTTGGTTATTTGGAAATGAAAAAAATGTGTGCAATGCTATGCATTTTGGACGTTTTTTAAATTGAAAAATTGTGTGCAATGCTATGTGTAAATGTTTTATTTTGGTTGATTTATCTTTTTGTTTGGTTATTTATAATCTTCTATATATTTTAATTTTTGTCAGCAACTCGCATATTTGTTGTGTCGCAGGAGTCCCGTAACGAGCTTGCACGCTCACCGGGTATTTTTTCTGCTGTAATAATAAACATCCATCCATCCCGCAGGAGGCTGCCCACTCTGCTGGAGTTTCTCAGCTACAACCTCAACTTCCTGAGCATCCTGGCAGGGCCCAGCAGCTCCTTCAAGGACTACACGGCGTTCATCGACGGCAGCCAGTACAAGCGCTGGGAGCGCAGCGGAACGTGCGGCCGGGAGAACGGGCCGCTGCACGAGCCATCGCCCGCGGTACGCACCTGCCCAGCCCGCCCGCAGGACCCCGCCACTGCCGCCGCCGCCATTCATACTGTTGTCCTCTTCAGCTCCCACCATTTTCCACTACGGCCTTCTCTACTTGGTATATTCGAAGCAGCCTTAATCATTTAAGTTTTGTTCCTTTGGTTTTTATTGGTTGGTTTTTCTTTTATTGTTGACATGTCGTTCTCTTCGCGGCCCTTGTGCAGCGCTTTGTGACCCTCGGGTGAAAGGCGCTATATAAAATGCTATTGTTATTATTACTTGTTGGTTGTTTCCAAGTGTAGCCAGTGTCAACTGATGAGTTGATTTGCACGTATAAAAGTGGCACATATTAGGGTAATAATTAAGAAAAGCCTATGGGGGGGGGGATCTCCGTGTTTGCGCGTGTGAACAGGCGGCCGTGACGTCCAAGCTGCTGATGGTGCTGCTGTCGCTCGTCTTGTACCTGACGCTCACCAAGGCCTTCCCCGTGTCGCTCAACGCGGACGAGGCGTTCGTCGCCACGGCGCCGCTGCACGCGCGCCTCTGCTACCTCTACGTGTCGTGCCAGGGTGGGCGGCCCAAGTACTACTTCGCCTGGACTCTGGGTGAGCGGGCGCCGTGGCCCCACCGGTCATTTGCGTGTTGACTGATAATAATTTTACATTTTTATCGCGCGGCACATATTCATTCAATGTCGAAGATATTCATTCGACGAGAGAACGACTCGGAGGCGTAGTGAGGAATGCGTAGAGAGGCGGAGGAGGCAGCCAGGCGGTTTGCCGGCGCCATATTGCCACACACTGCTTCCTATATATTATGATGTTATCGGCCAACTAATAATAATAATTTACATTTGTAACGCGCACATATTCATTCAATGTTGAAGGTGTTCATTCGACGAGAGAATGACTCGGAGGCGCAGCGAGGAAAGCACAGAGAGGCGGAGGAGGCAGCCAGGCGGTTTGCCGGCGCCATATTGCCACTAGACACTGCTTCCTATATATTATGATGTTATCGGCCAACTAATTAATGAGTGGTATTATTAGTCACCATTTTATTCGTCGTCATACTCTAATTGAAGGCGGCGTGTGCCGTTTTAGTCGAGTCTTAGACCGGAGATTTAATTTGGTCGGTATCGTGACGCTCACAGCCGCCTTGCCTGTCCGTTGCGCCGTGTGCAACTCCCCTCGTGTGCCGTGTGTGCCGTGTGTATCTTCCGCAGCGGACGCGATCAACAACGCGGCCGGTTTTGGCTTCAACGGTTACGACAAAAATGGGCGCAGCAAGTGGGACCTGGTGTCTAACCTGAACATCTGGAACATTGAGGTGTGGGCACTCGAGCATGCACTGCCTGACGTTATGAGTCACACGCGTCCTTAATGACAGAGCCTGTCGTTGGAATATCACAGGTCAGTAGACTGGATAGTTATTGATTATATACCCAGTGAGCTTGCAAGTTGTGGATAGTCTTTAAAATGGGGTGCAATGCACATAAGGTTAATTACCTCCTTCAGCGCCTAGTTTTGTAATGTTTAACAAACAACTTTAGTGCGTTGTGTTTTTATTGCTTTGACTTATCGTTTGTTTTGTCATTCCAGACAGCAACCAGCTTCAAAATGTTTATCGATAACTGGAACATACAAACTGCACTGTGGCTAAAGCGGTGAGTTTGCAGTGTGTGTTTCCTTGAAATTTACTTAAGTAGCAAAATATTTTGGGAAAACCTTTTATAGTGTCCCTATGCACAACCAAGCATTGGAGGGTAGTGGGGACCAGTCTCTAAGCGTAATAAATGCTGTTGTTTTCCCACAAATTGGTACTTGTCAACCCCAGATGGGCCCTTTTATATAAATACAAATTGTATCTTCTGCCTCAAGCCACCCATATAAACAAATTAAAATGTACTATCAGAATACTTGCCCGACGGAGATCTTGTTCGAAGCATATAACACGTTCTTCTGACATGTCTTGTTGATGACATTTTCTGCTGATCTACATTTCTTCCTGATGTTCTTTTAAGAATATTGATGGCTCTGTGAATTTTCAGCAGATAAAACTTGCACTTAATGACGGATTGAAACCCTCTGCGGACATACATAAAAACACTCACTCCATCATATATAGACTGTGCCTTGATCGGTCGGGCGTCTCTTGTGAGCATTAACCTCTACGTGACCCATTTCACCCCTTCTGTATGACCTATGATCCATTCGTATGACCCCTTCCGACACGCCTGTACACCTCGTGTGACCTCTGACCCCTCCCTGCCCTTGCTGCGTGCCGGCAGGGTGTGCTACGAGCGCGCTCCGCAACACCGCACGGTGGCTACGTTCGTGCTGTCGGCCGTGTGGCACGGCGTCTACCCCGGATACTACTTCACCTTCCTCACTGGCATCCCCATGACGATGGCAGCTCGAGCTGTGAGCTCCCGTCCCAGCCCGAACCCCGCACGTCTTAAACTACTCACACCCGAACACCCCCTCCACCAACTCCCGTCGCTTTTGTGTGGTTTTTTTTTCTGCCTCCCTTTTCTATCTCAACTATCCATCCATCCATTTTCTAAACCGCTTGTCCTGGTGAGGGTCGCGGTGGCAGCAGTCCAAGGAAAGCGGACCAGACATCCTTTTCCTCAGCAACAGATTCCAGCTCTTCCTGGGGGATTCCCAGGCGTTCCCAAGGCAGCCGAAGGATATAGTCCCTCCAGCGTGTCCTGGGTCGGCCTCTAGGTCTCCTCCCAGTGGGCCGTGCCTGGTAGACTTCCCGGGGGAGCCTTCCAGGGGGCATCCTTACCAGATGCCCGAACCACCTCAACTGGCCCCTCTCAATCTGAAGGAGCGGCGACTCCACTCTGAGGTTGTCTCGGAATTATGTGCTATTTCAGCTATTCATTCATTATCAGTCCGCGTTTAATCCTGTAGAGGGTAGACGGTGAGCCGGAGCCTATCCTCGGCAGACACAGTGAGCAAGGTAGAGCTGAAGCCAGGTTGGGATGCCATTCCTTCACAGGGCACCGGCAGCAAGTTTTCTCAGTCAGCCCATTACCCTCGGTAGCATGGCTGTGGGAGGACACCGGAGTGAAAACCCACACGTCCCCCTGTTCTGCATAGCTTTCCTCCAGGTTCTCCGGTTTCCTCTCAGGAAAAAAAAAAACCACTCATTAATTAATTGGCCAATAACATCACAATATATAAGACGCAGTGCCTGGCGGGTTGGCACCAACTGACCCTCACCACCTCTGCAGTTTCCTGCAGCGCCTTGAGACCTCTCGGGTCAAAAAAGGTGCTGCGATGTAAACGTAATAAAATAGTTGTTATGAGCCCCCATACCCCTGTGTGTGACACGTTGAGCTTGCCGTGCGCGAATGACGGAGCGCTGTGCGCGCGCACTGTACGCAGGTGCGGAACAACTTCCGACACCTGTTCCTGGGCTCGCGGGGCCTCAAGGTGGCCTACGACGTGGTGACGTGGGCGTCCACGCAGATGGGCATCGCCTACACGGTGGCGCCGTTCGTGCTGCTCGGCACCGAGCCCACGCTTCGGTTCTACAGGTCAGCATCGGGGTTGGCGGATCGCGCTAATATCACGAGCGTTAGGCACCCCCCCCCCTCGCCCCGTTGTGTAGGGGCGGGCGGTGTAGTATCTCTATCCTCTCTAGTCTGCTTCCAGTGCGTGCGTTCTTGGTTTTGTTGCGCCAGGCTGCGACGCCTTTATCTGCAGTGCTCGGTGCAGTCCTCCTCTACAACAAGGGCCACGATTTACGCCCGTTCGTATTTACAGGGCCGCTCGGGGGAAACCACAGCAATAACTAGTTGGTTGTTGTATCTCCATATCGTAACATAAATTATAAACACCTCTACAATCGTCCTCATTCACCCATCCAGGTCTAAAGTTGACAGGTTTTAATGGCCGTTTTGCGTAGGTGCCATCTGTACCAATCTTCTTTGCGATTCTTCGAAGCACGATGGTCAGCCTCTGGACATCGTTGTCTTTCAGCTCGGCCTCGAAGTGTTTGCTAGAATTCGCAGGCAATACCAACTATTACCTGACAGGGACCTTGACCCCCCTGTACCAATGATAATAATGTAACACCCGAGCGTTTGGACGAGTGGTGTCTGCTGGTGGTCCATTAACACTAGCGCCTGCCCCGTCACTCTCACGGTTGGACGCTTTATCGTATTTGGCACTCGTAGTGGTGCCCCTCCTGGACTCAGCCCGAGGCTGTGGAGCACTCTAATGTTAAAACACAACATCCTGTGGCCCGATTGATCCATCCTTCACTGCCCAGCTGCAACAGTGGATTAACACATGACCGACCGACTGAGTGGATTCTGGGCAGACCCAGCGTGCAATTGCTCAACACAAATACAGTTAAACTCCCAGCACAGTCGACAGTTAATAATAATAGCATTTATATAGCGCCTTTCACCCGAGGGTCACAAAGCGCTGCACAAAGCTGCAGAGAGAACGACATGTCAACAACGACAGAGCACGGAAAATCAGCAATAGTTTTTCCTGTGAGGGCCATGCACTTGTTCCACCTCTTGTAGTAAAATTACTTAACTTCAAAAAGTAGGTCATCATGTGCCCATGCCGTAGTTCCAGATTTTTTGAGAAATCACGATCGTCTTTGACCTTCGTTCACGGTCTTGGCCGCACAAGTGCCATCTTCGGCCGATAACTAACAACTTGTCTGTTCTATCGCCCCCCGCCATGCCCACCCGTAGCTCCATGTACTTCCACTTCCACGTGCTGTCGTTGATGGCCGTGCTGCTGCTGCCGAGCCGGCGGGGCAGCCCCAGGGGCAGTCCGGGCTCCGAGAACGATGTCTCGCCACCCCAGAAGCCTCTCAACAACAACTGCTCCAACGGCTGCAACTGTGGGGTGCCGCTGTTGCCACGGTCGCTAGTGCCACCTTCACCACACGCCAAACTCGAATGAGAATGGCCGTCCAGCACGGTCCTGGGAACCACGGCGTTTGTTTTTTTTTTATGATCGTCCCTCAGACTCCTGCAAGAAGGGGTGTTCTGGGATCTCGTGTGGAGAGAGTGCCAGGGAGCGCAAGAACTCTGGGTTTTACTAGGGAGGGCCGGAGTTTTAAGAAGGCTAGTGGTTTTAAGAAAGGGGGGAGTCTGCGAGGGAGTGGAGGTAATGACACAACACAGAACACCAGGCCGTTAGGCCATTCTATTTTTTTAAAGTCATAAATAATAGAAAGAAAAAAAAAAACCTTCCAAGATCTTTATTTACAAAATTCTACTTAAATGGTTATGGAATAAAAATTATGACAAGTGCCTTAGATCAGCGATTACACAAGCCAAGTCTCGATGAGCATTCTTGGCTCGGCTCTTCGTATTTACCAATCTTCTCCATCCCCATGGACACCAGCACAACAGATTGAGTTGTGAACAACTATCTGCATTGCATTAAGTGTCCATCGACCTTAGGAGACCGAGGTAACGTGGCCATGTCTGTGGACCGTTAGCTTGGGTCAGTGTTGTTTGGCAGCAACAGTCAAGGGAAGGGAAAAACATCTAATTTTTATTGTTGTTAGTTTCGGAAAATTGTATGGAAAGCCACACTAGGAAAGATTTGAAGTGCCAAACAAGTAATAACGTTCTCTCTTGGGTCACCACAATGCAACGAACACTAACAGTTTGTGGTATCTTGGCCTAGCATAAATGGAATTAGACATCCTGGAATGACATTACCTCATAAAATATTTAAACCATAAGATCACTGAATACAAATTTGTATGGTAGTTATATATATTATCATAACACCAAAACAAGGCAGTTATGATGTTTTAATTACTGAAAGCTAAATTTGTATAATGGTTGTTTTTTTTTTTACTTAGGCCTAGTTATACAGGCTTGGTCCTGAACAAACTCAGAGCCTTGCACACCAAACGCGCCTTACATATAGCAGTACTATTTTTCTAAATACTTTATGCACACACGTTTTATTTCAGATTAAAATGTCAAACGTAATTAGAAAAATAGGTACTTAGATTTAATAAACAAAAAACAAAACCCACTCAAACATAGGGGTTTTTTTGATACGCGTATATTTGTATATTGATTGCAATACAATCCGTTCTCATCAGAATAACAAAAATGAAAACAGTTTTATATGTTATTTACCACGCAGCCATATATTTTTTATTTTACTTTAAAAGTAAACTTGATGTATGAACTCGGATAAAATTTTGCTGCTAGGTCCAAAGCACAGTTGATTCTTTTTCTGTGCCAAGTATTCACTAGACTTAGACTTTAACAGAACTTAACGTTTTAGGGGTCTTTTTTTTTTACTTGACAGTTGTCCGAGTTAAATTCATCAAGTGATGGATTTCTGATGTGACACAATATTAATTTAAACATCTGCAGTAATGTTTTAAAATGTGTACCAATAATTCCAAGAATTTTTATTGAGTGATTGAAGTTGTTATTCATTTTAGGAGACAGTTCTTTAATGGTTATCTCAGAAATGTGGGACTCACCAAACTCAAAAACATTAGGACACAATGTACTTGAATCTTGATGCTTGTTCCACTTCTGCAAATTGCTACTGTTATGATTCTTAACCTCAATTCTACTTCTGGGTTCTGTCCAAAAACAAACCTCTTCAAACCCAACCAGTATTTATGACGTTAGCAGCCTCATGTTCACACGATCAGCTTGCTCATCTTACAGGACCAGACTAATCACAGTCCTGGACAGACCAATACCAGATTTATTCATTGGAGTTAAGTTAATAAGCCACCTCTTCTAACGGGTGGCTGTCCACTGTGGCTACAGTCCAGCTATGCGTCTAGACCTTGCCACTCTTTGCATTTCCTCAATGCAGCGGAGGGGGTGACAGCCTCTCCACGCCAATGTCATTGTTGTCCTAATGTTCTGATGAATTATCAAAATGAAGAAGATAGCTCCTATGCGAATGACCACTAATGTTTGCCGAGCGATTGTATAATGCCCGGCCGCCGTGTCGCGCCGGCCACATGGCCTCCGCCGCCGTGACATGCTCTGTAACGATGAGAGCCCTCGTGTTGCTGAGTGCCGATCTCCGGCCAGTGACGCGGCCGGGGGATGGAGTTTCTACCCACGAGATTGTCGTGCCACGGAGCGGAGTGGTCGTGTGTGTTATGTTTTGTTTCCACGGCAGGGTGGAGCAGTGGTAACATCTGCGCCTCACAGAAAGAATGGTCTTGCCAAGCAGGTTCGATTCCCGCCTTGGGCGCCGTTCTGTGTGGAGTTTGTGTGTTCTCCCCCTGTTCTGCGTGGGTTTCCTCCGGGCTCTCCGGTTTCCACCCACAACTTAAAGAAAATACTCATTAATTAATTGACCAATAACATCCTAATATATAGGAGCAGTGTTTGGCAATATGGCGCCGGCAAACCGCCTGGCTGCCTCCTCCGCCTCTCTGTGCTTTCCTCGTGCCTCTGAGTCGTTCTCTTGTCGAATGAGTACCTTCAACAGTGAATGAATATGTGCACGTTATAAATGTAAAATTATTCATTATTATTATTAATAGTACCTTACCTCAGACCGGTGCGGTCACCCTATGGTGCCTACCGTTTTACTTTTCTCTCTCTCATTAGGCACGTCTGATTGCATCTTTGGTTCTACAGACACTCGGTTATTTACGAACTTGTTCAGTGAAATGCAGCAGAAACAGATGACAATGCAACTATCAGACATAAGTGGTCACTGTGATATATAGCACTCTGTTAAGTTTCTGTTTTGCTTAGCAGTTAATGTGCTGTCGCCACAAAGCCTTTTGCAAGGGGTCGGTGGTTCGATTCCTGCCATTGCCGCCTGGTAATTTCTCTAGTAAATTAACTAAATTGAGTAGTGCCCTCAGGTGGCTGAAGCACTTAGAGACTTTCGGCCTAGCTTGTGTTAGCAGAAAGGCCATTTCTGTTTATATTTCGTAAAAGAGTGGCTAGATTGCCGTTATATTTTGCCAATTTGGATATTTTTATATTGCAAATTCTAAAAAATATTTTCCACCAACACATTTAGGCCCTTGGATGTCTAAAGGCGTTGTAGTCATGATGTTATTTTAACACTTGTTAGGCCTAGTGAAATTGATAATTTTTATAAGAAGGAAATTAGTATTCAGTATTCCCTTCACACGTCTGTGTCCGAGTGCTGTAGACTGACACCCAGTGTGCATGCCTCTTAACCATGGAATAACAGTGCTCAATCATTGCAGCTTGGGTGCAACTTGCATTATTAATGCATGGCCCATTTTAAATGTCATAATAAGGTACAACACCAATACTCAATGCAATACAATTTACTCTGAAAAAACATCGTTTCATAATGCAAGGAGTATCCTCATTTATTGAACCGCCTTGCTAGCGTACTTTCCCCCCCCTCTCCCGGAGTGTATGGAGTCATGTTTTTTGTCAAATTGTTTGTTTTACCATGTTCTGTCTTTGTTTTGCTGTTTTGAACAATTTTGTTTAATCCTCAATTTTAATCATGACGCTTGTTTAACTCGGCACGTGTTTGCACTACAATTTTATTTCATTTTTATTTAGTATTGTGACAACGGTCTTAATTGACTTGAAGGAGGCCAGATAATGTGCACGGCTGCCGACTTTAGAGTTTAATGTTTGGGATTTTTACGATTAGGTGCAAAACCCGCACTGGTCAATCGCTCGGCGCCATCTCTCGTTTCAGCTGGACCATAACTCCTCTATTTACAGTTTATTTTCCAGGCCAGGTCCCGTGTGGCCTGTTTCGAGGTATGTCTAATCCCACAGCACATTGCCTGCCTACTACCCCGTTGTGTCTCGAGGCAGTTGCACGACGATGTTACGTCATTGAGTGTGCAGTCAGATTCCAGGAACAAGTGCAGTGAAACCTTGATATAACGTTTTTCTGTGAACCCACAGAATTGAATATAGGAAGTGGGAAAAATGTACGGTCTTGAGTCGGAGAACTTTTGGGGGGCTTTTAAGAATCGGATATTAAATATGGGAAAATAATCCATGTAATAACAATATTCTACCATAAATAGCTCCTCTGGGCATCCTTCCTACACCCATGTGGCCTGATAACTCACCCAAAGGAGAGTGCACCTTTGCTGGGCAGGAATCTAGGAACGCATGCCAAAAGGTTGGCCTAAAAGTTGATACAATCAAATTCACAAGACATGGAAACCAGGCTTATTCGTGGTTAGCCACTTGGAAGCAGACTACAGATCTTGCAGTATTGGATGAGTGCTGTGAAAAAAATGTATTCGGTCATTGACTTACCCAACCACCTTCTTGCATAGTTCTGTATTTAATAACATAAAAAATACAATAATAGTAGAAAAAAATCGTGCAATATTCAGTTATCATTTTGTATGCTTACACTTTGACCAAGCCTAAATTTGAAACATTTTACTCACCTCTTCCAACTTGGCAAGATTCCAACCCATAAAGGTCACGCCACACGGGGTCACTCCACTGGGTCACAGTGGGTAAGGGAAGTGATGTGCACAGAGTGCATTGTCTGTAGAAGGAGGAGACAACCATGAGCGGACCAAACACCCCAGATTTGTTTTGTTGAATGCGTGGGGAAAAATGCTCGTTGCGTTGTTGTCACTCCACGATATTAAAGTTGCTGCTTTGAAGCCCAGATTACAGCCGCTATAAATGCTGGAGTTTTTCCAGCGCTGCAGTTCTTTGGAGCTCTGATAAATGATGCGAAATGCAAACTCTCAAAACAACACTCTCCCCTGCTGTGCACGGCAACTGTCTTTGCAGCCTTGTCATCACGAACGGTTTTTTTGCAGCCAGAGATAAATTCCAGCACACGTGGCTGCAGACCTCGCCCACAGTTTATACTCCGCAGGGCTTCTCTGGGTATATTCGTGAATGGGTGCAGCCCTTCATTTGCTTGCTCATGCCACAGCTGGTGGAAGGACCTCCCATAAAGGAAGCCCTATCAATCCATTCAATGAGGCTGCTCTTTTTGGGATTGCAAGGTATTTTGCGAGTGTTTTCCCACGATTCTCTACGGCCAACATTAATCTCACTTTGGCCACATGTATCTTGATCCTGTGCATGCAGTTGAACCAATAATATCGAGGCAGGGTGCGATTAATCACACAGGGCCTTCCCAAGATATCTGCAGAGCCTCGTGACCATCCCATGAAGTGGTTGTACGTGAATATAAAACGCTGTTGGCTAGGAGTACTTGCCAAAGGTTAGGTCGAGTGATCGGAAGCATTTGCACCCAATTGTACAAGCCTCTGTCGGGATTTAAAGTTACAGCTCTGATATTCCGTTTTAATACGTTGACCTGTTGCGTAAGTAATAATGTTTTTTTTTATTAAACGAGTTTACAATCATGTTGTGTTTCTATTTAAAGCCATGAGTGGTGATGGATGCTCTTCAGAGCTGGGATAGCTATATCCATCGACACGGCTGAAATAGTCTTAAAAATTCAGAAGGGCGATTACCAATAAGTGGGAAGTAAAGATAAAATAAGAAATAAAACCCTTGGTGTTGTGCAGGTAGAATTCGCACTTGTGAAATATTCAAAACCTAAGCTCCATTATATATCTGAAATGAGAAATCTGAGTGGTATTTCAAATCCTGATCGGTTACAAGCACTCCATCTCTCGAGATCTTTAAGTCCAAGGTAAATTATTTTTTCTTATATAACTTAGCCACTAAGCGGCTTGCCCGCTCAGGTGAATAAATGCCCAGAGTCATATCGACCTAGGAATGAGCTTATGCCAGGAACTCTATGATAAACTCTCCCTTGCATCACTTATATTACAAGATGATTCCACGTCTGACACAGTGAGAAGTAAAGAGATGCCCGGCTTTAACGCCGCGTTCTGCCGACACTGAAGCCGGCTCTGCTCCTCACAGGGATACCCCCGCTTTCTCAACACTTTGCAAAAAAAAAGAGGTGGAACCTGGATTATTAACCCAGGACCTCATGATGGAAAACGCTGGCACTCATCCCACTGAACTACAGAGCCAGCCCATGTACCTTGTGCCTGGAACTCTCTCATAACTCTCACCAGCGTCGGTGACTTTCGCATGTTTGTTGTGTCGCATGAATCCCGTAAAGAGCTTGCAAGCTCACTGGGTATTTTTCTGCTGTAATGATGGACTCGCGCGGGCAGGACTCTCTCTAACCCTAACCCGACTCTCTGACGGCTATCGTGGCTCGAGACAGGACTGTCCTTTACAATTAACAGATCGAGAACCCTGACTAACACAACATATGGGCATAGCTTTCCTCTGTAGAGCAGTTCGAGACGAATTAAACGACACCAGCCACGTGTCTCAGAGACTCAACGTAGCCATGTTACGCGAGTGAGCGATTGTCAGAATTAGCGTGTCGGGCACTGCGTAGCCTCATTCGCAATCTAAGCAGTAGTGAAGGATTCAGCCACAAGAGGACGACACGTGACCGTGTGTTGTACAGGGTGGTCCAGATGTCTTGGGACCCCCATTTAATTGGCCCCAAACAAACATTTTCCTTTGCTAGTGCTGTTTGCTGCTGTTGATGTTTCGGCCTGTTGGAGCAGCGCTCATAAACAATTTAGCAAATGTTATACTGATGGTTGCTCTTCATAGCTGTTCTATACCTGGTGGCCCGAGCTCTAGAGCTCATTCCCATGATGCCCAACAGGGGGCAACAGAACCAAAGGTTTCTGATAAGACCATCCATTTTCATAAACCGCTTAATTGTGTACACGGTCGCGGTGAGCCGGAGCCTATCCCGGCAGACACAGGGCGCAAGGCAGGGAAACACCGAGGCTGGGACGCCAGTCCATCGCAGTACGCCAATGAACCTGGCAGCGTGTCTTTGGACGGTGGGAGGAAACCGGAGTGCCCGGAGAAAACCCACGCGGACACGGGGAGAACATGCAAACTCCACACAGAAAGGCCCACGAGCCGGGATTCGAACCCGGGACCTTCTTGCTGTGAGGCGGCATCGCTACTCACTACGCCACCGTGCCGCCCCTGTGATAAGACCGTCACCTCCAAATTAATTCCAAAAGTGACTTAAGGCAAGTCACCTTTGGAATCGGATGAAGACACTGCTGCTGGTCGTACCTTGGCAACCTTGATAGATTGGCAAGGTACGATGAGGTTGTGTGTCCAGTACCACTTATACTAATCACCTATGTCTATCATTGTTTGTTGTGTCGCAGGAGTCCCGTAAAGAGCTTGCCAGCTCACTGTGTATTTTTTCTGCTGTAATAACAAACATCCATCCATCCTGTGCCGACAACGACCAAGATACCACATCACATGCTGATTGTCAAGCTGCGTCAACATTTCCAAGTCGCCACTGGTGTGTACCATGTGGTCAGTAGCCGGCGGGGATCAAGGTAGAGGCGTTCACGTCGCGATCCCTATCAA